>VXAL01004743.1:130394-164683 GCA_013399475.1 Chauna torquata
TAAAATGACTTGGTGGCTTACAAGCTATGTAAGGAATAAAAACAGAAGCCCAAGCATCTTAGAAATGCAGAAGGTGTATTATTAAAAAATAATAGAATACAAATACTAGGGAATATCTTTGTTATGTACAATGTTACTGGCTACGTATCTTAGCTTCATTTTGTATTTATGAATATATTTTCAGTAGAAGGATAAATAGGTGAAAATAGTTCACTACCATATGATTTGTTTTATCCTTAGGCATTGCCTGGGGTTACTGGTACAGCCCTGGCTCTCAGTACCGAAAAGTGAAATGTGCAACAATGAAAATTTTATTAAAACGTATGTTAACCCATTACAGTATGTTCACTTCCAATTCTTTGTAAGAATGCGTGATGTATCATTTTGTGTGTGTCATTTTTTTAAAAAGATATGAGTCAAGTAGAGGAGCAAATTTAATGGGAGATTTTTATGGGAAACATTATACAAATGGCAGAGTGTGCGATTCCCATTATTAAAATAATTTGTCATTGTATGAAAAAATGGTATAAATTTCAAGCAAGAGTCTTCTTTAGTTATCTGCCCTTTTTTAATGACAGCGGCTTTTGTGCAGTAAAGGCAGACACGTTTTCAAGCAAAGCCCATTTCAGACCAGAATTTCTGAGAGCCCTATTAATGTTTCATGCTAATCAAGGAGAGTGGGAAATAGAGCTGACAGGTGCTTTCTACTCTGCTTATTCCTGTCTTCCTGCATTAGACATTACTAGCTAAAAAAGAGCCAATATGGTTCCTTTCCAGTGCATGTGGTGACAAGGGCAGGAATAAAATATTTCTTTTTATAAGTTTATAGTTGTTTTTCTTATTGCCTCCACTGGTGACATCCACAAATACATAGATGCAGCAATTATCAATAAAAAATAATTTTTCTTCAAACTGTGACCTGAATTAGACTCTCAAATTTCCCCTGGTGCACTTTGGAAACTTCACACACATCTTCTGAGATAAACTGAGGTCCACCTGGGATCCTTGTTTTAATGGCACACACTGGAGTATTTCCATCTGAACCAGAAAGAAACGCGTACGTTTTCTCTAGGACAAGTCTTTTTGATTAAGAAATACAAGACAAAGAACAAAAGTAAACTCTTCACGAGGCAGCGCACAACGTGTGTTTCGCTTGAAGACAAACGCTGTTAAAGCTGCAGTGGGCATTGCTGGGGTGCCCTTTGCCACCCTCCCCTGCCCCAAATACCTGTCTTGTACCTATGAGCAGCACTCTGAAATAAGTGCTCGAATCCCATGTATAGTTAAAGGAGAGGGCAATGTGCCTTCGAAAACCTACAGAGAAGTCCCATCTGGCTGAGTTGGGTACACGAGTTAGGCAGGGAGGCTGTCCCTCTGGAGGCCCTCAAAGGCACTTGTCTCCAGTGCCTGCGCAGCAAGTTTTGGCATTCGCTTTGGGAAGCCTGCTTCAACAGGCAGCTAAATGCAGATGCTAGATAGGTGCCCAAGTAAGGTAGACCAGATCATAGCCTTTGACAACAAAATGGCTGAACTCTGCAAGCTGTGACTTTACTGAACAGTATTTGTACAACCCACACATGGAGAAATTCATAACTGCAGCAGCTAGCACTCCGTAAATTAGCTTTGCTGGAATAATCAGAAAAAGGAGAAGCCGAGCCCTCTGTTCCAGTATATTGCTTTTTCCATGTGAAGCAGATATCGTTAAACCATCCTAACAGTGCATGGCAGCCAGTGTAGTTTTACATGACTTTTCATGTAAATTATGATATATACAATAACTGTGACAATATTGATTAACTTTCATATCTCTACAGACCTTCTGAGCATGAAAAAACCTGCATTTGTTTAATTGAAATTACTTTATATTTCCAAATTTAACTGATGCAAATCCCTAATCTGGACCATTTTACACTGATTTAGCTCTTGCCTACTTTGATTTTGTTTGCCAGTAATTTACTGCTTTAACTTAAATCAATAAATACATATGGCACATACGTGAATATGTAAGAATCCAGCTTAAACAAGGCTGTGTTAAGAATCTGAATCAGTTTAGCTAAATTCATTTAAACTAGTGTAACCTTTCCACATGCTGTGGATATTAATTTGTTTAAAAAAAGTATAGACTAGAACATGAAAATAATTAACACCTTTCTATGGCAGGACTCAAACCAATACTGCTTATTTGCTTGTTTTAAGTAACTTGCCAGCACTTTTCTATAATGTATATTTTTTATTTTGCTTTTAAGAATACATGATTTCTACGGTGAATTACATTTACCTCCAGACTTACAATCACCATGAAAAAATACTATCAAAACAGCCAAATTCAACCTCTTACATGAGTGTTTCTTGTCTTCATTAGAATCCCCCTGCATAAGGATGGTGAGGAACATGTGGCTCATAGTACCAAAGGACCTGTACCTATGTTGTCTTCTTTAGTATATCAAATATTGTACACTTAGAAAAATCTGTTTTAATGCATATTTTGCTTCTGTCAAAAGCAAATGTCTTTTAAAGACTATTTAAAGACAAGTGAAGCATTTCTCTCTACGTATATTCGGCAAAGTTGCCATCATCTACATTTTGTACATAAGAACGATGGTGGTGCCTTCAGGATAGGATACAATGTAACAATTTTTTTACAGCAAAAGTTGTCACAAAAATACTTCATCAGAAGCACGAAGAATGGAATTTGCTAACAAGAATCTCAGTTTTTTTTAATTTTATCTGTGCACTGGAGTTATTCATAAACTTATTTTCATCAGGCCCCTATTTTTAGTTTTTATTTAAAGGATTTCATCCAGGGAAACTGCAGAGGGTTTGCTTTCTGGCTTTGATATTTCTCCATTATGTTAGGGTAACTGGGAAGCTTCTGTCATTTTGCATTGGTGCTTAACTCTCTCAAACCCATGGAAGAGTATCATGTAAGCGAGAAGTCTCCACTTCACCCCTTGGATAACACAACTTCCATTGCCAAAAGCTCTGTGAGCTCCACCTGCCCTAGAATTCCCTGAGATGATGCCAAGATTGCATAAGGACCTTGTTAAGATTTGTCCTCTAAACTTAGGGAAAGGTATCTAAGTAAGATTCACCATGCTCATTGATTTTTCTACATGGGAAATGATCACCACAACACAATATTTAGAGGTAGATAGTGAGTCTACAAGACTATAGTAGTTGTTAGCATCGTAGAATGCTCCAGTGTATATATACCTCCAGACAGGTATTCCTGAAGGTAGTTTCCATAATATTTTCTTTTTTCCAAAATACTTGTCTTCTTTTCCTTAGTGGAAAAGTGACTAAAAGAGAGACCTTCTTTACAAACTATCACGATTTCTGAACTCATGGATGATTCCTGGGTAGTGCTTTTCTTTTATTCACCCTGCAGTGCTTAATATCATTTTGTAGTGTGCTTAAAGCACTGAAACATTTTGTTGTAAATTAATATTAAGAAATATCTTCTTCATCATAACACATTTTAAGTGATGTAATTTCTTTCTGTCCTATCTGGAACACTCACTCAAAGAGAGATTGGATATGTGTACGTATGCGTTAGTATGTTAAGTTAGGTGCTTAGTAAGGAAATCAAGATTTTAATGTGTTCTTAAGAAAGCTCTTTTGAGAGCCCTCCCAAAACACAGAAATATGTTGAGAATATCACTTTTTCAATACGGATCTTGGACAGTACCTCCTAGTAAGTACTAAATGCTGTGTAACTTCAGCTGCTATAAATAAGTATTGCTTTCACCAAAGCGTAAGAAGGCCTATTTTCATAAAGGTTTGAGACCAGGAGATATGTGCATGTGCAAACAACATACTGCATGTACAACATTCAGATTCTAAAGCTCTCTGTCAATAAATCTTGGTTTCCACATTTACTCTACATTTACATTTATGCAGCCGTGATTTTGGATCTCTGCAAATAGGTTGTGGATAGGGAAGTCCTACTGGGATTGTGAAGGGATATCCATATAAGTCTTCACATTGACTTTTCAAAGGCTTCTACATCAAAACTGTGCTCTGTATCTATGAATAGATATCTTCTGCTCAAAAATTAGTCATTCCTTCTCCCTCCCCTTACTGCCTTCTCTGCAACAACTCATAGTAGGACTGTTTATATATGAAGACCTTCTACAAACAATATTACTACTCTGGCTGCCTCAAGAAAGCTTAACCAAGACCTGTTTGCTCCCTTACCCGTTTGTTCCCTTATGTCAGATACTCTACATATACAAATCAAGAAAAAATCCCTTTCTGAGGAGATTATATAGTCCAAATAGACAAGCCATATCCAGGATAAGAAAAAATGCAGCCACAGAAAGTTTGCATTTGGGATTCATCTTATCTGTCCTTTCACTGCTGGGTCTGATAGTCATCCTTCAAACTGACAGCCTTAGACCCCAATTCCTTAGATCTATTTTAGATTTTAATATTGGGAAAAAAGTTAACTGGCCCCTAAAAGCAATTGTTTGTCTCTTTAAGGAGCATCTCGGCAACTAGCTGAGGTGAAGCTGTTGTCCACTCACTGACCTGGAATTCTGAAGTAGTGGTAGGGTTAGAAATAAAACTGGACCTCTACAATCCCACCTCATTGTGCAGCTATTACAACATGCTGCTTCAGAGCGTGGGCTATGGAAGGATGCTATTCACCTGTAGCAAAGGAGTGTAAAAGAAAGCCAGGTTGCTTCTATCAGGTTAAAGCTTGCAAGGCACTTCAACCTTCCATCTGTGGTGATATGCTCTCACAAACATTTTACGTTTAATTAACAGGACCAAATTCTCCTTTAATTTATGCAAGTGAAACTCTATTGGCTTCAACAGAGTTAGCTCTGCTGTAACTGAAGGAAGAATTTGGTCCTGCATCTGTAATAAATCATTAATGAGCATGTAGTAAGATAAGTTTTAATGATTAATTAACAATGTATTTTTTGGAGAAAAGCATTCTTAACATGCCCTTAATGTATCAAGTGATAATTACTATATTAAAAGCCTACTGATTAAAGCAATTAATTATATGCTTAATTTATTTACTAATTAAGCTTTAATATATGTATAGTTAAGTAATTGCTAATGAGTATTTCACATTTGCTAAACAGGTCTGGCAGTAATTACATGGGAAACACTATAAAATGATTCTTCTAGTGATTATATGAAAAAAATGCAAAATTTTTTTTTTCTTTTTTCCTCCCTTCCCCCCCCTAATTATTTGGTCTGCATTTTTCTACTTCCTGAATGGAGCATTTACTAGATTGAAAGCTTCATATGTCTAAAAAGGCAGTGTTTCTGGACAAATATGAGGAAATAATACACTTCTGAAACATAACTACAGTCATGCCTACATGAAAACAAAAATCTTCCCCTTTGTGCACATAGAGATGCCTGCAGTTTTCATCTTGATTTGTATTCAAATATTAGTCAGTCAAAATTTCAGCTGATATTAACGGGAGTTTTCTATGTTAGGACCACAGCTGTTGGTCCTTCAGTTATGGCAAGAACCTTTGGCTGCTGAGCTGGATTTATAGGTCTTTAAATCATATGCAATACAGGAGAGGGAGATGGACTTTTCAATCATATTTAGGTTTCTTAAATTACTGCATATGCAGTATCTATTGTTGCAGTCCTTACTTTTAAGTCATTCTTTACACAGACAAAACTCCAATTAAAGTTGATGAAAGTTTTGCCCAAGCAAACACCACAGCAATAAGACCACTTTTAGACATACCTGACCATACACAGTGAATTCATAAGGTCCTTATTCATTTAAATTCCTGTTACATCCTAAGTGACAACTGAAGCCTGAGTTTCTGGTGGTTGCCCAAGTTGTATCACAAATTACAGAAGAAAAATCAGTTCCTCTTTTTCCACCTCTGGGTTTCACACTTTTCCTTCAGGGAGATGTTACCTCAGTGTAGATTCTCAAGTGCTTAAAAATATAAATAGCAGTGGCATAGTGCATATAGCATAGTTTGGTGGCAGGAAACTGAACACCATGAAGTGTTCTAGAAAGAGTTAGTGCTATGGCTATAATTACTTACTCCACTAGGCAATATGGTAAGTGATCAAGACACCTACTGCATTGACTTTTGGCAGTAGACCCTAGCAGTGAGAGGATCCCATCTAGTTAATCAGCTCCAGCTTTTGGAGGATAGAGGTCTAGAGACAGTTAAGCAGTTTTCTTCCTTTTCCCACCCTTACACTTGCTTCCCTCACTTTAAACTTCTGTGTATTTCTGCAAAATACCAGCAGCTTCCTCTGCCTTTTTCTAAGTTTGGAGCCTGGGGATACCTTTTCCTCCATCCCCCGGTCTTCTCTATGGATACATCTTTTTAGTGCTCTAATTTGCATCTAGCAGGTGAAAGTGCTTGTGACCCAGAGTGCATTCCTGGGAGAGCAAAATTAAATAGGTTCAGTAGATCTGGGATGCACATAAACAGGTCTTAATGTAGTGTGTATTCTCATCCCATACATTAATGAAGTGGGAGGTGGACTGAATCTCACCAAAGAATGGTCTCTTCGTAAACTCTTTATGCTGTCATCAGATCAGAAATGGACAGGAATCACAAATGGACACAAGGGAATACACCCCAAATATGGGGCTTAGCCTAGGCTTGTACAGTACCTACATTTTTCTTCCAATAAAGTCTCATGTAATTGTTTGCCTAGACTCCATGCATCTGCCTCACCAGAGGAGTGTGACAAATACAACCCAGTCTGGGGTAAAATTGCCCGAACCATTCCCTAGGAGAGATTAAATGACATTTATATATCATATTCCATTACTAAGTTATATGATAACACATTATTCTAGAAAAATTGGTTCTGTGTTTAATTAAGAGATAGTAAACAAGGGATAAAGACAAGAACTGAAGATGGGAAGCAACCAGGCAAAGATTTAAGAGTGGAAAAAGCACATACGTATTATTTTAAAAAGTGTCATTAACAAGGAATTTCAGCCAAATGCCCTCCCAGAAGAATCAAGACAGTAGCTGAGGGGCTTCAGCACCCACTGACACCAGAGGGAGTCTGGGGCATCAAGTATCTGCTAGTGCTGACAGATGTTACCTTGAATGATCTTTGTAGACATATTCGTTAGAATTAAATATGGACTTTGCCTACCACATGGGAACAACAGCTGTCAGGCTATGACCTGATGTGATCTGGTAATCAGAATTCTGTAGCTGAGCTTCACAGCTTCCAAGATGAGTTCTGGGGCATTTTGGGGTTCATAAAAGGAAAGTGATTTACATTTGCAACTATTCAGATTGCAGTAATCACAGTGTGTCACTGGCTGTCAGTAGGACAGAAAGATTTTTTTCCTCTTCGTTCCATAATTTGGCTTAGGGACCGCCAAGGGGTTCACCCTGTTTTGAAGCACTGAGGACTGACCATCAGAGCTGTGGCTTTTTATGTAATTCTTAATGAAGTTAGCAGAGCCTGCAGGATCAAACCTTACCTAAAATACCATGAAATCTTTTTTTCTGACTGCTTTCATGGTAAAACCTTCATGAACAAAACTGAGAGGAGGCAATTCTATAAGTGTTCCTCTTTGCCTGGACAGCAGTATCCCTTCTCGGTCTGTGCAACGTGCTGAGTCCAGCCCAGAAATACCCACAGCTCCTACGGAAGGTGGGTGTGAATGGTCAGAGTCCTTGCTATGTTCTCCAGACTGCTGGGAGAAGCTGAATCACTGCAGACAGGTTCAACATGGTAGGAACACAGGATTTGTTCATCTCCTGTGGCCTGCGGATCTGTGGTGGTGAGGAGTCCACAGCTGGACTACAGTACTCTCTGGCGCTGGTCTACTTTAAAAGTAAAGGCATGTGATGGTCTGAGGGCAGAATTGTGGTCCATGGTTCAAACCACTCCAAGGAGGAGTTTAACCTTTGTGAGGGGGAAGGATCCATTTCCATGTAAATTCTACCAATGCTGAGCTGAGAGAGAAAAAACAGCAACCAGGAATACTGAAAAAAGACTAATACGTACCATTCTCATGCAAGTATTTTTTAAAGCTACATTTTTCACTTTGTGCCTTTTATAAGCGAGGTGCACAGAAGGAAAAAACTGCTGATAGTAGGGTACTAAATCATGGTATCCAAAAAGCTAGGCTTTTTCCTTAGAAAAAGTTCACTTTTACCTCACAAAGAGATTTACCTCAGTAAGGACTTAGAAATAGTTATTAAGAACTAGAGACTTGGAGCACAGAAAATGAAAAGTTAAGCCACCTGCACCATGCAGCCTTCTTGATCCAATCAGATTAAAGAAGCTTGGGAAATTTGGAACACTTTCATATGCCAGGTTGGTACTAGGAAAATTAAATGGAGACCTTTTTTGGTCTAAATTTTCCTTTTCGTCCTGTGAAGTATATTAGGCATCTGTGTAAGTTTTATGAACATTTTGGAGAGGAAAAGGGGGAAATTTCAGGAATGTGAAAATATGTGGGACAGAATTTTGAGACAGTTTTAGATTCCTCCTCAAACAGTGCAAAAGAAATTCTGTTTCCACAACCCAACATTTTTATTCTTTTATTCTAGACTAGGATCTCAGACTCATAATGAACATGCCTTTGTGCTCCTAACTCATGTGTAACTCATACAGCTATGCGTGGTGCAGTGGTTGTTAGCAGAACGTATCAGAAATGGCTACAGAGGCTAAATAAATTTAGCATCTCTACTGCTAAATAACAAAGGTCAGGCACCATCCGCTCTCTCCGAGGCCAAGTAGCACAGCAGGGCTTGCATCTACCTGCTGTTTAAACTTTCTCTCCAACAAAACAGGGGGGATATCCTCAAACTTCCTTTTGGGAAGTATCCATAGCGCTTTCCATCTCTTGAGCAATGCCCAGTCATTATTTGGCACAGAGCTGATCGGCACAGGGCAAAACTATGCTTGTACCTGTGACCTGTGCATCTTGTACTTCCCAGTAGAGGCATAGCAACACCTGTATTTTGGCTGAAGAAATACTGGAGGAAGCATCTAAGAAAATCTGAAGTGAGAACTGTATATTCGTCACATTACTCACATAATTTTCAAAAATGAGCTTCTCAAACAAGAAGTGCTGTCCTTGATTATTGCTTGCTGTGGTTTATTCTAGCTATGTCAAGGACCCCATTGTGAAACTCCCACTGATTTAAAACAACACCAGGATTTCAGCCATATAGGATCAGTGGACTGTGAGTGGTCTGGCTGGGAGCTCTTGGGCCACATGCAACTCCATGTCTACCAGGCCCCCAAACACATTCCCTAGGGATGGCTGTCTCATCTGAAGAGTTCATCACTTTTCTCCAGAGACCAGCCTGAGAAACTACCCCAAAAGCCAACACTTTGAGTAAAGCAGTGGTGGTGATGGTGTTTACCAACATGATACAAATGAGAAAAGAGGGTGCTTCAGGACAAACACATCAGGACAGGGAGAGTTGTCTTGCTTAAGACTACTGCCTGGTTAAAAATTAAACTTCAGTGACATGCTAGCAGGCCATAAGTATTTGACATTGTCTCCTGAGGTGCCTTCCTGTAAATTTTGGATGTCAACCAAAACCGGCTTCTGATGAAACTGTCTTCACAATCTTACTGGACACAAGGCACAAAACAAGTGCATCTATATTTCCATTTTAATATTGCACAAAGCTCTTTAAGACACTCTCCCCAAATAAGTGCAATGTTGATAACAGCCTAGGGCTTCAGTTCTCAAAGAGCAACCTTGATGTGTGACTTTCTTGGAGTAGATCTTTTTGAAGGGAATATTGGCTGGGATTTTACTGTTGCCCTTTCTAGTTTGTGTCCTCCTAAAGGTACTTAGGAAGCATGGGTCATTCAGTTTACAATCTACATAGAACTGAACTTGAAGACACGTATTGCTTTTTCTGCCTTCCATTTTGGTAACTAAGGGCATCATAAATTTTGAATATGAGAGCCAGAGATTGTGGAAATGAGAAACTACACTTAGGGTGTTATTTCCACTTCTATTTTCCTCTTGGGGTGGGGGAGGGGACATCCACCAGTTTTAACTGCAGCTGTCAGTAGTTCATAAGGAAATGTTTTAATGTTTAAGTTTTCACTGATTTAATCATTTTATTTACTAGTTTGTAATGGATTAATTTAAAGCCTTGATGTTCACACCGAACATTTTTATTGCTGGCTTGATTTAAATGCGTTAGCTAAACAGCCCTTAGTTTACTTCTTATAGGAAAAGGAAACATTCCAAGTGACCAAATATTTTACTTATATTGACTGGTTTACCAGTCATTGTTGGCTTCAGAAAGGGTCACTGCCAGCATTGTTTTCCCAAAGGCAAGATAGTAGTTCTCTCATTGAGTAGAGCTAGCTTTTTTTCTCTCTTTCTCTTTTTTGCTGCCAATTTCACTACTGATCTTGTGCAATAAAATGTGCTTGTCAACGAAAATGTCAACCAAGTTTAAAAAGAATAGTCTGAGTAAAACTAAAAAGTAAATTATTTAAGTAGAGTTGTAGTTGAAACTTGAAAGAATTCTGTTTGGTGGTTTTCTTTACATCATTCTGCCAATGGAGGAGGAACTCTGAATTTCTAACTAGTCAAGCCCTGTCATAACTGAGGCTGACAGTTCACATTGAAAATTCTGTTTTCTTCTTTCCCAGG
The DNA here is from genome assembly GCA_013399475.1 of Chauna torquata. Classification (NCBI taxonomy): domain Eukaryota; kingdom Metazoa; phylum Chordata; class Aves; order Anseriformes; family Anhimidae; genus Chauna; species Chauna torquata. The sequence continues at coordinate 141,007 of VXAL01004743.1, forward strand.
AAAGCAAGTCAAAGTTAAACCAACAAACTATTGTTGGCAAGTGCCTTATCTTTGTTCTGTGCTTCTTTATAAACTAGCCACATGTGTTTTCTAGGTTGCTTGTAAATGAAATTCCTAGAATTTAGGGTCTCACATTAGCTACATTATTTTAAAATGCTAATGCATCCTTTTGGACAGTCACTGGATTTAGAGCATGAAAGAATCAGAATATGCTCACAAATATTGTAAAACAGAAAAGAAACATACTGTAAATTTTGGTCAGTCCATGCCAAATTCAACTGGAAATCTGGACTACCTGGTCCCAAACTTAGTTATAGTTAAATACTAGTGAAATTAAGACATTTATATAAACATACCACTGCTGTGTCTGATCTGTATCTGATAACACACTGAATTTTGTATTTGCTTACTGATGTTCCTGCAAGCAGAATTTCACTGACAGGTACAAGACTGGACCTTTGCACATTAGAGTTAGAATGTATCTAAAGGTAAAAAAAAAGGGCTGATTTTACTGCAGAATTGCTGTTATAGCATTGTGTGCATAGAACTCTCTATAACCATACATTTTTTTCTATATATCTATATATACATAACCTCTATTCTCTACTAATTGACTTATCAGTATATACTACAGTATATACATGGCCAGTTCATTAAGGTTAATTTGTTCAAAAATATTAGAAGCATTAATTTCTGGCTTATAGCTAATGGCTGCTCCCAGCCAGTGTCTTGTTTCATCATTAGTGTCAGCCAGATTATAACTCACACCCAACTGTTTTTACACTATCTAATAGAATCAATTGATGCAATGGTTGACAAGATGCTGTTTTGCATTTTGTCATCTCACTAATGCACATGGCTTAAAGGCATTGGCATCCATAATGTGGGGCAGTTTTGTAGGAGGCACAGAATAGGCTGAAGCTGCAAGGGCCATTTTCATAAAATATTAATGAAATTGAAAAATACACTGGGGTTGAAGGCTTGTCTGCTAAATGTAAGGTAAAATCTATTCTGTTCTGCTTTCTGATGACTGTAATTAGCAGCCCTAATTAAAAATTCAAACCTTGTGTATATTTGAAAGCATGAATCTTAGCTCTCATAGTGTTTATTTCCTTTACAAAGTATTTTATTTTACAACACTAATTGAACAGGATCCTTCCTAGCCTGACAGCCGCAGCTGGCTGGAGCCAGTTTATGTATCCAGTCTCTCTAGACTACTTCCTTTTGTAAGCAATAAAACATCTTTAAAAAACATGTATATGCTCTCTATGAGCCATTAACTCTGTGTCACCCAGTGTGGAGCTGGCCATCCGCACACATGCATTGTTGTTTCCTTCACTTAAAAGTGACCTCTTTGAAAAGGCAGCTGTTTTCTGATCTTCAATATTTAATGTGGATTTACTTACATTAAATGACCACCTTTCTTAAGGAGACTTGGCCCAATTCTGACATTATTTATGAACAGCATATGCTGTGCAAAACAACGGAAGGAATCACCATTAGTTCCAGTAGAAAAATCTACTTTTTATCATCACTTTGTGTAGTTATTTTGAAATTCATGGTCAAGATACTAGAGCCCCATTAGGGAATAGAGGACTGCAACCCAGGTTCAAATTGATTATAACCACATTACTTTCTGGAATCCAATGTACAGCAAAGAAGGCAAACTAATACAGCTATAATGTGAATGGGTTAAGTTTTTACTGTTGTATTTCCTCTTTTCAGTGTTTGCCACAGGAGTGGCTCTGAGCTGAACTATTTCCTGTTTTCCTTTCCATACCCTGGCAAGGAGACAACCTTGGAATTTTAATATCCAGTATAATGTCCAAAATCATAAGCAACATTTTTTCCCCAGAATCTTGTATTTTTGATTAGAAGGTCCTGTTAGCCCTTCATGTCAGGCCAAGGAGGCCGTAAGAGGAGGGGACAAGGTGGATGGATGGAAAAGAGTATTAGAAGAAACTCTTTTGTTACTTTGCTAGCCATTTTCTTCACTGATTTATGCAAGAAATAGAGATTTGATGATGCTCCCTGTCTGTGACAAAGGGTCTGATCTTGCAGTTCTTGCTCAGGCAAAATTGACTTCAATGAAAGTTTAGCCTGAGAAAGGAATGATAGATCAGGTTCAAAGATTTGCAGGAAATTAATAACAATAATAAAAAATAAAGCAACAGAAACCCAAACCTGAAGGAACTAGGAACCACATGACAATAGTTTGGGCTGTAAAATTCCAGACATCATTAGATGATATTTGGCACTAATTTGTATTCAAGAAGTGAGATTTTACCCTGAAGTATATGTCTTTTTCTAATTTTAGAAAATAATTCAAACATTGTCACTGTTTAAACTTCTGAAGGCTGTTTCCATTCTGCATTGCAATAAAATCAGAATCGTCTAAATGTTTTTCACAAAATGCTTTAATTTTTTTTATTCAGAAAGTTAAGTTTGCATGGTTTATTTTCATCTTTCATGTCCATCCTTTCACTATCTGTAGCCAAGGAGCATGCAAATGAGAAATCTTCCATAAAACCTCATTCCTGCAAATCCATCTCCACAAATATTTCATCTCAGATAAAGCAAAGCATGTTAGTGAAATTTCATTTTTCTGAAAAACGAACTTCAAAAAAACCTCAAACAAGTTATGTTAAATGATTCAAAACAACTTAAAAGTCACTATGGGATATACCAAGGGATTAGAAGGACAACACAGCCTACACTTATTACTGCTTGGTTCCTCCCTAAGGTGGCGTGTCTTCCCCTCACACTGCTTTCAAGAATTCATAATTCTGGGCTGTGAGGCACATCTGTCACTGGTCCTGGGAAGGCATCCAGGGGTTTGAGTACATGGTTCAGACATCTCAGCTCTTTATTAGAATGAGAATGGGATTCACAGTCTCCTCCCTCTTCCATGCTCTGTTTTCCACTGAAATGGCCAGAAAGAAGTTGCAGCCTGCTTCCCACATCTGCCAGAGTGTGCTCTGGGACAACCCAGTAGATAAAACTGCAGGCATCCAGAGAGCTCTGCTCTTCAGCACATCTGTCCTTAATACTCATATTTATTGCTTTCTCTCTTTCCTTTCACTTCTCTTGAGTTTGAAAAAGTATGCAGGTACTAAGAAAATAAACCACACTGTGAATTTTTACTGGAATTTCACAGGGAAGTTCCCTCCATCCTTTCTTAAGGTTCTCAGGGGGGGGAAAAAAAAAAAGGTAACATTCTTTGGAATTAGGGCAACAATCACATCACCTCCTAAAAGCCAAATAATTTCTAGATCACTTTTTAGTGATCTAATGGTGGGCATCAAGTTTAAGGTAGTCAGCAGTTCTGTCTCAGTAGTCGAAGGAGAGAGAGTATTCCATTTCCCCATGGGCAATTCAGCCTGTCTTCACTGTGACTTTAGCATTGTTGGGTTAAAAAGTTCTCCAGCTAAAGAAAGACTAGTTAAAATAAACCACAAACTTCTAGATGACTACAGGTAAGTGTGATGTATCCTACCCTGATGTCATTTGTTTGTGTGATGGCCACAGTTTTCTCCCCTCTTGACAGATGAATAGTCCATTAATCCTTTAGAAGTCCCCCACCTGATGGAGGTCCTGTAATATCCCTATAAATATCTCTTCCTATCTTGCAAGATCTTAAAACCACAAAAGAGAACAATTCCAAACCAGGAACAGAGCAGCAAATAGATAAACTGTATAGAGTGTGAGGTTTTCACTAGTTTCTTTAAAACTTGTAATTATTAATTGTTAACAATGCACAGAACTCACTTGAGCTTTCTGAAACCACTTCAGGCAGAATATCTACAAATGGTCCAGAGACCATATGGCTGAAATTCAGAATGTAGCTAGTCACAGTACAGCAGAAAAAGATGTATAGAAGAAAAGTACACAGAAAATATAGATGCAGCAGTTTAAAGAAAATATAAAGCTATATAAACTAAAGCAAACAGTATTGTTACGACTTATGTGATAAGTTTATTATTTATTTAATAAATTGAACCCAGAAGCCATTGGCTTTGTCTGACATACCACTGTTAAACACAGTTTATACAGTAGAAAAAAAAATGATGGTCCATGTCCCATAGAGCTTGCTATCTAAAATGTTTACATGATTATTTACTGATTTTTGAAGAGGTGGCTGCACCTGCAGAATTCCGCTCCAGTATTCTGAACTTTTTTTTTTTTTTTTTTTGCAGGTGTTGTCACATGCATTTTTATGTTAACTTTTAGTTTAAGGTGTAACTGAACTCCGTAAAAAAATTTGGAGGAACAATTCATGGAGGAAAAACCCCATGGAGACTCTTTCTGAGCCACATTAACAGTATACAGGTTAATGCTAAATATTAAAAGTACAGAACAACATATATACAGAACAACAGTACAACAGTTAAAGTAAAAATGAGGGATATATTGAAAATCATTTGTGCAGGAAGCCAAAGATAAAGTGGTTTAATGCTGTGGTGTAAAGTGAAAAAGCTTAACATTTCTTTAGCATAAATAACATTTGATCTCATGACTCAGCATTGCTGGTCTGGGCTATTGGCAACAGACTGATCTAACACCTGCTTTGGTAGATCTCATGTATGTTTAGTTTTAAATTAGTGACACTTTTTCACCATGAGGGAAAAATAGACCAGAAGACTAGGAAAATTTAGTAGTTTTTAAATTATGGTTCAGAGATTAAAGTAATTACTTTTGAAGAGTCATAAACTGATATGTTGCTGAATTTGTCTCTTTCCTCCCTCAAGCTGTCATACCCCAGGCAATTGCCTTCATATCAGTTATATCATTCCTTCTCTCTCCAATCAGTGAGAGCATCTCCAAGGCAGGGACACACTCAAAATGAGGAGACACTTGCAGGGGCGTTTCCTGTTCACCCTCCTTTTGCAGTTCTTTCTCCTAACAGGACTGTGGCTAATAATGCTGTTTCAAAACCAGCAGATAGATAACATACACATCATACTTTTATTCATCTACTCATGTAGATGAATAAGGATGAGCAAGAAGGAGGAGGACTTGACCTGTTGACTGAAGTAACTTAGCAGGGTCATCAGTTCAGTGCTGACGTCTACCTCCAATTAGCAGTCGAGGGTGTTGCTCTTCATATTTTTGGGATCCTATTAAACCAGGGGGAGGAGGGAAGCAAGATATCACTGAGCAGTGGTGGAAAGAAAAATAGCTATATATTCTCTATGACTGGTTATGATTCGCACCCTTATGTCAAAGGGGGAAATGGATCATTTTCTCCTTTTCAGACCACAGAGTTAAGGACTGCTAGGACAGGCAGAAAGACTTTATCCTTCTGTCCTGAATTACTCACCTTGTTTTCTTATTTTGTCTCTTATTTTCTATACAGAGATACATCTATTCACATGTGCACATACAGAAACACACACAGAACTTTACAGAAACTGGACTAAATCACTAGCATGACAAAAAAAAACCCTGGGAAATCTTTTTTTTTTGTCTAGTCCAAATGATTTGCAAAAGGTCATGCTGTAATGTGATCATCCAAAGAGTACTGACTATAGCATTGGCTTGCAGATCTGTGTAATATGTGAGGAAAGGAGAAGAGGCTGTGGAAGAGGTTTTCGTATTTTGGTGGAGAGGAAGCACTTGCCTTGTGTATTTTTTTAAGATAATGGTGGCTGTATCACTAATGTTTTGCAATAAACCATTCTTGCCATGTCTTTTGAATTACTTACATGTTTTCTTATCATCAATTGTTTTCAAATGTTAACATTTACAGTTTTAGGGCATGTTCAAACAAACATTTTATTTAAAATATTAAAAATATATTAAAATGTATGCTACCTACAAAATCTTTTTTCTTCTCCTCCTCTCCTCTCCTCTCCTCTCCTCTCCTCTCCTCTCGTTTCACTCCCTCCCTCCTTCCTTGTATTGCTTTTCTAAGAATTCAAAACCCGCCTACTTCTTCAAAACTACAATTTCATACAGAACCATCCATACCCTTAGATATGAGGGGTAATGAGCCTCAGAGATCTGATTACAAGTGTGGAGTTTAAAAAAGACCTTTTTTATGATTGCTTTTATAAAAATATCAAAATCAAGTCCATTACTGTCACGCAGTACATGAGCCAAAACTGAAGCAAACTAAAAGCAACAGCAATAAAAAAAACACCAGCAAACACTACTTTGGAGTGCATATAGCATGAGTAAGAATTTTAAATGAAGCCTGACGCAAGGCTTAGCTGTACAGGGAGGGGCTCTGGGTGGTATATTAGCCTCTTCACATTCACTCGGTATATCATATATTCCTACAGATCTTTCCTTCTCTCCCTCCAGTGTTTACTCTTTCTCCCACTACCCTTTTTTTTCCCCTTCCCCACCTTCTTCTGCCATTTATGGATGTTGATTGACAAGAATTAAATGGCATGCAGCCAGCCTCTGAAGTAGCAGCTGGGGCTGGCATTCTTTCTATGTAGACGTTTAGGGATATTTTAAAACGCACTGTTCTGTGATAAATCAGCTTCCCAGTCGTGTGGTGTATGACACAACTGTGGATAATACTATACGTCTGTTTTAAACAAAAGCTACACTTCGCTAAGATTGTACCTTCCCTGCGCCTGGCTCTCTGCTGCTTTTTGAGATGTCTGCATCTTATGTAGACACATGTCAGCCAGGGTGGCCTTTGGTCTGCCTGGCACTTTGATCCTGGTTCTGTGGGCATCTCCCAAGGGGTAGGGGTGGCCACGGTGCAGAGCAGCCTTGCATCTGGGACTGCAGCCCTCCGAGTGGCTGGTGTGGTTACACAAACGCAGGAGCCCTCTTCTCCTTCTGCAGGTTATGAATAACTCTCATTGAAGTCAGTGGGAGTGACTCACATCCTGCAAGGAGGAATCAGGGCCAAATATCTCTAAGATGATGATAGACTTGTTCTGTAAATTTCAGACATGGTCTGCTTACAAACATGAGGCAGATAGGTACAACAGGGAGAAACAGTGCTGTACTTGTGCAGCCAGGCTGAAAAAACACAGGGTACAGTTCTGTTGTTCAAAGGCCAAAACAGCCAGTGCGCAATTTGCTCATTTAAAACAGAAAAAGAAAAAGAAAAAGAAAGAAAAAGAAAAAGAAAAAGAAAAAGAAAAAGAAAAAGAAAAAGAAAAAGAAAAAGAAAAAGAAAAAGAAAAAGAAAAAGAAAAAGAAAAAGAAAAAGAAAAAAGAAAACAAATGAACAAAAAAACCCCACCCTCTCCTCCTCCACAACTTTTAAGCTCCTCTTTGTTTTTGTAAAGGCCAGGATTACTCTTAGATCAGGTTTGGATCTTGTCAGCAGGCTTTCTGAGGTTTATGACTGGGCTTTCTGGGTAGAATAAACAATGATGCTGAAGCTTAGAAGAAAAGCAAGAATAATAATTACACTAATCATTGTTTTACTGATAAAACACACTCATTTCACGTATTTTTAAATTGCTTTTGCCATCTCTTATACAATAGGTAAATCTCTATGAAGTAATAGAATGAGCAAAAGAACTCATCCCACAAATATTTGGGGTCAAACCTTTCAGATATTCTGCTATAGGTTTTTGTGAACTGTTGTACTCATTGGGTCATGCAGCCTGAAAGTCCACCACACCTTCAGGAAAGAAACCTCTGGTTAACAGGAGCCTACTGGCAGGAAAATCTTACTTCAACCCAATGGCAAAACTGCTTCACACATTAAGGAGGCTGGGACAGTATCTTTGTTATTTTTGCAGAAGAAATCACTTTGCATAACTCTAAGTGTCTAGGAGTACAGTAAGAAAATTCTAGCCCATTGAAAGCCAGCGGAAACCAGCCAGGTTTAGCTATCCCCTTCAGATTGGCGAGGATGCTACCCTACATGTCTTAACTGCACTCAAAGGGACTCTGTAAATGACTGTCAATCTTTATCAAAAGACTAAGGGAAGGTGTATCTTTGTCTTGTTTTTGTAAAGTGCAGGGAAACATGTATGTGGCTTGTGACTACACCATAAGTATGTGTCACATTCATTAAAAGCAGCATCTGGGTTTAAATCTGGTTAGGAAGAAAATCAAATCTGCTGTCAGAGCCTGGAGGTCCTTGCAAGAGCTTATGGAAATCAAATGAGTTTTATTGAATACCCATTCCAAATAATCTATTCATTTTGCAAGTTTCAGTTTTAAAATCAACACACAGCTGGAGGGCCAGATTCACTGGTAGGCTTTGGCTGTGCTCTGCTGCTTTGGTGATGTCAAGCATCTGTAAGCTTGAATTAACTGGGCTCATTGAGGTTGGCTCCCTGTCAGGTTTACAGCTGCTTCCCATTGCTGGAGCTGTGCAGAAAGTCAAAGTAGATTGGTGTATCCCTTCTCATAGGTGTGAAGGACAGGAGAGTATGCAGGGCAGGAGAGACTCAGGGCCACTGGCGGTAAGCAACTATCATTTCTAACGGGAAAGAACAAATCTACAAAAGCAATGGAAGGAAAAATTATCTTCATTGCGTGCTGATATCAGTGAGCACTTTTAGGGAAGGGAAATCAAGTGAGTAAAACTTCTCTGGAGTAAATTTCCAGATTAAGATATAATCACAGACATACTGGCATGCTACCTGCTACTACTTAGCTAGTCTAAAGCAAAAATGATGGATTATGATGGGAATTAGCTTCAGTGTGTGCTAATGGTATTAAGTTTTTCCTCTGACTGCATCTAAAAGCGGTTGCTAAGGAATTTTTGTATCTCTCTTGTTCTCAGGAATGTCTTGTTAGTAGATTTGTATGTTTTATGAATGGAGACATGCAGAAGAAATGTTTGTTGACAGACAAGGACAGAAGGTGGACGTGGGGAAACGCCACGTCCATTCCATGGCAAAGGACAAACACTTTGGTACACGCATTAAAAATGAAGTAGCAGTGCACAATGCACACTATATTTTAGTTTAACTGTGAGTACATTTCAACCTGCAGTGTACTCTACTTGGCTTTCTTTTTATGTGTAGTAGCTGCTGCTTCATAAATAGCTCCTGACCTTACTAAAATTTAGTTGTAGTCTTCTCGCTGCAGACATTATGTCACTTATTGTTAATGAGCGTATTAGATAATAGATGTTAACTCCAGCACATTGCAGTGTTTCAGCAGAGTGCATTCCCTAGCAATGAACACAAAGTGTCACTGTGACCACACACTAATAATTCTAAGAAATATAGAAACTTTTGCCTAATTTTGAATTTATCTACTTGTCATATGTGCACACATTTGGAACTTCTAGCATTAATTATCTTTGCTCTAAGTTGGGCCAGTCTGGAATTCTAATTATCTTCATTTTTACAATTCATGTCTCCGAGGTCTTAGTGTGTTTTGGAGCTGAACTCTGGGCTGTACATAATCAAGACAGAAAAGAGATAGGTGGCAATATTGTACATTTCAATTGCCTTGTCTGATGTGCCCCTTTTGTAGACTAATGAACATTGGAGAAACAAATTGGTCTGTCAGAGTCAATAACAACCCAATGCCCTGAGCTGCTGGTCACTAATGCTTCCTGTACTTAATCAATGTGCTGCCGGAGATGTTCTGTTCAAAACAGTTAAAGATGAACAGCAGCAGCAGATTTGGCAGCAGGATTGGGAGAGCAAGTGAGAGCATCCACAGGGTTGGAGTTTCCTTGTTCTAGGGAAGAGATAAGCAAAATCAAAAACAGAGTTCTTAACAGAAAACCCTGCAAAGAAACAAGATGACTGCCACTGCATCCTGTTGGCAGAGGGGTAAGAAGTGGCCAGTTCTTTTCGCCAAAATGTTTTGTTAAAAAAAGGAAGCAGAAGATGATTTCTACAAGAAGGCATAGCAGGAAAAAGGACATTCTAGATCCCGACAATTAAATCAAAACATTAGAATAACCAAGGTGAGAGGTAAGAAATTGGGAAGAAGCCAGTTTTCATCCCCAGGATGTGATCAGAAATCCTGAATTACCAAAAGCAATTGGTGCTGGTAGCAATGTTCAAGGTAGTAAATTATCATTTTAACCAAACCGTTCAAGTAAAGTGGAAGAAGTAGGGAAAGTTTGGTAATTAGAGAGCTTTTGAATCATGCCCATAAGTAGCTTATGAAATACTTAAGTGAACAGAAAATGGCATCTGAGTAGGAAAAGGAGAAAGCTGATTTATGCCTAACACATTGGATGGGCAATTTGTTCTGTGGATCTTACTGGCATAAATCTGGACAGCTGGACTTTACCTAGGAACGTGGACTCATGAAAAACAGAAGATACAAAAATAGATAAATGAAATACTGTACCTTTTCTTACTGAAAATTAGAGCTCAAAGAAATAACTGACACCTCTGTGTTACTAACCAGAAAAATGGTGAGAGTAGACTGTTAATAAAGTTATTTTCCACTCTGCACCTTGCCTGGACAGCATGTTAGGGGCTTCCAGATCTTTCAGCATAATGACAGTACAAGTGTCTACATTGATTTCTTTCTAAGAGAAGGAAAGCATCTTTGGACAAGCTACAATTTGAGTTGCTTAAGTGAGAGTGGACTTTTAGTAAAAAATAAAGATAATACAAAACAGTGATGGAACAGTCTTTGTCTTGAAAATCTAGCAAAAATGGAAATAAATTGAATAGAATAAAAAGAAGTGGAACATGGAAAACTTAAACTGGACCTCATGAGAATATTCAAGGCAGGATTGAGCTAGAATGGAATGGAATGGAATGGAATGGAATGGAATGGAATGGAATAGAATAGAATAGAATAGAATAGAATAGAATAGAATAGAATAGAATAGAATAGAATAGAATAGAATAGAATAGAATAGAATAGAATAGAGTAGTTCAGACGGAAGGGACCTTCAGAGATCATCTAGTCCAACTGCCTGACCTCTTCAGGGCTAACCAAAAGTTAAAGCATATTAATGAGGACATTGCCCAAATGCCTCTTGAACACTGACAGGCATGGGGCATCACCCAACTAACTTTAGCAATTTGAAGATCGGCTGTTTGTAGTCTAAGCTAGGCATTTATCCTCTCGAAAGTTGGTTGAAATAAATAAGCATTTCTAAAGGTTAGCTCATCCCTGGTAATTTCAATAGGTATTGCAGGATGGTAGGTGCTTACTGTTCTACACTGAGAGCCAAACCTAGGTCAGCTGGATCCTGTCTTCTCTGAACATTCAGGGAGTTCTTCTGTGACTTTTTGTAATTTTACTTTAATTCAGCATTTTGGCCTTCTTTTTTATGGATTTTATTGATAAGGTTGACAGTTGGTGATAATTTGCAGAAAAAGTCTACTGCTTCCAAAGCAAAGAATGAAGATAATGAGAGTTGGATAAATAATCTTTAGTAAGCTGATCATTTTTTTAAACTGGGAAATAATGTTTATAAGTAGTTTGCTTTATTGGGAGCATGCATGAAAGGATTAGATCCACAGGGTCACAGAGTTTGACAGACATTTTGTTTTGAGAATAAAATATTTATGCTATTAAAAAAATAGGTTGAGACAACAATTCTTGCTAAAATTGCTCACTTAAAACAACTTCGCTTCCAACAAATTTAAAGCATAGGAATATAAAAGTTCATGTGAAAGATCTATGAATTTAGCTCTAAACTTATCCTTTTGCAAAAAATCTGAAAAAGAAGTGTATATTTTTAATAATCATTCCTTAAGCAAGCTGATTGACAGTTGCTTTGATAAACAAAGAAGCAATGATCCAAACTAACCCAGTAAATTGGGAAATACAAAGGCCGAACTCCTCTTCACCCTGGAGAATCACAGAGTTATTCACAATTATTATGCCAACTTACGTACCTCTGAACAAACATTAAAATCCAATTCTTTCATCAGCTGTGGAATAACAGCAGCTACAACTGACACAAGAGCAAAAAGAACTGTTGCAGATTCCCAGGACAGAAAATGAAATTAAGGAAACAGTATTTGCGTTGGAAAGCGGGAAAGCCTACGCCCCCAATGGATTTGCTGTAGCATTTTTAAATACATTTGAAAGTGAAATCATATCAGCCTTACAGGACTATGTCACCAAGCTTTTGAGAGAGGATCGCTCCCAGACTCCCATAGGGAAGCAACCATCTTTCTGCTTCTCAAACCAGATTATGATCCTCTGGAGGGGATATCCTTTCGATAATTAAGGTTACAGTCACAGTCTCATTTTACGGCTGATTTTGATCTTCCGTAGAAACTTCCATATGACTGCTCAATAAAGTCATACAAAGCAACCAGAGAATCTGATCCAATCTTATATAAATATATATTAATAACATATTTCTAGCCACAAGTGCAAAACCACACATAAGCACAATTTTTTCCACCACAAATGGATAATACAAAATTTCTCTTACGCTGTCTAAAAGCATTGTTCTTACAAACAGCTGCCTTATATTGCCAGATACCTTCCCACTAACAGAAGGAGCAAAGCACTTTTGGATTAGTTATAATGGTTTAACTCCTAAAAAATATGCCCTCCAATTGAAAAAAAAAACGAGAAATTTTATTTAACCAGACTAAATATTCTCCCAGTAGCTTAATCAATGATAACAGAAAGATAGAATTAATGCTTTTATCAGGAATATCCTGTATAAACTTTAGTAAAATGAACAGTGAGCAGAACTGTTATGATATCCAGCAATTCTTCTCAACCATTTTAAAAATTAAACACAATAATATGTTTCCTTATCTTGCCTCAAAACTATTGTCTCTCAATTAAAAAAAAAAAAAAAAGATTTAGCAGTTTGTTTCTAATTATGGACTATAACTCAGGCTGACAAACCTCATATACAATCCCAGCTTCACTTAAGCCAATGGATCTGCCTCCTATTTTTGGTGACTATAAGAAAAGAGTACAGGACCTCACATCTTCCTGTCATTGATAAAAATGTACTGGTACCACAGAAACACACATGAACAGGAAGGATTTTTGAGAATTTACCAAAGATTATCCTGCCAGCACATGGCATAATGTCCTCAAGCATTTTAAAGCAGGCCAGAGAGTATCTCCTATTTGTCCACTTATTAACAGCCCTCTTCTCCCTGAGGCCCTTGGAGGCAACCTCTATTAATTGTGGAATGATTTTGACATGATGACTCTCAAGGATATTTGTAATGAAAGAATATTTAGGCCCTTTGAGAGATTAGTGAAATATGTCATACACCAAAACAACACGTTTATAGATATTTACAAATAAGACATTATCTGTGGGAGATAAATTGAGGAATTTTTGTACCCCTGAGTTCATTCCCTTAGAAAACTAGCTTTTAATTATGGATAAAGACTGTGAAAAGAATCTGCACTTGATATCCTTTTAGGCTGAATAAATTCAGGGGAGATAAAAGCTAAGATCAAGTGCAAAAGCGATCTGGATCAAGAATTCTCTGATGAAGAATAGATTGAGATATGTAATCAAACAAAAACAATCTCCATTAGTGTAAGACACCAAATGTTTATATTTAATGTTATTCATAGAATATGTATGACTACAGAAAGTATGCGCAAAGTAAATAGTGACAGTGATGATATATGTTTAAAATGTAATTTTGAAAAGCAGCCTCAGCATGTGTGATAGAACTCAAAGCATTCAGTGTCTCTGGCACAAGGTTGCAGAAATTGTCAGGGCTATTTTACAAATTTATAAGTTCCTTACATCAGCTCTGCTCATCCTCTATCTGACCTCTTTTTAGACAGATGCAAAATCAAGTTTGTGGACCTCGTGTTGCCTGCTGCTAGGGCATTTCTTATGAAGTGTACACCAAACATCATTGTCTCAGTTGTGGCAGGAGGATAATCAAAGCTGGCAGAAACATTTCATCTGGGGAAAACAAACAAACAAACAAACAAAAAACAACTAATGAGGAAGCTAGGAGGCTCCCTAAAATATATTGATAAAGTATGGAAGGTTGTAATAATTGGCCTGGAATTAAAATGGAGAAGCTGATTCATGAAGGAATATGTTATCATCCATGTCTTTGGTAAGAAAATAAAAATACCTGCCAAATAAAATAAACCCATACATGTTTTAAGTTAGCTTTGTTGTGAAAACACTTTTTAGATATCCAGCCCTACAGCTTTTCTATATACTAAACTCCATTTGCTGTATTTGCACCTAAAAAAAGTCTTAGTCTTCATTGTTCCAGACGTGCAGAAATAATGACAAGATGTGAGGGATGTGGTTTAATTTGTCTGTGACTTTATTAACTGAACTCACCTGGGAATCATTCAGCAATAACATCTGCAGTGCAGGTCATCATTTCTTCTTCACTTGTTTCCACATATTTGGGGAGAGCTGTCACTCAGAGCTGGGACCCCACTGCCCTCCCCTGTGAGGAAGGTTTAGAGGCTGCAAAGAGGGTGCTGCCCGTTTGCTGCAAGAGCCTCTTTTCTTTTGCCTCTTTAGCAGGCATCTGCTCTTTGATTTGCTTCTAACTCAGGTTTATCAAGGAAGCAGATGCCCTGGGGAACAAACACAGCCACTGGTCACCTGCCACCAGGGAGCACCAGCAATTAGCTGGGCTGCCCTGTCCAGGTTCCCAGAGAGCTAATCATTCTCACATCAGCCAGAAATATACATGAGCAGGTGGAGCCCTCTCCCCTGGAAGGCTTATATATCCCATAGAATGCTGTTTGGTTTTTTTCGGAGTGTGTAAGAGTCATTCCCATCCCTGAATACATCTAGCCTCTTCACAGCTTGTGGGTCTTTGGGTCTTGCTCACACGTTCAGACCTCTTGGTCTGAATGCACACCTCCCCTGCCACTCTTACAAACATCCTCACTTACAGCACTACCTGTCAACTTCTTTCTCTCTTTCCCCATCCCTTCTTACACAAACTGCACTGGAAGCAACTTCTGGCATACAAACCTCCTTTCAGGGGAATCCTATTGAACTGGTTAATGGATCATCCAACATTCAAGACCCACCTCCCATCACTTAATCTGTCTTTAATAATAAATAAGTTCTAGCCAGGAATGAGGAGGCTGCTGTATCCCCAGCTGTCTTAGTCAATGTCTGAAAACCTGCCAGTTTATTAAGAATGAGCAGAAATACCTGCTGTCTAAACTGCACAAGGTATTTCAGGGATGAGAGTGAAGGAGGAGCATGGGCTCCCTATTTCTTTCATTGGGAGCTCTCCCAACCAGCACTTGAGTTGTACATTTTGGGTTGTATATGTTCTTATATCCACCTTTCCTGGAAATCAAAACAGGCTGAAGTATCTACTAGAAAGATTGGCACTAACACAAGAGTAACTCACAGGCCACATTTACTCAATGCCTCCTAGGGAAAGGAATAATAAGCCCCAGAGACTCTTGACGGAAAATTTTTGACCTCTGCTGCAAGCATACAAGATACCTCAGTTTACCAGGCGCTGATTGAAGCCTTAGCCACAGCTGAACTGGCATCCCGCTCCATTCAGTTTTCATTCTCAGCTTTGACAAAGAGCTTAGATGGGTCATTTTCTTCTCCTAGGGTTCAATTCATATGTCTAACCATAGATGTCTATTTAACATTTGAGATGTTCTGTGGATTATTCCTGCTGCTCCAGAAAGGCAAAGGATTTCTTGTGCCATATCTGTGAACCCTAAGAGGATTTATCCAATACCCTGGTGTGTCTCAAATGTACTAGATAACTCTGTAAGCATCTGAACCAAGTCTTTGCTGTGAGCAAGCCCCTAAACTTTAACAACAGTCATGTTATTGTCCACTCTTTTGCCTGGATCTTCATTGTTGCTTTTTACAACTGTCACTTGCTTTCTCCAAGTGTGGATTTCTCTTTATTGAGATTTGGGTGAGCTTCTTTGTACTTCTCCAGTAGTACTGCTTGCAAAAAGCACCTTTTCCTTGGTCCCCAACTCATACAAAGACAGGCTGTCACCTATGAGGATGTTCGTTTTGCCATATAATCATTCCATGTAAGAAAAGGTCTCTCAGTGGTCTCTGTCCCCTGTCTCTATATTCTTTCTTCAAGCTGGGTCCTAGATATTGAAGCTAAAACCTTTTAGCTGACTTTTACTACTTTCATCCCAGTTTCTTGTGCCATCACCCTCTCAGCTGCTGTGGGGTTATTTCCCAGAAGCTGGTCAGTCCCAGAATGGAGACTCCAAGGTCTGGTATGTTTCTGTCCTTCCCAGCCTGCACAGGGCAAGGATATAATAAGCCCTGTTAACTTCTGTATTCAATCTTCTTTTCGTGTGTGGAAAGTATTTTCTTCATTTTGCTCCAGGAGTGCTATTGTTCCTGGTTTACCCACTGCTAAATAGCTTGTTGCACGTGTGCCTTCTGGCTCTGAGCAGGGTGAACAACAACAACAAAAAACTCAGCAGAAGTATCAGCCATGCTTCTTCAGTTCCTATTTGCCCACCTCCAAGGAAATTTTCCACTTAATTTCTTTGAATCCTACTGCCATTGGGCCACAGTCGCCAATTCCCTCACTGCGAACTCACAGGACATTTCAACCAGCTCCCCAGCTTATCTTGCGGGGGACCCTGATACCTAATGAAAGAAGCCTTTGCATCCATATGCAAGTTCGTAGGTTCCTCTGCTGCCTCCTTGTAGGTAGGTGCTATATTTGCTTTCTCCCTGGTACACTGAACACTATTTGTTTACCCTCTTCTCCTCCTCCCTTCCCCTATTCTGCCAGCCAGACCTCAGCTCAGGCAGTATATATATTTCTTCCCAGGTTTTCAGATAAACCCTCTCCCTCCACACCACTCCTGTTCCCACTGAAACTAGCTGGAGATTGGCCATTTACCCAAGCCAACAGGGAATGTGAAAACCAAGAGCATAGCCTAATGAAGCTTGGAGAGAACATCCATGTTGTGCCTAATTGCATTCAGGATTTTTCAAGCATTTTCCCTCCATAACTCGCATTGCAACAGCAAATTCATTGGAGGTATGCTCTGCTGACTGATGTACCAGTTATGGCTTACACGTAGGTTTCCATCTAGTGCTGCCCTTTGACCTGGACATTTGTGATAGAGAGGAGAGAGATGCATGTTGGCTTAACAACAGCCAGTTTCAAAGCTCATTGAAATGAGAAACTTTCTACTGATGTCTGTGGAGTTTGGATGAAGCCCCAGAGCAGACATTTACAATTGACATAGCTTTGCTCACAATTTACTCTACTCCTTAGTAGGGGTTTGAGATTGTTTTTTCCCTGAACAACTTAGGGGAGGCTGGGGGGGTGGCGGGTGGAGTGTTTTGCTTCCTCCTCTGAGATCTTTAGGTCTGTTTAACTTAGAGATTGGCTAGCAACCTGCCAGCACAAAAATATGACTAAAATGCTACACTCGTCTATCAAAAATACCAGAGAGCTCTGAAGAAATGCTTGGGGGCTGCCAATATCTATTTATGTTGGAGATGCTCATAGCATTCATAATGTACAATAAATAAGAGCAGTCATTCCAAAACACTATAATAAAATGTTCATAACTTAAAAGTAAATACTACGCAAAATGATCTACTGCATTATTACTCCCATGCAAAGATCTTCATAATTGCTACCATAATGAAAAAGTCTTTATTAAATATATAATGGCTTTTAATAAGCTGACCCTCCAAATACAAAATGTTTGTGTTGATCTACTTGAATTGTTGTGCTGGAAAATAAAAGTGTTGAGAACTCCTTTCCAAAGGATGAAAAATAGAAGGTAGCTACCTTTTTAAAAATTATTATTATTTTTATTTTTTTTAAATAGTGCTTAATTCCTGGTACATGAATTAAACAGATAAGGCTGCCAACAGCTGCTCCCCACCAAAACACTTTATAGTTACATGATAAAATGTTGATGGTAACTTTGCAGTGCTGTAAAACAAGGTTGTAGAAACATGGACATGTACTGATGACAAATTTGCCTTTAAATCTTCTTTGCTAATATTTATAGGCATGAAATCTTAAAGCACCTTTAATGTGCCTATAATCCTGCCCATTTGACAGCTTTTACATAATTTTCTAGGGAAAGGTGACCCGATCATCCCAGGCTGTTGACAGTGCAGCTGAAATGGCCCTCCAATAAATGAAGCAGGATTATCCAGACACTATGGCAAACAACAGCTCATAATATGCATCAAGAAATTTCCATAGCACATCAGATCTTTGTCTTCAATGACACATGGATCATGACGGGATTTCAAGAACACATTTCCCTAGACACTTGATAAGTTTTAATGCAAAAGTATAGCTTAAAAGGATCTTTTCAGATAGGTTCTGTTTTCCATATTAGAAAAAAATTGCTTTCAATCTAGAAAATAGAGGTATAGTTTTAAGCTGAATTATCATGTTAACTTATACTGCTTAGTGTAGCTGTGTTCCCTGACACTTTGAATGCATTTATGAGTTTATTCAGTTAAAATTATAAAACATTACAAGTTTTTTTTTTTTCCACAGTAAAAGTCACTATTGACAGTAAACAAGTCTTGATGAAGGGTATGATAAAACCATGCAGAAGTTTTGCTGAATCCCTTATGCTTCTCTATAAAAACACCTTACACAAAATGCTATCTATATGCCTCCTAGGTTTACATGATAATGTCAAGAAAAGGTTTTGAAGCTTGATGCTAATTCATATCAAAAGTGTCATGTGCTATAAATTTAGTTTATATTAGTGTAATTATCAGTGACATGGCCAGATTGCATTAATACTTCTGCTCCTGTTGCTTAGCCTAAGTACTTAACAATTTGAATGCCACAAAATATCAATACTGATGCTTTATGGCATCATGCCAGAGCAGCCTGGGGACAAGTAGGGTAGAAGTGGTTGACAGTTTTTGCTTGAGTGTGGAGTTTGTTTGGACTCATAAGACATTTATGAGGTCAATTGGATGTCATTTAAAATATCAAGAGAGAAACATATTTAAACTACACACCGTGTCCCACTAGCAGCACTGAACTTTGCAAAAAAATACTAGAATGGCATTGTGAGAGCTGCATAGGTAGGAAAGAAAAAAGAGACTGGGCTGAGCATGAAAAGGATCTTCCCCAGAGTAATAACTGTCCCTTTGCCACTCTCACAAAAAGAAATTAGGCAAAAAGAAAAACAAAATCACAAACACACATACACATACACACACAAAGCTTTGAAGCCTGCAAATATTAATTTTCATTTAAGACAAGATTTGCACTGATGATTTAGATCCTCACCCAAGACCTAACAGGAAACTAGGACAATGAAGCACTGAGGAAAAAGCCTCATGATCTGTTTCCAAGGATGTTCATTGATATGGGAATAGCAATGATCAATGATTAAAAAGAAAAATGGAAGAACAGAATATTCCTGTACTGAATGATGGCACCGTTAGATTGCCAGTTAGCAGATGAGGCATCTGGCTTTGTTCAGTCATTAGCCTGATGTTTGTCCTCATGGAAAAGTATTTTATTCTTCTGTACCTCAGTTTCTTCATCTATTAAAAAATGAAGTGAGTTCATTGTGAATATTTTGACAATTTAGGTTTTGCAAGAGTTTGGAGGAGCCAAATCATGTCATAACTTATAATAAATGATTAGCATTCACTGTTATGATACGTATATACATTATATACATAAAACAGTGGGTGAACAATTGGCTGTTGGATCGGGCTCAAAGGGTTATTGTACATGGGGTTACATCAGGCTCGTGGCCAGTCACTAGTAGGGTTTCCCAGGGCTCCATTTTAGGACCAGTTCTCTTTAATGTTTTCATAACTGACTTGGCTGCAGGACTTGAACCTATACTAAGTAAGTTTGCGGATGCTGCTAAATTGGGAGGAGCGGTTGACTCCCTCGAGGGTGGAGAGGCCTTGCAGACAGATCTCGACAAATTAGAGGGCTGGGCAATCACCAACTGTATGAAGTTCAACAAGAGCAAGTGCCAGATTCTGCACCTGGGAAGGGGCAACCCTGGCTATTCGTACAGACTGGGGAACGAGAGGCTGGAGAGCAGCCCTGCAGAAAGAGATCTGGGGGTTCTGGTCGACAGCAAGTTGAACACGAGCCAGCAGCGTGCCCTGGCAGCCAGGAGGGCCAGCCGTGCCCTGGGCGCATCAGGCACGGCACTGCTGGCCGGGCGAGGGAAGGGATTGTCCTGCTCTGCTCTGCCTGGTGCGGCCTCACCTCGAGCACTGTGTGCAGGTTTGGGCACCACAGGATAAGAAGGACATGAAACTATTAGAGAGTGTCCAAAGCAGGGCTACAAAGAAGGTGAAGGGTCTAGAGGGGAAGACATACGAGGAGCGGCTGAGGTCACTTGGGTTGTTCAGCCCAGAGAAGAGGAGACTGAGGGGAGGCCTCATGGTGGCCTGCAGCTTCCTCATGAGGGGAGCGGAGGGGCAGGCGCTGATCTCTTCTCTCTGGTGACAGCGACAGGACCTGAGGGAACGGCATGGAGCTGTGTCAGGGGAGGTTCAGGCTGGGTGTTAGGAAAAGGTTCTTCACTGAGAGGGTGGTTGGGCACTGGAACAGGCTCCCCAGGGCAGTGGTCACAGCACCGAGCCTGCTGGAGTTCAAGAAGCGTTTGGACAATGCTCTCAGACCTATGGTCTGATTTTTGGGTGGTCCTGTGTGAAGCCAGGAGATGGACTTGATGATCCTTGTGGGTCCCTTCCAACTCAGGATATTCTATGATTCTGTGATTCTATGATTCTATAAAAAGACAGCAGTCAAATGCTACTGCTGTTTTTTAAAATATATTCAAGGGGTTTTTTTAAGTTAAACATGCTAAAGAATTGAACGCATCTCATAGGTTCAGCTCCTAAAATCAGCTCACACGGATCAATAGAAAACGAAAGCACATATAAACTGCACATTTGCACAAATGATTTATAGGAGATTTTTACCTTTCCTCCTGACAAAGCTGATGAACTAACAGTCTTTATTCACACATGCTCTGGGACTTCTGTCACCTTACTCGCCTACTTTCTTTACTGCCATGCCTACTGGTGAATCTCAACCAACACATATTTTACAATTCTTCAAACACGGATACTGTGTTTTTCTGCAGTACTTTGTACAGTACATACAATCTGCTAATCAGATTTCAGCAGAAAACCTGTAAATTTACTACCTGTGGGTGATATTCATCCCACTTTTGTCACCCAAAGTTAGGTGCCTGATCCCTGTGAGTCTCCCTCTATAATCAAGAAAAAAAGACAAGTGCTTCCAGATTGTGACTTTTCTGGACGTAAGGCAGGTGCTTTAGGACAGGAAGAATCATCCTCTAGAAGTACCAGTCTTTCTCCATTGGGCTATAAGTAACTCTCTAAACAGTGCACAACCAGACTGTGGCAATGACTACAGCAAATCTGCTTATAGCATTGCAGTATTATTCTTGGTTGTGGCATTTATAAGGGATGCAGAAAAACCTACTCAGAGATCACCATCAGGAGAGATGACCCATTGAAATAAAATGCTTTTATGGGATACAGGTTCATATCTCTGGTCTTCTTCATTTGAAGAACAGATGAACCTAAGTCTTCCTTTTCTCAGACGACTGTAAAAAGCAGCAGGTTGTAGATTCTCTAGTATGGTTAAAACTAAATAGCAATATAATTTCAGAAAACCGGAATTGTACTGGTAATGATAAAAGAAAAAAAACGATATTTAAAAAAAAAAAAAGTGATGAAAAATAATTTCCCTTACAGTTCTGCTTAGCACTTCTATGGCAATGTATAAGAGGTTTCAGCACTCAGGTGTCAGTTTAGCTGACCTAGTTGCTAGTGATTTTGGTACTAACTAAATGAGCTACACTGACCTAGCAATGACATGATAAAATCTTGATTCCAAAAACTTTGCTGGTGGTATGATCTTCTCAAAATTGTTACAAAACCTGAGTTTTCATGAAAAAGCACAATTTAATGAATTTTCCTCTCATGTACACTAATCACATTCAGAAAAAAATAATTATTTATAATACATTCAGGAGCTGTAACAATTTTTCAGAGACTGGTAATCTGATCTCTTTGTCAGTGGATAGTATTAAAAGAGTACACAGAAGTCCCAAAATCTACTTAAAATGACTGTAGTGGTCTTCAGATGGTGAGATATTAACTAGGTTGCTATTACTTTTGTTCCTAGTTTGGAGAAATAGCATGTGTGATCATTTCTGTGAAGTTCAGTGAAAAAAAAAACAAAGACTTTCTGGATATAATTCTTGTTTATATTCACATATCATAGAGCTCCTTATTTTTACCTTCATTGTCTCACAACTTAAAGTAGAATTAGTATCATTGTAATCATAAACGAAGATGTATTTCAGGGTGTTGGCAATTATTTAACTTATCCTAAATTTCATGTTGCACTCTTATGTGTTCATTAGTATTG
Source organism: Chauna torquata (assembly GCA_013399475.1). Lineage (NCBI taxonomy): Eukaryota > Metazoa > Chordata > Aves > Anseriformes > Anhimidae > Chauna > Chauna torquata. The sequence continues at coordinate 163,254 of VXAL01004743.1, forward strand.
GACAATGGTTATCCATTTTGCAAAGCAATGCAGAAAAGAGGGACACCAGCTCATATTACTGTATTACTGTAAAAGAAAATAAACTGAAATAAACTGTGGGGGGTTGTTTGTTTTTGTTTTTTGGTGTTGTTGTTTTGCTTTTAATACTGGTTGTGAAATTGAAAGCATTCAAGCAAGACAGTGTGTCAGTTGTCTCGCCTTTTTCACTGAGGTCAGGGAGTGTAGCCAGTTAGAGAAATCTTTGCCAGCAAATTTTAGGTTCTTCGCTCCCATAGTAGAGAAAATAGTTTGAACACTACGTCAGGAGATCTGGAACACATATGTGACCGATCCAGATCGACTTGAATGTTGCGGTGGTTAGGGGTGAAGACTCTCTAGCATTGACAGAAGAAATGGATTTGGAGTTTGGTGCACAGGACTATCTTTCTATTCCGTGTTTGTACAGCTCCTGCAGAATGTGGCCCTTGATTGGATTTACCTGCCCTAAATTAGGCATCTATGCAAGTTAGGCCACTCATGTAAGCTCACCCCTCCAGTCTTCTTTTCCAGTTCACAAAAGGAAACAGGCATGTCTGGAGAATACTTCATGAAATCCATTTTTGCTGCTTATATGGTGAGATGAATTCCACTCTGAACATCAAGCACTGGCTGTAACCTTGCTAAGGTACAGGCTGCTTCCATCATGACTTTGCACAGTGCCTTGCACAAGAGACCGCTGCTTCCTGACTGTCCCCATCATGCATAGATGCTGCTGTAATGGAAATACTGCAGTCCCGAAAGTGCTAAGATCAGACTCCAGTGTGTTAGTAGATTTTGTAGTAGCAGGTTGTCCGAAAAATCAGGAGACAATAATTTTTGATTGTGTTAATAAAGGCATGTTATACTTTGAAATTCTGGAATGGCAGAATGGAATTTACTGAGACTCCAAGACTACTATCCCTCATCTTGAAATAAGAAGATGATATTGCATATTTATTTAATAGCCTTTTCATCACTTTAGTGATGACACTATGAAAAAAAAAGGCTGGAGAAGACGTCACAGTGCAAAAATAATTATAATTAGGAATTGAGGGGGTAGTAAATAAATCATCTTCTATATTGCTTTCTTCTTTTTTCTTTCATTTTGGGTATATTTTCACACACTGGTTCCAGGATTCATTTGCATTCCAAATGTTCTTATTAAAGCAGCACCATTTATTCTACAATATATACAAGAGTTTCTATTTTTAAAATTCTATTTCAAGGCATGAGCTTGGCATACAAAGTCAAATCCCAAGAGTGCGTCCTTTCTTTTTCCTTTAAAAAATAATACAAAAAAAAAAATCCATCTGAACAGTTTTAGGTTACATGAGGGGAAAAACAGAAGATGGTACTTTCATCCACTTCCCCCCATTTTCTTCCCAACTGTAAAACAGCATCTGCATAAATGA
>VXAL01004743.1:170130-213022 GCA_013399475.1 Chauna torquata
CCCCCTTTTTTTAAAATCTTTTTCCCATGGCTGCTAAGCATGTGGTTAAAGGGGAGAAAAGTCATATTCACTAACTGATTTTCATTTAGAGCATCAGGAGCCTTAAGCCACTTTGTGTGCAGATTTCCAGTTTCAATTAGAATGGATTTTCAGACATCAGATGATGTGAAAAATTATCTCATTTGAATCACATGAAACCAAACCACTAAGACATTGCTGATCAGGGAAACAGTGGTCTCATCTTTCCTGTGGTGTGCCATCTCTATTAGACTTTGTAAACTGCAGCAGTTTGAAATCTTTAACCAGCCATTACTAATAAGCATATGTTAATTGTAGCAGAGATCATAAGCAGGTCAATTAGGAGGCAAAGACTGGAACAGAATGAAACATTCAGCTGGAGGGAGAATTCAGGGCAGGTGTCGGCCAGCATGCGCTGCCCTGGCAGGAGCTCTAAGCATCTTGGGTAGAGCTCATTTAACGTTTTGATTTGCTGAATTTGCATTTCAGATTTCCATTCCTAATGACAATATAGTCAGTCTTTGTTAATGAGGACTCTGATTACATGTGCCATTATAATTGGGAAATAGCAGGCCAGTCTTGTTTTGGAGATTAAATCCAAAGTAAATTGGATTAAAGACAATGCTGCTGAAATCTCTTCCTTTTTGTTTTCTCAAGCCAAAGGTGAGGAAGACTCCATTTGTTTTGTACATATGGCTTTTACCTTGATTAGTGTGTCTTGTGGTTTTATACTTTTTGAACATAGCATCTATTAGCAGTTCCAATATTAAAAGCAAGTAAGAAATAGCTGTGTTTGCTTAAATGATCCTGACGACGTGCCTAGCTTTGTTGTTGTGCACTGATGAACAGAGTGCCAGCAGAGAATTAACAGCATTCTGAAACATTATTTCCTATTATAAAGTAGATGCCTTAAAGAGTTCATCTGGCCAGGGTAAATCCTCGCGTTAAACATTTTGACTCTTAGTACATAAGTTTATCCTACTTTCATTTATACTAGTTTGACTCCATTGACTTCGGATGAGTTACACCAGTCTTAACGAGACTAGATTACTTTGTTATGTAGTTCTACAGATAGTATTTAGATACTTTTTCAGTTAATTCAGAAACAGGAAAACACGGGGATTTCTTTCTTTCTATTCGACCTGAGGTATTAGCAGAGAGCAAGACAAGTTCTGTCATTGACTAGACTGTGTGTACAATAGCTTTTTTGTAGCTGCAGTAGTATCCAGTTGCAGCTCACCTTCCATACATCTGTGGATCATTCATGTTAGTTAAATATAGTTCAGATTCCTTTAAAATTCCCATGGCTAATTTAGTTTTACAAACTAGTTATACTCAAACATTTTTGATTAATAAATTTGGAGAGCAAATTGTTTTTCCTGCAATTGAAAACTGACAATAAGTTTGCCCTGCAATTGTAGGAAAAACAGTCCAGCAAATAAAGGACAGCATATTCCATGTCATTATGTATTGCATCTTATAAGAAGAAGCAGCACCTTATGTACAGGTCATCAAAAGCAGAAAGCAGAGAAGCAGAAAAAGATCTACTAAAGTAAATCAAATGAATGAACAATGTTCTTGCTCTTTCAGGAAACTAAGGAATGTTAACCCAAATGTTTAGGGTTTTCATAGTAGAAGACTTAGTATTTATTTGCTGAGTTCATAAATCTCTTAAAATATCCCTTTTTCTGGCTGTGACTTCCTTTGGACAAGCTCCTAATTGGAGTGAGTCAGGTATGCTCCTTGCCCTGGTAACACAATTATTTAGGCATGCACGCAATAGGTATCGAAGTTGTATTAGTCCATGAGGAATCTTTTAGCATTGCCATTGCCCCCCTGCTACTTCTCAGAAATCAGACTGAAAAACAAGTATGTTAAAACAAAATGAGAAGAACTAGCTTATTTTTTCTTGATAACTTTCAGCCTTACAGAAGAGCAGGTCATATTAGTTATGCAAGAGTGCAAGATATGCTGGAGTCTGAGTGTAGAATGCATTTCTAGGCAGTCGCATGTGAACTATCCAGCATAACTAAGAAGTTGCTTTTTGGCAGCCTAAGTTTTAGCGCAAAACAAAATAATACACTTTATACAGCTCCTATTTTTGATATTTGAGTTGTTTGGATCAGAAAATGTTATTTATTCCAGGAAAGGTGTGGTGAAACACAGAGATGTGCAAATAATCACAGACACTCTGGACACATTCATTTAGCACTTACTGCATCTTACACATCAGATAAGTATTCTTCTTGCAACCTTGTCTTATTTTTATGTATTACAGGTTTTGTAGAAACAGGTTTCTTTCTCCATCGTGTCTGTTTATTTGAAAGAGAGATAGGGAAGGTGAAGCTGCACAAGGAAATTAATCCAAGGAAATATCAGTGATCACAGTTATGCTGTGATGGTTCTGCTCAGTGCTAGCATCACTGTGTTACTACCCCTGCATTGTCAGTGTCAGTCTCCCACAGTGTGTTTCGAATACTAAGTTCTACTCTCTCAGTACTGCCATGAAAATAGATTTAGCCATTAAAGTGATGACGGGTAAAAGATTGGAGAAATTAAAGCCATTTGTTTATGTTTGGCCATGCATATCATATGCACAAGTTCATGTCTGAATATGCCTGTGTGCACATGCTTTTATGTCTAGAGACAAACATACAATGAAAAGAGTAGGGATTTTTAAAGAAAGATTTAAAATACGAGCAGTAGAGATGTGCAATACTCACAACACCTTCCCTGGCATTCTGTGACATTACTTCTTGGAAATAAAAATGTTAGCATTGTGGCAAAAGGAGCCTATGAAGCAGTTCTTGAAAAGAGTGAGTATATAGGACAACTATGTGAAAAACAAAGGAATTGTGACAGGACAAAAGCAGCTTCACATATGGTAGAAAGCTAGGATTGCAGCAAAACCTATAGCAAGAGCTAAGTATGTATTAATTATTATTGCACAGCAACTTAAAAAAGGCTTGTGTAATTAATCTCAAAGTCTCCCTCAACTGATTTTTTTCCTCTAGGCAGGAGCTTTGTCAGGAAGTTCAGCAAATGGTAGATGATTCAACATCATTTTTACAATGGAAGAGCCTTTGAACCTTAACCATAAGAGACCTGCTGTCATAAGATTGTTATTATTTATGATCCCTATTATCTTTTGTCTTTTGTTTCCATGGGCATTTTTTAGCTAAATAGTACTCAAAAAATGTAGGGTAGCACAGGTTCTACCCCAAATTATTTACAAGTTAAGGCAGTAATGTTCCTCAAAGCATAACCCATATCATCTGCTGTGAAAAGGACCTGCATTATTATCAATGTAAGTCCTAATGTGTGCGTGCATGTGAGCACTTTTAGCATTTATATGAGACACAGCTCTTTGACAAAGATCTCAACATTTAATTAGGGACAAAGCTTAAGACAGACAGATACTTGGAAAGCCATATGTTAGGAACATAAGGTTTGCTTTTGTGCTGTTCCAGTTATTGAGACATACTCTGCTATTACACCTGCCAGTTCTTCTCCAGAGCTTCTTTGATTTTTTATTGCTTGGGTTAGATGTGCATAGACATGATAAGGATATAAATATGATATGACCTGGCGGTGGGCTCTAAGGTCTAGAAGCAAATAGGAAAATGAAATAGGGAAAGGTGATCTATGGGAGACAGACCAAATGAACAAGGGACACTAGGAGAAAGTAGTATGAAGGCTGAGATGATAGATATCTCAGAATGACTGATACCAGTGTGCACAAGGGAACTTACTGGCACACTTCCTTTTTGGTGTTACAACCTGTCCGGGATTTGGCTGGGATAGAGCTAATCCTACTATAAGATTTGGCAGCAGGGTTAGCAGGGAAAGAAATTGGGAGAGGCTGTTAGACTTCACAGTCCTCCTGGGTTCTCCGTTGGCACTAGAGATTTCCAGGGGAGAATGTGAGCCAACTACTTTTAAAAAGTCTGAAATGTCAATATTGTTAAGACAATGCCCCACAGTGATTTGATTCCTGCTTGGAGAGTGAGAGAGTTGCACTCAGAATTTCCTCCTCTTGGGGCACTGCATTGATTCATGAAATCTGATTAGTAGGACTTACCTCCAAGTGGTCTTGCTGGGATGTCTGGTAGAAGCTGAATGTCTGGTAATACTCAAGATGCTTGGAAGTCCAAAAATGGCAACATCTGCCTGTTTGCCTGTCTCATAGTACTGAAACTAATAAGAGGGATCTTGGAATTCATAATTAGAAGAATAAAGCGTTTTCCTTTCTGGGCACTCTATTGTGCACTGTATAATGCTGTATAATTTAAAGAAGACATTTATTTTTAATGTGTTTAATATTTGCAATTATTTCACCAAGAGAGAATTTGGTCATGGTTACCAAGCTCTTTCTGAGGAAAGTGCCAAAAGGGCAATTAGTGAGACCAGTTCAGTCCTGAAGAAGGCAGTAAGTACACCACTGGTGTTAGTGGTACCGCTCCCACTCCTCTCGCGGATGAAGTCAGGCCAACAAAAGCATGAATATTACTGGGTAAGATCTCTTTTTTTTCAGAGTACCCGAGGGTGTAGATAATTTGGAAAGAGAAGGAAAAAAAGAATTAAAAAGGAGGTTATCAGTACAGAAAATTGAACCTCAGTCAGGTTCAATCAATCAAGCAATAGATTTCCTCACCTCTTTTGATACAGATCGGCTACCCCAACCCATAAGTCTCTTGAGGCCCCATAATTTAAATTAGTAGCTTAGTCTGGCAGGTAAATGCGCATGCAATGACCAAGATTTTCAGAAGGAAATTTGGATTTGCAGTCCCATCACTCTGGATAAGCTGTTTGATTTCCAGCTTGCTCCCTGATACATTAGTCCCACTAAGATGGCACATCACTGGAAGTTGGCTCAACAGGTTTGACAGCTTCTTCAGTTCTGTAGTAGTGGATTGGCATAACTCTATATGATGCTGCGATATGTGGGTAATACGAGATATTTGTTGATACGTGGATAATTGTTTGTATACTGTTTCACACAGGGAAAACATATGCTTCTGATCTCAGGGGATTGTCTTGCATTTGTAGTGTCCTCATCCTCTATGTTTTCCCTTGGACCAATATATCTAAATATAAATATCACCGTAAGCACACTTAATTAGATATTCTTACACATTACATGAATCCTGTCTTTTTGTAAGCTAAGTCAAGTTTCCATAGATTGCAATACTAGGCCGACATGGTTGTTGTTATGCCTTATACATATATTTGCTTTTTTGCCCTATATCCTTCTTTAGCAAGCCCCATCATAGTTCATCTGCTCTGGTGGATAAATGCTATTCTTTCCAATAAAATTCTATTTACTTCCTTTCCTCCCTTAAACTATATGGACCTTGCTCCATGCTAGGTATTTGTACAGAACAAATGATGCATCCAAACACATATCACATATATAAGCCCATCTAATCATGTTGATATTCATATACCTCAAAGAAAGATCTTGGTATCTATGTTTACACTCAGAATATTGAAATATATGTTTTAATGTTTCAATATTCCCTTTTATCCCTCTGTCACTCCCCTCAACAATAAAATAAAAGATTTCTCAGCAAACACCTGCAGGCAGGGACTGACAATCTGCAGCACCAAAGGGCTTTCTAGAGCTGCCTCCTGTTACTGAAACTCACACAGTCAGAGGCTGAGTGCTCGTAGCACTTATTTTAGGTCTCTGCTGTTACTATCCTCCATCTAGCTAGATGCAGGAGAGCCCAGAAATTCCAGGTCGAAGCACTGGGCACGGGTAACTGAGGTTGCTGGGTAAGGATCCAAATCTTCCCATACTCAGCAGATTTTGTATGATATCTGTTTAGATGACTCAGCTTGCCACTTCCTTTGCAAAGGAAATTGTGACATCACAATGATGTTTCCTTAAGTTTTGGACCTTCTGGTCAAAGAAGTAAAATAGGGAAAAGCCTGAAGAACAGCAGCATAATAATAACTGTGCCTATTGCCCCTCACTTTCTGCTAAGTCTCCTGTGAAAAGAGCAGACACAGTTCTGCACTGGACATACAATATATTGTACTGTATTCAAAGCTGATGTCAGGTTTCTTATTTAAGTGTTTTAATCAAAAAACATGGAGCTGGCACCAGCATCTAAGGGATGAATGCCTATATACATATATATTTCACATGAAAACGAAAGAATAGTTTTAACTGAGGGAAACAGTTCCAGAATGGGGATGTGTGTGTGTGTGCGTGTGTGTGCGTGGAGGGGGTAGCAGAGGCTATGACATAGCATATGAAGTCAATAGTGTAGTTGTTATTATTTATACATGAGTAAAGATTACAAATGCAGGCAATAGCTCAGATCTCTCACCCCCTGGATCTGTGAAACCTGTCACTCAGTCTCCTGCGGTGTGTCTTCCTGTCTCCGAGCCATTGGACCACCTGCTGCCATGACTCTCATCTATTGCATCGCCCGAAGGCCTCGATGATAACAGCATTGATTCCAATGTACATCTAATTACTTCTCATAATCTATTCATTTCACAATAGTGTAGTGAAACATCTGTCACATCATAAACTCTTTAGTATCCTTATCAAACCACCAAAACATACTCTGCTGCCAATTGGCAGCTATCTTGCTTTCTCCTCTTATTAATATGATGCAAACATATCTATGTTTTTTTGGTTGCTTTAGATGAATTTCCCTGATGACCAGTGAAAAAGAATTGGCCAAATGGCAATTGTAATGTCTATTCACTACTTAGTGAGGTACCATTACTGATGTCATACAAATATCAGCGAAAATTACTTTGTTTCTTCTAGAGATAAAAGCTCTAAATAGGGTCTTTAACATTTATAGCATGGTAATAGATGGCTCCCTTCCTTGGCTCAGTGTGACTGATTCATTTACTAAAATAAGCATCTCAGGGATTATTACATTTGAGTGGTATATTGCATGGGAAAGGCTTTTACCTTTATAGTTTTTACTTTACCTGTGGGTAAATAAAGCCCACTCTTTCTCTTTCTTCGTGTAAGAAATCAAGAGCAAGGAGACCCATTAGCACATATTTTTATTATCAAACTATAGAGAATCTATCTATCCCAATAGGATCATGAATATACAGTCATATCTAATAAAGAGGGCTGATTAGTCCACCAAAAGGAACCTCAGATATTCAGGCAACAACACAGAAAATAAACTCTGAATACTGAGGTGCTGGTTTACCATTACATACTAATTTATGGTGAGCAACAAATCCTGAGTGAAAGGAGTGATATATTAACTGCATACTCACTTTCATAGTCCACGTTTGCACAAACTGAGTTTTGTTCTTGTTGTTTTAAATCTGCAATGGAAATGAATTTAGTGTTGATTTGATAGCTTTAGAAATGGGAGCCATTTGTTCATCTGCAGAACAGATACAGCATGAGCAGCCGTTTCGGGAGCTTCCTCACAACATGCTTCAGCCCGACTTTTGGAGGACCCACTTTTCCATGGCCTTTGAGTAGCCAGTGAGGAAGCCAATTTGGATTCTCTGATGAGGCTGTAGTGTGATGCCAGTCACTGTAGTTATTTTTACTATCTGAACATCTGGCAGTAAGGAACTGGATTGCAATCACCGATTCAGGCCACATTTTATTCCTGACCTTGCTGAGAATCACATGGGTGACCTAATGGTGAAAGAGTCCATATCTCATTACCAACCCCCAAGACAGCCAGTCCTCTTTTATCCATTTGTCAATATATAATGCAGTCCAATATATAATGCAACCTGAATATTTATCAGCCTCTATTTTCATCTCTTGTGCATTTTCTGGTTTGAAATAGGTCACTTGTACCTTTTTACTTTAAGTGTATGTTTTTACATTCAAAATACACTGACTACTGCAGCACAGTGGGAAGCATACAGAGGTTTTTGTGTTACTGCCGTACATTACAACATGAATTTGTCCAATGCGTAAGTCACAAGAAAGCTAATTTTTGACCTGTTCAGTTCTTTATGCTGCTTTGTATAAGGGCTGGGATTTATGCATTTCTGAGCATTCCTCTTCATCAGGGAAGAAAGAAGGAAGAAGAAAGTTTTGATTTAAAGAAAAAACTTTCGTAAAAGTTCAGAGCTCACAGAACAGCTCAATACTGGGTGAAGACTGATTTGCTGATACTTCATTCCAAGTATCAAAACTTGCTTTATCATGGCAAGAATTCAATTTCTTTCCATTTCACCTGCATGGAGCTACCCTACACAGCTTGCAGAAAAGTAGAGAAGTCTTACCTGGCCAGAAGAGTTATGTATGCAGCATTGTAGTGTTTATCCACTGCGACTGATGACATCTTTGGAATAGCTTGCCCTGCGTGTCTCCTTCATGGGTCATACACAGCCTTTGCTGTTCATGCTTCTCCCACTGCGGTTTCACCATGGGCCAAAATTGCCATGTGGACTGACTGCAGAATGTCAGTCTGAAAAGAATATATTAGTATATTACCACTATCTCAGTTATATTACATACATGTCAGAAAAATCCCTTGGCTGCTGTGGTACCTAGTCATTTACATGCCGCAGCAGCAATAGCATGATATAAAAGAAGAGGAAACAATAATAGATAATATTTTTCCATGACTATATTATACTCCCTGAATTTTCATAAATCCACGGCAAGATAATACTTGTTACACCAACAACATAAATAATACCGAGAATAAAGTGAGACTGATCTAAGGTTTTGAGATTTTAAAGAATAATTTGCAGAACACAGAGAGTTAATTTACTATTTCTTTTTTTAAGATTTTCTCCATAGGTCTGACATCTAAAGTTGATTTTTTTTCTTTTGAAATGAAAACTGAGTTTCTTATATAGTCACACAGTTCTAGGACATAGACATTTTTAAAGTATAATAAAAATATCAGTCAAAGCACAAAAGATATAATGTTAGGTTTATTACAAATATGTTTCCCATGACACCACCTAAGTTACAGATTACAGTTAACATTCAAAGACTATAGTGCCAAAGTAGTACATATTATCATTAATAAGTATTGGAAATTTGAAGTGGGAAGTCTGCAAATGAACAATTTATTCAAAAATTAAAAAAATTGAAATGTACAAGGAGCTAAGAATAACATCTGTGGGAATATGGCAAGAATCTACAATCAATGTTGCACTTAAGAACAGGATGAAAACTATGTGGATAAAAGATACTTTGATAGCTATTTTGAAAGGATTTTTGGTGAAAAAAACAAACAAACAGCAAACCAACACTCTGGACTGAAGCAATATATGATCCTTGTGGGTCCCTTCCAACTCAGGATATTCTATGATTCTATGATAATTTTCCAGTTTTAGTTATGAAAAAAATCCGTAAATTATTTTGGAATAAGCTAAAAAAAATTTCGCTCAGCATAAGAAAAAAAGGTTGTTTTTAGGATATTCAACAGTACTGGAGAGAGAATATATATATACTTGTCTTAAATTGAAGGTCAATTTTTAGGCAAAATGAAAATTTTCAAAAAGATCAAATATTTGTTTTCCAAGTCTCAAAACAACGTTTTTATACATCATCAAAATGTAATCCCTACTCCTTTTCTGAAACCATAAACTTGACCCAGATTTTTGAACACTTCAGCTTCTTCCCAAAGGGAAGTTTTCAACAAATTCATTGTCTTTCAAAAGTAAGTATATAAATACATGAATAGAAATGTTTCAGTGTTATTTCAATATAAATCTTTGGGTTAGGGAAATATAAAGACCAGATACCAGACAAGCGAGTCGGAACACTGGTCTTACAGCAGAGCAGCGTGGCTGGTTGACCTTGGCCAGCTGCCATACACCCCCCCAGCCATTCTCTCACTCCCTGTCCTCAACAGGACGTAGGGGATGGAGAAAATAGGATGGGTCAAGATAGAGACAGGGAGATCACTTACCAGTCATCGCCATGGGCAAAACAGACTTGACTTGGGGAAAACTGATTTATTACCAGTTAAAATAGTTTAGGGCTGTGAGGAACAAAGGCAAAAAGTAAAACAACACCTTCCTTCTAAGCCTGTTTTTCTCAAGCTTCATTCACAGCTTCTCTACCCCTGCCCCAGGTAATTCAGGGTACGGGGAATGGGCGTGGTGGTCAGTCCACTGCAGTTCATCTTTGCCACTTCTTCCTTGTCACACTTTATCCTGCTTGAGCATGGGTCCTCTCCACAGGCTGCAGTTGTTCAAGAGCTGCTCCAGAGTGGGCTATCCACAGGTTGCCATCTTTCAGGATAAACCTGCTCCAGCGTGGGCTTTTCTACAGGTTGCAGTTCTTTGAAGAAATATCCAGCTGCTCTGACGTGGGGTCCTCCATGGACTGCAGTGTTGATATCTGCCGCAGCATGGTCCTCTCCATGGGCTGCAGGGAAATCTCTGCTCTGGCAGTTGCACCACCTCCGTCCCCCCCTTCTTCTCTGACTTTGGTGTTGCACTGCTATTTCTCACTTTTATTCTCTCCTCCTTTGCCTGTATGGCTTTTTCTGCTCTCCCTTAAGTACTCTTTCCCTGAGGCACCGCCATCTTGGCTGCGAGGCCCGGCCGTGCCCTGCAGTGGGGCCGTTGGAGCCGGCTGGAACCGGCTGTGTCCGGCACGGGGCAGCCCCAGCCTCACCTCACAGAGGGGCCCTGCAGCCTCCCACTGCCAGCACCCAGGCACCTGCACCCGGTACAAACAGGATGCTGCTTCCGAGTGCCATGTATTTTATATTTTAGATCCTTCTATTTTAGATGGAAGCTTCAGAGAGTGCAACATTGTTTACGTGATTACAGACTTACTACAGTAAGAGCACTTGCAACTATTAAAAAAATTAAAATTCCCTACAGGTTGAGTCTTTTTTAAACCAGCGAGGATGGACAGAAAAAAAGGATAACCTTTATAGTTTGCTTCAAGTATTTCCAGCACAGACTAAGTGAATACAGAATGGATTTTATACAGGCAGATTATTTACTGATTTAAAGCGATAGAGCTAAGAGAGTTCTATTAAAGCGATCTGAGCTATGCTGATCTACCACAGCTAAGGAGCTCAGTGGCTTAGTGAACAAAAATACCTAACTCTCCTTTGGAAACCTTGTTGGTATGACAGCATTGGCCGCAAAGTTTGTGAATAAACATCTCTGGAAATTATAAGGGAAGGAGGCAGGGAGGCAAGAAGTTAAAATAAGCATTTAATGACTTTCAGTTGTTTAGGATTTTCCTGACCTGAACAGGACTACAGATTTAGGTCTATGGGCAAAATATTTATATGGTATGCTGACCTATCAGTTACATCAAGCACTGTGACTAGAAAAAGACTCCTCAAACTCCTAAAGGATCAAGTATAGGATCAAAACCTTAAAATGCAAGTTTACTTCAAAACAGGGGATTTCAAAACTGGTTGGACTTGATGATCTTAAAGGTCTTTTCCAACCTAAATGATTCTATGAAACATCTACGGATGTAAGTACTCAGAACTAACTCTTTAATACTGATGGTCATAGTTCTCCCATGTGAATAGGTAGCTTGTATCTGCCTATGCTCTTAGGAATTAGCTGCAAGACGTGTTTTCCTAGTCATGTACTGGCACAGCTGTCCTCCCAGTTGAGCTGGAGAAACTTGGTCCATGGGGCAACCACAGAGTTCAAGGAAAAAAGAGTCTATCTGCAGCAGACTGCCCTCATGTCCTCTGCCACAGGGAATTTCTGTGTGGGAAGTGTTGTCCTGGTCCCTAATGATCACCTCCATCTGGTTTTCTCAAGGGAGGGATACAATGGTTCCACTCTCCAGGACAGGGATCTCCGTCTAGATCTTTTCCTGCCTGTCCTTGTCTGCTCCACTAGTTTATTTTTTCCTGACACAAAAGGCCTGCATAAGTGGCTTTATGCTCTTTTATCACAACCTCGTTAGTGGTGCTCTTAAGAGAGTCATAGAATTATTTAGGCTGGAAAAGACCTCCAAGATCATCCAGGCCAACCTTTAACCTAGCACGGCCAAGCCCGCCATTAAACCACATCACTAAGCTCTGAATCCAAACGTTTTTTGAAGACCTCCAGAGATGGTGACTCAACCGTCTCTGGCAGCCTATTCCAATACAGGTCTGAGAAGGTGAGGCTGGCAGACATGTCTGCAGATTTTCCTTTCTCAGATGGTCTCTTTCAATTGATTATTTTCCTTATTTGCATAGAGCTTGTGGAAATAACCTGACATTCATCTTAAAGGAAATTATCTTTGTCAGTAGTAGCTGTCAATGGTGTACAAACAGTTACTTTTGAAGTAGTGTATGATTATATTAGGAAAATTTTCTTCTGTTAAGTTGGAAAGAAACTTCATTCAAACACAGAAGAAAAGGAGATCTTGGCAACTGTAGGACAAAGAGATCTCAGGCTCCTTATTCTTGCCCAGAGATGGATCTAGAAGAAATAAACAATTTTACTAATGGAACCCCACCAGCACCTCAAACCAAAACTAGAGTGAAAAAACTGTATTAATGTTTTCCTCAAAGTTATTCTGATTTTTAAAGGAAAAAAAAATCAATTCTGTAAAAATAAGTTTTAAGAGTTTTTGAGAAGTTTGGAACTGGATTGGTTTTGGCAAAAAGAGAAGATTTGCCCACTCAGGTGTCTTAAAGTCTAGAGAAAATTGCTCATGTTCTTTTGTTTCATTCTTCAGAGAATAGCTCAGTGTCTAGATAAAGAACACGATTTTCATAGCTCAGAATTAAAATTAATTTCCAAATCATTGCTATATTGGGACAAGTGCACAGCTAAAAAAGCACTCTTTTTTACTGCCAACACCAGAGTGCAGGAGTTTTTTACACATTGGTTAGAGGAAAAGACAGTTGAATAATGACAGCTGAACCCCACTGGGGTCCCTAGACGGCTGAATTGGGGTACTGAAGTTCTTCATAGTATGGGAAAGACTCTTAACTGGAGAAGAACCAAGAGAAAACAGGAGGTACTAAACGTACAGGTCAGGTTTGGGGCTGAGCAGGCTCACTTTCTTCTGATTGTCCATTAGACAACTAATCAAAAGGCTATCTTTCTATAGCCATCTTTCTTTAGAGCACCTATCTTCAAAGATGGATGTTAAGAAAACAAATTAAAACAATGCATCTGTCTGTGGAATACATCTGGAGAGAGAGAGATTCATGTTGGGACGAAGATGATCTACGACCTGAGGAGGGTTTTGGCCTTGTTAATGAGTATTTAAAAATAATAACTATACCCTGTCAGGGGACTGGATAGTTAAATATTGTTGTATAGTCCTAACTATCATACAAAAACACAACAAGATTTAAATTCATTCCAGATAACATTAGATACCTAGTTGAGTTGCTCAAGGTACATGCAAAATCCATGGATAGAAATAAGCACCTCCAGAGATCAATTCAGCTTGTCGCAGCAAATTACCTTCTGAAGTGTGGTAGTATTTGCTGTCTTTGTCTCTTTTCTAATAACTAGAGTAGGTGCCTACGGTCACTTAAATCAGGCTTATCAGATAGGTGCAGGAATTTAAGTGGGATGAATCTGTTCCCATGTGGACTTAATTCAAGTGGTTTGTTACATTTCGTCACATCCCCACCCCACCCCACCCCCTTTCTTTTTCACATTTTGGGCCCAGTTGTTTTTTTTAACTGAAGTGTTTTTTTAGCCTGAATCACACCAACTAAAATGGAGTAGCTCCAGATTAGACTGCAGTCTTGGGAGGGCTTTTCTGCTGGTGTACGTTTCTCTGGTGTTTAGGGAAATGGAATACAGGTATGGAAAAGTCCTTTGCAATCACAAAAACATTAACACTACTACTTTTTTTTGTTTGTTTGTTTTTTAATGAAATTGCATGCAAGAAGGGAAGGGTCAGTCATCTGCTGGTATGGCACTGAAATTATTGTCCATTCAGTTTACTTAAAATGTCAGAAGATTTTGTCAAAACTTGTGGCTTCCTTACCTTCTGACACAGTACAAAGAAAGGATAACAATGGAGAAAATATTCTAATGTCAGTGACTATGTGTATAGTTTTATGTTGATTCTTAGACAAGTTTTCTGTGGTCACATTTAAAATACCAGATAGTATTAATGCTCTCTTTAAGTGTTTATCTTGAGGCTTCAGTGACCTATATAGTCAGAATTAGGTGCTCTGAAGGATCTCCTGGAAGAACCTAGTTCTTTTCCAAGCAGGAAACCTAGGCTGCTACCTTAGCACCCTAAACAAGATGTGATGTGTTGTGAATATCTCTCAAGGCCGTCTTTTCTTAATACTGTGTGGATTTAATGTTTGGCAAAAAAAAAGCATCTCCATGATCTTTTGCAGATCTTTAGACCTTTTCCAGCCCTTGTAAAACCCTGCGGAAGTAACAGTTCTGCATAATCCTGTTGTGTTCCAGCTGAGGTCTATGCTCCTTGGGTACTGGAATCATTAATAAATTGTATATGCTGCACAGTAGTAAAGCAGCCTTGACAGGACTGGGGACTTACTCAGCTGAATGAAGTTGGAGACTACAGTGTGAATGCCCAAGCATTTTTTGATCTATTTACATGAGCAAAACAATCTCCAAAATTTGGCTAAGGCCCTTCAACCTTCAGTACTCTTCCTGAATATTCACTGCTGCTCTGTCTCACAAGGACCCATGCTCAGGTCCTATATAATGTATGCCTTTACAGGTTTGCAAGCAGGTTTGAACTCATTTTCTATACCTTCCAGACTAATACTCCAGGCCTAAGACAGCTAGGAACCAGCAGTAATATCGCCACTTTAGCATACTTTTGTGATCAAGCTAATAGCCTTGGACTTTCAGTTAGTGGTGGGAGCACAGCTTTACTGAGAATTAAGCTTTTAAAAATATCTAGTCCAAATCTCTACTATTTCTAGCAGCTTAGTTCAAATGACAGCAGATAAATAGATTAGCATAATGCTTTTTTTTTTTTGGAAACATATTCAGCACTTTTCATTGGCTTTTGCCAAAGGTCCATTTCCTTAGAAGTTTTGAAGTAGTCACTTAGTAAACTTAGTAGTCAGATTTTCCTTGAGGATATCTTATGTTATATGGTTTCCAGCCCAAGTGTTAAATTGTAATGATAATGAAAGGCTAGAAGACAATAAAAATCAGAATTTTGTCAACATTTTTGGACCTTTCAATAACCTGATATATCCTCTTGTACTTCCTGTTCGCTTTTCTGACTCTTTAATGTCTTTTTTTTTTTTTTTGTTTCTTTTGACAATCACCAAATGTCTGTGCTTGTTCTTCATTTTTTTTACTGTATGAGAATCTAAGTTAGCTAATGCTGTGAAGGAATTTTGGGTTCAGGGATAGAGTCTGCTATTACAGTTCAGTCCAGAAAAGATCACAAAACCACAAAATTATACAATTATTGAGGTCAGAAGGAACTCCTGGAGATCATCTAGTCCCAACTCCTTGCTCAAGAAAAGATTACTATAGCAGGTTACCCAGGAGCATGTTTTGGTTTTGAATATCTCAAAGAAAGGAGATTCCACAACCTCCCTGGTCAACTTGCTCCAGTGTTTGACCACCCTCACAGTAAAACAGTCTTCTCTTAAGTTTAAATAAAAGTTTCTGTGTTTCAGTTTGTGCCTATTACCTCTTGTCCTGTCACTGCACACTGCTGAGGTGAGTCTGGCTCCATCTTTATCCCTCCTCAGCACATCCCTCCAAGCCTTCTCTATTCCAGACTGAACAGTCCCAGCTCTCTCAGCTTCACACAGCATGTCAGATGCTCTGGTCCTTTGATCACCTTCCTGGCCCATTTCTGGATTTAGTCCACTACGTCCATGTCTCTCTTGGGGGAGCCCAGAGCTAGACCCAGCACTCCAGACGTGTCTCACCAGTACTGAGTAGAGGGGAAGGATCACCTTCCTCAACCTGCTGGCTGCCTCTTGCCTAATACAGCTGAGGAAGCTGTTGGCCCTCTTTCCTGCAAGAGCGCATTGCTGGGTCATAGTCAACTTGGTGTCCACCAGAACGCCTTTTTGCAGTCCTTCTCTGCAAAGCTACTTTCCAGCCAGTTGGCCCCTGGACTGTACTGGAGCATGCTCAGACTCTCAGAGTGCTCCCAAAAGCATGCAGTGTTCATTACCCACTCACTGCATGCTGAGATGCACTTTTTCACGCGTTCCCTGAACTTTCAGGCTTGTCAACACTCATGGTCAGCAAACTATGGATCTGATGACTGATAGGCTGTCCCTGTGGAGATATTTGTGCAGTATGTTAATTTAGACAGAAAAAGGTTTTAGTGTGTTAGGTACATTGTCAATAATGCTTACCACCTTATCCAAATAAAGGTCTTATATTAGCACACTCTTTTAAAACTCCCAAAGCTTCACACCAAACTCTTGTGACCTACTATTTTAAAAGGTGCTTAATAGCTCTGAGTTAAACAGGAAAATATCACCCTGTTGTTTAAAAGCGTTTTTCTCTTCAGTTATCTTTTTCTGCAATAGGCTGAACTCACTGTGCAATACAAATTAGATTTGCAAAGGGTTAAGCAGCTATGCATCCTAACAGATTTGTTAAAGTAGATGTTTGCTTTCCAAAGGGTAACAAAGGAATGAGTTCAAAATATGTACATGTGCATATGCTTCTGACCCAGCATTCATATTTTGATAAGCATGTTTGAATTAATTCAAGGTCATATGTGCTTTAGTGTTGGAAACGTACATAGTACTTTGCAGGCTACTTCCCTCCCTTTGTAATGCACACGCTTTGTAATACCACAGAGGGGAATTACTGGCTTGGTGCTAACAATTCCTTCCAGAGAATTGCACTGTCTTGTGTGCCACAGTGGAAAATACATCAAGATAATTCCCTCATCAGTGCCTACCCACCCACCCGCTCCCTGTAGTCTGAGATGAACTGTCTAGTCACATATTCTAATGCTGCTTCTGATAAAATGTTTGATTTTTTTTTCTTCTCAGGGCAAAGCTCTTCTGGAGCCTATATTTATTCTGACATTTCTTTTTTTTGGTGCATACACTTCACCTGTAAGAGGTTCTTTGTATATTGTCATTACTGATATCATAAGAAATTCTAGAAGTGAAGAGTATTTAAAGTGGATTCATGTGTGAGAGATTTTGTAGGGTTTTTTTAGAAGTTCCTTACTAATTTCTACTTAGCTCAGCATTGTAATGATTTAAGAAAAACATTCTCACATGTAGGGTGTGTGCTGTGGGATAGGAACCAAGAAAAAAAATGCTCCAACAAATGAAAATCTTTTGTTCTTAATGACAGAATATAATAGAAACCTAATCTCCTACTGTATATTATCATCAGGCAAATTAGTTACACATATAATAAGGTTTTGCTGTATAAATTATAAATGAAATAAACAATTCTGTCACCATGGTGTGCAATGAATACACTACGTGTTATATGTAAATATATTAGTCATTTGCCTTTTGTTTATGTGTCACAGGAATCCATTTCCTTCCTGGTGTAGTTCCTATTCCCTATGGGTTCTTACTAAAGTCATCTCAGCCCTCTTGTACAAGCCTTTTAAAGTGGAATTACTTTCCCTTTTTTTTTGTTGTTTTGTTTTTCAGCCCAGTTTTAATAACGTCTGCTTTTGTGCCAGTTTCATTTAGTGCTTCAAACTGTAATTTTATTTGAGAGAGAGGGGAAGGAATAATAAGGAAAGCAGAAAGGGTCTGCATGATATATCAGTACAATACAAAAAACATATTGAAACCATTTTTTTTATTTTATTTTTTTCTTCAAAAATTAAAATATGTCCCATAAAGCAACTTTGCATATATTTTTCTCTCACCAAACCTTTCCTTCTTTAATGAGATAATTTTTTTTTAAGGAATGCATCATTCAGTCTTTCTTTCCAAGTGGTGACATTTTTATTTTCCACGCAATACAGTATATGCAAGAATGATGTAAATTTGGGCTTTTTCACCGGGTGCCACACAAGAGCCTGAAAGCTCTTTGAAACAAACATGAGAAGCAGTTACTCTCAGTGAATTATGGCTTTAACATGCAGATTCCAATCAATAATCCAGAATTTTATATTCAATCACATTCAGTTCATACTCATCTAGGATTATCTTTTGTGCTCCTGTAGGCTTTTCCTGCCCTCCACAGGGAGACAGAGTTGAATTGAATATACCTCATTATATTTGGGATGGCTGTGGACCCTAATGGAAGAGGCAACACTTAGCACATAAGCAGAGTAAAGTTTCGTGACCAAGACCAGCTAAAAAGGATATTTGTCACTGCTATTTTCATTTCTCCCACAGTGTCAGCCAACACTTTCTGCAGGGTGAATGATTGTACCTTGGCATTGTTTACAAGGCCAATTATATCTTTATTTTGAGAGCTATTCCAAAGGCTATTAGAAGAGATTTTTTCCCCCTCTTCTTGTATTTTTTTAGGGAGCAGAGGCAAGCAAGGACGCTTCTTTTACAGCTTACTTGCAGCTGTATCTCCATGGAGGCCTCTCTCTCTCTCTCTCTCTCTCTCTCTCTCTCTCTCTCTCTCTTTTTTTTTTGACTGGAGCAGACGGTGGTTAGCAGTGGAATACAAAAAAGCAATTCTACTGCCTCATAAGCCACAAAGTGGACTATGGAATTAACGTATGAGATGTTATTTCTAATTTATTTATCTGCTCTCTCTCTGTACTACAAGTACTCTCGAAAGCACTTATGTATTTGAAGTCTGGTAGAGATACCAGTTAATGGGAAATGGTTTGCTGTGAGAAGTGATCTACTTGAGTGCATAGAAGAGGCCTCTTTCTATCAAATATTTCACGGGTAATGTTTTACTGTTTCTTAGATGGCATGCCATAGAGTGTAATAAATTTCAGTTTGTTTATATTCTTTGTCTGTATTTGCACTTTGGTGATTATATTTGAATTCATACAAGATCCTCGTTTTTAAAAAAGAACTTTAGCGTAATCTTCTCATTAATCCTGTCCTGTTTGTCTGTTATTAATAGGCCACTGTACAATGTATTCTGCTGCAAAACTCCACCAGGCATGACTAATTCAGATAATTAATTTGCTAGAACATTAACACCATCAAATGAGCCTGCTAAACCGGTAAATTTAAAGTAAATTAAACTTAATTTGCAGGTTATTGCAATTAAGTCTGCCTTGTCTTTCTGAGGGATTTCAACATCCTCAGTATTTAAGAGGCAATCATAATGCATGCAAGTGGGCGGGCTTTTTGGCTAATTAACACGAGTCTAATCTGCTTTTCAATTAGGGTGGATGTTTATAATGTGCTGGTGACAGTGTTGCAATTCAGTACAGCATAACAGGAGTGCATGGCATAATTATAGCTGAAAAGAAAAGCTCATGCAGGGCCTGTTTAGGGGTTAATGAGACATTGGCAGCTTCCAGCTGAGGAGATTGAGCCAGTTTAGTGCAGCTTCAAGAGGAAACCACCCATAGGGGTTTCCTTTGAAGTGTCAAAAGGTCCCCTTGTTCTGGGTGGCTTATGTTTCATTTGTCTGAGTGGCATATCAAAAATTGATGAGCTGCCAGCAGCAGTCCTCATGACATTAATTCACCAATTGTGTTTCTAATAGTTTCATCCTTAAATACATTTGGATGATGATAATGCTAAGAAAAATCAAGGTTCTGAAAACAATGAGAAGGTCTGTGCAGTTCCAAGAAGTGTATACAGACTACGCAAATGCATCAGCTGCAAATGTTAATGATGCAGATGACCTACACTGCTCGTTATGAGCAGGAAGAAAGCAAAGATGTATTGTACATCCCTTTGCTGAACAGCATTCGAGCTGTGGCAGAGTTGTGGCATTTGTTGTTACTTAGGTTCTTGAAAAGCTTAAAATGGGTCAAATTCATCCCTGAAGTAACTTCACTGGCTTCAGAACAGCTATACCAACAATGGATTGGGTCTGTCGTCCTAAGAGTAACAGAAAGAAAGTAAAAAAACAGAGCTATAAAGGGTACTAGGCATTTCTAACACAAATAGGTAATTTCTTCAGTCCACTTAAGCTGTGTATATGGATTACAGTCCCATACATACGTAAGAGGGGTTCTCAAACTGTTGTGCAAAATTGAATGTTCATAACAGTGTACTGCTTGCCCACAGCAGTGATAATGTGAATCTCGGGGAACTAATTACATGGAAAAAACAAGAGTTATTAATATATTTAAAGACGCTTAAAATCCTGAAGCAAAGAGAAGGGGCTAGCAGTGTAACACTGGCCACCTAGATCAGTCAGAGAATTCCTGATTTACAGTGTTTTCTATGGCATCAGCAACCACAACGTGAGTATAGTGTACTGGAGGAGAATGCTTTGGTTGCTGGGTGAGATGCAATGTTCAATGTACTGCAAACCAAGTGCCATACTCCTTTTCCTTTTAAGCCCGGGAGCTGTACAGTATAGGACTTTGGTCTTTCATTTGTTGAGTAGCAAAAGAAACATCCGGTCTTATCACTGAAGAACTTTTACTCAAACCTTTTGCAGCTTTCTGAAAGTTTTGCACGGAGATTGATGCTCACAAAGCAGATTCAGCCCATCTCGCCTGAGGTTATTAGACCTACATCCACCCTGTTTAGTTTTAGGCAGTATGAGACAGCCAAGACTGAAGCACAGTGACTCTATACTCCCACAGGACTATTGTAGAGGCCATTCAACTCACCAGAAATTATATCATGATCTGGAAATGCCCTCTCTCCCTTGTGTATTAAAAAAAAAAAAAAAAAAATTTAAGCTGATTAGGCATCTAAGTTAAAGTGCTTGCATTTAGGCAGGCAACATAAAGATCATTGTCTGCATGGGGGCCACCACTCTTTATAGTGGCTGCATGATCTCTTTTTGGGGTGTCCTCTGATTGTGGAAGGTCAAGATTTGTTGGTATCTCTTCATACTAAATGGATGCATGAGCACTAGTGTCAAAGTGTATGGCAGGTTTTTGGTTGCTGCAGGGAGGAAGGGATCTTCCTTTTTTTAACCTGAGATAATTCAAGTGGTTGAACAAGCTGAGGAGTGCACGAATAGTGCCTCCACTGACAGATGACTTTGTATGTTAATTTGGTACCATACTGTAGTACTATAAGCATGGATTTTACATAGTTCGGTAAGACTAAATTCTTTTTTTTTTTTTTTTGCTTTGCTTCTCTGACTGGACTTCTGACTGTGACTTGTGGTGTCACCAGTAAATGGGGTTTGCTAAGATAAAAATGCTACTAATGGTGGCAGAAGTGGCCTCTAAATGACTAAAACACTCTTATCTGAGAAGCACTTCACTAACTCAGCACATGAACATATAGTTCAAGAGTACCTGACAGATTTTTGTGCTTAAGCTCTGTGATTGATGGATCAAATGAGAAGGCAGGAAGTACCTTTGTTGGGAAGGCAAACTGTCTTGGTTTAAAAAGACTTTCTGTCAGTCTTTCCTGACCACCAAATGCAAGATGACACAGGCACAGTTGATCCTGCTGTTACTCACCAGCAGAGAAAGGAGTGCAAGTCCATCAAGGCTCATGGAAAGATTCCTGTACAAACACTAATAAAAAAGATGTAAATGGCTTACATTGCAATTTATGCTGAAGGAAAATAGCTGAATAAATGTGTGGATTAAAATATGTAGATAGTATTGGCAACAAAAGCATAGCATGGTATTCACTTTAATACGTCATTTACTAACTCCTATTTCCAAACTGATTTCACATTACCAGCTGTAACAACAGAATGAAAGATCATTAAGCAAGTAGCTCAAGTACGTAAAGGAGTATATCTTGCTATAAGTGCATGCATACATAAGATCTATCTTTATTAATTTGTCCAGACATCAGGGTATTTTCAACCACTTGCAAATAAACGTCATGACAAATATGAGTGTAAAACCAAAAAGAAGGAACAGGAGCTAAACTGGATGTTGAAGACAGAAGGACAATGCCATTGGGATCAATTAATAAAGACCATATAAAAAGTGGATGGTTCTGCACTTATCAGAGATACTAAAAATTGGAACACCACACTTCTGTAGAATATAAAGTCTGTAATGCCTGTGGTCTGCACATCACTCGGGTCTGAAAGAGAAGGGACATTTCTAATAGAAACTTTCATTAGGAACTCTTGATCAACTACCCTTAGAAACACCACACTATTTGCAACTCTTGTTAAGCTCAGGATATTTCTAAACACAAAATTCCTGCAGAATTTATAAAGGCCATGTTAGTGACTTCAGTGGGTGCAGATTTAATGCAAGAACACTGGCAAGTGGATATTAATACATTAGCTGCCAGTTAATTAACTGACACTGGTGAAATTTTCATCCTTCTGACAGCAACCCAATAGCATTTAAGGGATGTGTCCGTGCCAATGGCCGGGGATTGGAACTATATGATCCTTAAGAGTTCCTTCCAACCCAAACCTTTCTATTATAAAGGACTATTAGATAAGTTTAAAATAGTGTGTGGGTTATAACATAGCATGTCGACAGAAGAAAACTTGTACTGGAAAATTCAAAGTACACATTTCTCTCCCAGCGCTCTACCTGCCTCTCCTCTGGGATCAGAGCAGTCATGGTGCTGGGTCTTGTGTTGATTTGTTCTCAGTTTGTTCTCGGTGGGAGTCTTCCAGCACTCCTATTTTATAATCTAGGCAAAGGAGCAGAAACTCTTGAAAAGCTTCTTTTATGCAGAACCCTAATATCAGCCAAAGACATGATGATGGTTTTTTTTTTTTTTCAGCTAGCTGAGTTTTTCAGAGAGTTTGGCTCTCAGAAAAGATCAATTATACAAGAATTAACATTTTAAGATTATGGCTTTCACAGAGAGGAGGATACCTGGTCTTGCTAAACTTTACGTAATGATCAGTTTATAAAGTAACCAATGTACTTCTGTGGTGGTTTCACCCTGCCGAGCAGTGGAACTCCACCACAACCGCTCTCTCACTCTGCCTCCTCAAAGGAGGAGGGGGAGAAAATACGATGAACAAGGGCTCAAGGGTTGAGATAAGGACAAGAAGGTTGCTCACCAATTACTGTCACAGGCAAAACAGACTCAACATAGGGAGATTAATATAATTTATTACTATCACTAGCAGACTAGAGCAGTGAGAAACTAAAAGCAAACTAAAAACACCTTCCCCCCATCCACCCTCTTCTACCTCCTCCCCCCGAACGGCACAGGGAAACGGGGAATGGGGGCTGCAGTCAGTCCATATCACTTCGTCTCTGCCGCTCCTTCATGGTCACTCTCTGCCCCTGCTCCAGCATGGGGTCCCTCCCACGGGATGCCGTCCTTCCCAAACAGATCCTGTGTGGGCTTCCCACAGGCTGCAGCGTGGAGATCTGCTCCATGTGGTACCCCATGGGCTGCAGGGGGACAGCCTGCTCCACCATGGTCCTCACCACGGGCTGCAGGGGAACTTCTGCTCTGGCACCTGGAGCACCTCCTCCCCCTCCTTCTTCTGACCTTGGTGTCTGCAGGGCTGTTCCTCGCTCCTCTCTCTCCCAGCTGCTGTAGCGCAGCAGTTTTTTTCCCTTTCTTAAATCTGCTCTCCCAGAGGTGCAAACAACATCGCTCATTGATTCAGGTCTGGCCAGCGTTGGGTCCCTTTTGGAGCCGGCTGGAGCTGGCTCTTATCTGACATGGGGCAGCTTCTGGAATCTTCTCACAGAAGCCACCCCTGTGGCCCCCCTGCTACCAATACTTTACCATGTAAACCCAATACAACTTCACACTAGCTGGGTTCAAAAGTTTATTAGCTCTTTTGCTCTCCTTTGGGGTACAGAGAAATCTGGTCAAAGCTTTGATGTAAGCACACAGTTACTAAGAAGCAATGTATAAACAATAGATGATATTATTTATTAAGCATAATAAATGTGCTTGTAAGTAACAGCATACATAAAACTTTATTAGTGACATGACAGTAGGGCAAGACCTTGGACCTTTAGAGACAATATTGTTGCACGTGAAATCCTTCCCCTGGTGTCTCAGGGTAACATATACCTGCAGCAGGATTAACTTAAGTTAAAAGTGATAAAAGGCTGAAGTGGCCCTAAAGGATAGTTTGCACATAAGAATGTGCATCTCTGACTGCCATTTAGCACAGTTGCTTTTCTCCTTATTTTTTTTTTGTCCGGATGAGAAAGAGAGTGGCCAGGGTAAAACTAACCAGTAAAACAAATTAGGATGATAAACTGCTGGGCAGTCAGAAGACAGAGACAACTCCCATGGCTAGATACTCATAGTTTTTCATGGGGGTTGGATCCAAAGGCTCAGTGGTCACCTTTATCATGGAGGATATGTAAATATTTGAATAAGTTAACTTAAAGGGACAAAGCAATTAGTAAGAATGTTTCTTTTTGAGTCTCTTTTTGCACAGTGCCAGAGTGTTCACAAAGCATAACAACGATCCGGTTAAATGCTGGAGTACATTGTTGTGAAATCAGAAAGTATCCTAGTAAAGTAACTGCCATATCAGAAAATCAGCTGTAGCTGGGCAGGAAAATAGATGATTAAGCCTTTGAAAATGCCAGATGGAACCTCACAGAGCTCTGTAGTTATGTGCTGATTAAAGAAAACAGCTTTGTAAGGCAAAACCATGGTTGCTACTCTCTTTCTTCTATAACTTGCATTTTATGCAACACAATAAGGGTAATATTACATGATTTAAGGAGTGGATATCTTCACAAAAAAGTAGTGAAAGAAGCTGCACCAAAACATTTCTGATGCCCTACGTATTCAGTAACTGTTTTTTTTTTTTTTAAATGTAAAAATCACTGCTTTTTGCAGAACGAAATTGTAACTAGACAAACCTTGAGGCCTAAAGATATATACACAGATGACTTCATTTGTTTTCTTAACACAGGGAAATGACATTTGAAGTGAAGAAGTGAAGAGTAACTATAAATATCTTGGTATATTGCATGCCAAGAGGGGAAAGCATTAGTAAGAAAGGTAAAAGTGCATTTCACTCCAGTAAAATCCAGTAGCTGGACTAGAGTGCTCTGAAAATACTTTTACTGGAAACATCATCTGGACTTGGTATGTGTGGATGGTGTTTATTACATTCTTAAAAATACGCAGTTCCACAATTGCTGAGAGGCAAACTGCTGAGGCTAACAGCTACAAATGCAATTCATGAAACATATGGCATCGTAATTTGACCAAGAGTTCCATCCAGAATCAAAATTTGAAATCACAGTTACTGCAGAAATTAAAGAGCAACCCCATGCACCCAGTAAAGATGTATCTACCCAACAAGTAAAGGAACTATGGGGAAAAAAAAAATTGCATCATTGTTTTTTTGCTCAGAGGGAATCATTAGACCATTGGTCTTTGTTAAGGGAGAAATGTGCTGTTTACCCAGCAAGAGTTATTTCCATTTCTCATGCTGAAATTAGTTTTAGATTATTCATGTTTGTGTTTTCCTATGATCCTATGTTTCCTGCCACTGGGTCATGGTCCCTCTGCCCAAGGATGTGATGTTTTTTTATCCTGCATCTGAATTAAAACAAAAACAAAACAAAACAAACAAACAAACAAACATCATTCTTGTTTTGCAGGTACTTTAATCATTAATGATATTCATTTAAGGTTCTTGAGACTTAAATACGTGTATGTTGTTGATTCTTGTCACAGCTGAATTAGTTGGATGCTTGTGACATAAAATCTTACAATATCATCTATATAAAACAATATAAAGCATATATTGTTGCTAGTTCATGGTCCAAGCATGATTTGAATGAAATTAGCTCAGCCTAGAACTTCAGACATCCCTTTTTATACTTGTCTTCTTTATGATGTATGCCTTCACAGATCCACCTATATTTCATCTATCTTTCTCAAAAGCAGAGATAAAGAAATACCAAAGCAGTAAATATCCAAACCACTTCTACTGACATCTGTCTAGGAGGCACAGAAAAGAAAGCATCAAAACTCAAAACCAGAAGAGTCACCTAGATCTGGGTCCAAAGAGAAACACATATATGACAATTCTTAAAGTTGGTTAACTAGGCTAAAAATCATGTCAAGTCTTCAGGTTATGTGGCTGAGGATTGTGTGCTAGTTTCTGTATGTAACCTGGCATTGTAAAGACTAGCATGGCATTCTAAACTTGTTGTTTATGCTAACAAACAGATACTAAATAGGCATCTAAATAATAACACACCAAGACTTAGACCCTCCAGATCTTCACTGCACCATCAAGGTGTCAAAATCTTCCAGACAATAAGGAAGCTCTGTGAAGTTCTTCCACTGTGAAGCTCTTCTGGTCTGTCTAATCCTCTTTCTCCCAGAAACGCTCAGAGTAATGCCATAAAAACTGTCATGCTGGTTCCACATTTTATGCTTGGCAGAACTCACAGACTGAGTGGTCTTCTGTCTGTATTTCTTAAGACATCCCATCTAGGAAGTGTTTCAAGAGTGTGCTTGCTAGATTATATTCTCCAGGAGTTGTAAGTGGAAATAGAATAAGCTGGTGTTTGCTATTTATCCGCTAAAAGAGTTATTGCTGTTCTTAGGGTACAGATTCAGTATATCTGCCTTAAAAGTTAAACTTCTCTATACTTAGCATATCCATTCCTGTCTCCATCAGCAAACTCAAATCTGACTGTTTTATTCTTGTAAAAATGTATAAGCTCAGTTACCTCTGCTAGTCTAGGAGTCATTAGTTTTTGGAATCATTAGATGTGAAGGAGGGGTAGGTAATGACAATAGGAGCTAGGCAGGTAAGGTTGTTCCTGGTTGCCTCAGATATTGTCAAAGAATTGGCTGGTAACAAATGAGGAAGATATCTATCCTGCAGATCCCAAAACAGCTCAGTGTATTTTTTAGAACAAGCTATTCCTCAAGCAGTCCATGTAATTTAAAAGAGATTAACCACGTCTTTTCTCAAACTGAATAAGGTTGAGTTGATAACCCTGATAATACTAAGTACTATCAATGAAGCCTTCTCCTGAGGTTATACAGCATTTCTATAGCATGATAGTTTCAGAAATAATCCCCTGATGTTACAGTAAGACTAAGTGGTAGGTACCAGATAGATTGATTCGTATACCCTGAATTTACAGATACAATGCAAAGCCTTACAAACATAAAAGCTGATACAATGGCTAAATTCTTTGATGATTCTCACTTAACTTCCTCTTTATTATTGTTACTTGTATTCCAGTCCTGCTAAGAGGCCCCAGTAAGAATGAAAAACAGTTGCGTCAGGTAACATACAGAACCTTAACATGCAAAGCCTCTTCCTCCTTTCACTCTCCTGTGTTTGAAGGGTGCTGTTCTAGCCCAGTTTAAGTCAGTCAAAGAACTGCCAGTAATTTCAATAGGTGCCAGATTTCCTTCTAATATCAAGAGTTTATAAAACACCTAGACCTAAATGTGGATGTAGGCAGGCCTAAGGTACCTAAGTGCAAAATTGTGATTGCAGTTCCCTTCCTGCATACATAGGTGCTACTTAGGTGTGAAGTACTCTGCATGCACTGAGCTCTGCATATGCTCAATCTGTTACACGAAAACCTATCCCCCAACTACCAACATATACAGCAGGGACATTACTCCTGGAAAAGACATGGCAAACCCAGGAGGAATGCTTCCTCCTTCTAATGGATAGTGATGCCATGCTTTCGAAGAAATGCTCAAACCCACTCTCTTCATGATTGCTGTTATTCTGTCTAGGAGCCAGAGAAGTGGACTTGACTTCCATATGTGTGCGGAACCTCACAGCTCCTAATATCTATAAAGTACGAATAATAGGGAGAATGTCGATTTGTTCCCATTTATTCCAATGAATATCTGTGCTGGTTTTGATGCCTTGTAAGAAGTGATTTTTTCACTCTAAGAAGAAGACTGTAGATGACCTAACACATCTTCTCATATTGCAATTAGTTTTACTCAAAGTACGTGAAAGAGAAAAAAAACACCATGCCATCAGAACATATCATAGATACAAAAGTGCCATCATCAATTTTCACATAACTTAAACTGTCCCAGACCTGCGACCTTATTATACAAAATTATCAGTGTGTCAGGGGTACTTCCAGATAATCTATTCTGTTATTCAATATCATATATCACCTTTCATACTAAATACTGTTAACCTCTTTTTAATTTTGTAATTATCTATAAAGCAATATTTCCTTTTTCAGAAAAGGAGATAAAATATTACTCTTCAGGAAAGAGAGAACTTGGAGCCACTGCAGGGTAGGTGTTTGTGTGCAAATTGCTTTCATGGAGCTTTCTTCTTGCAGCAAATTGATGGGGACTGATATTCTTGTTGAATAAGAATGTGCACAGATTCAAGCCCTCAGTTACATGATTAATCTAATTGTAGGCTGAAGAGGGGCATTTTGTAATGCTCCCATTGGAGTTCTGTACAAAATAATTTGCTTAAAAAGCAACTGATGTCTTCTAGAAAACTTTGAAAAATGTTCTAGTTAAAAACACTTTGTCTGTGTGTCATGTAGCTTCTGTTTTTTCTTCTATCGTTTTTATCATTAGGGACATGACAACATCATAGTTGCATGAGAATATACTTGCTTCTTAAGAATTTATCCATCTTTCACCCTAAATCATTTCATGGCATCATAGTAATTCCCATAGCAACCGGTTATGATATCACAAGTGGAAGATTTGACTCTTTTTAGGAAAGTAAGACTGACAGTACACGTTAATGCATAAAATTAAAAAAAATAAAAATCTTTCTATTATCATACACAGAAGGTGGTGTAAACAGACAGTCACTTGAGTATCAAACACAAGTTCAGTGCCCTCTGCAAGTCAGGAAGTGGTGCATTTCTTGTTTATACAAAGGGTAAAACAATGTTTTTTCCTCATCAAAAATTTTTTGAGAGAATGAGTGGTGTTAAATACTGAGGCAAATTTCATTACTACATTTCATAGTGTGTGTTATGTAAGGTATAAGCAGAATTATCTTTGAAAATTAAAAAATGCCATGTGCAAGTCATTAGTTGGTCTGTTGATATGGTTTATTTAAAAATGTACAAGAATGTATAGTCTAAGTATTCTCTAGTGTGGTTAACCTCAACTTCTGTCTTTTGAGTAGAAAATACTTGCACAGTTTATGTACATTTATGGAATATTAAAACGACCATTTACTGATACCAGAAGTAAGGTGCTAAAATTAGAAACATAATCATCCTTTACTCCCTGTAGTTGAAAGCCTCCTCCAGCAGTGATGAGGAATCCACAAGTACCATTTCTTCACCATAGACTACAAATGAACTGTAGGGTGATTACCTAAAGATACCTTAGACACCTCAGGTACCTGCGTTTCAACAGAATGAATTTGTGTCTGAGTATCTTTGCATAAGGATGCTCATGTGCTGCATGGGCATAGAACTAAATTCAGTTAGAACAGGAGGCTTCAAGTTTGGTCCTACATTTTGTGGATTATTTCATGCTTTATTTGAGCTAATTATCTTGTTTGTTGTTGTTGGTGGTGGTGGTGGTGGTAGTGGTGGTGTTTTTTTGTTTGTTTGTTTGTTTGTTTGTTTTTTATAACATATGTCCTTATCAAAATGCAACTAAATTCAGGTACCCTTAAAGTGAATTGCAAGGCCTTCTTTAGTGGCAGTGGGAACTGGAATGAATACGTGTACATGAATATAGTTAATGTATGTAGGTACAGAAAAGTACATATATAATTGAAAAATACAGAGATGTTTGTGCCCCCATGTGTGCTAACGTATGTAGGCTATAATATCTAAAAATATCTCTTGGAATTCGTAATGATTATTAACTTAGGAACTAATTCATTCTGTTGATACTAGTTATGTCTTTGAAATCACATATGAATATATCCCAGAGCATGCTTTTAAATGAAAACCTATCCTGCAAAATGTAGTCTAAAGATGCAGTCATCTTAATCTCTCTTAATAAAATGCACAACATTATAGATTTTAATTTTGAGCACATTTTCTCCATGTAAGTACCTTTTAATGATATATAGGAGTCAGTTATCCTTCCCCAGCCCCAAAAGCCAGGAGTCACATAGACCAAAAAATAATAGGTTTCTTTTGCATGATGAACTGTCAGTTTTCTTTCAGAAGTATTGTCACCACTTGACTTGCTCAGTCTTTTACAGTTAAAGGAAAAGAGTGAAATATGTAGATCAACTCATAGACTCAAAGAAAAGCTTTGGAAGAGAAGAGGCATCTAGTTTGGTCTACCGCTCAAAGCAGAGCTATTGATCAGGTGCTCAGGTTGTAGTTAACTTTTTTATATTTGTCCTACACTATTTAGGAGTTTGATTTTGTTTTTAAATACCAAAGTAAAACATTGGCCCACAAAAATCTTTCAGAACAACTGAGATTAATGGGCCATGATTTCACTCAAACTCTTCTGGATTTAAGGATTTATTCAAACCCTTCTGGCTTTAAGGATTTATTCAAATAATGTATTCCTGTTGATATATCAAAAAAAAAAGTCACCTTTCTGTGTATTCTTTTTTCTTTTGAATTCATCAGGCAAAAGACCAAAGAATTTTTGTCCAATTGGACAATTAGCATTGTCCAATTAAAAACATTGAAGCCCACTGTTTGAAGTGCAGAAGCCGCAACCTGTTCAGTCACATTGCAAGCAAATCTAGAAAATTCACACTAACATTGGAACGTTATTGATTAGAATACAAGAGAAAAAAAATAATGAAAATAATCCAAAAAATTTCGGTAAGAGTGGAACCACAACAAGCTTAAAGAAAGTTTATCAGTCTGTTTTCAAAAACAAGGTATCTATAGAAGTCTCTTAATTTATCAAACTGTCTTATCAATATCAATCTTCATCAGCAGAGAGGAGTTTAGTCCTGCTGTTCAGTTTTGAGTTGACAGTTACAGTAATTTTGTTTGCTTCTGACAAGAAGGATGTATAAAGGATGAAAAATGAGATGCACTGCATTAGGAAGTAGAGCTTTTGGTTTATATTTTAAGGCTACAAGGCAACTGGCTAGCTGTATAGATTTGTGGGGCTGGAGGCTGGCCATAACCACTCTTGTTCTGGACACTGGCACTCATTCCTTGGCTGGCATGTTGTCTGAACTTCTTTCGTGATGTTGTCCATGTCTCAGACTGGCTATCCAACACACTATATTTGATTCAGCTATTTCAAGCCCTGTTTTCAGAAACAATCCTTGGGTGGTAACAGCAGAATTTTTCGCATACACTAACCCTTTTGAAAATGCTCTTTACTCATAAATACTCATTGCTAGAAATGGGGAGTGGCCAAGCTCTTGATCCTCAAAGCTTCAAGTTCCTTTAACTTCAAATGTTCATGTGATCATAACTCTCACCTTTATCTCTTCCCTTTCCACCTCCTACTGTCCTTAAACCATGACCCCAGTAGCATGTTCCAAACTTCCTCTTACCTTGTGCTTCCTTAACACTATAATCCCTTCGTCACAAGGTTATGCCTTTCTCAAGTCCCTCAAAAGGGAGTTGCACCTACTTCCAAGATGTCAAGTTCTCTAAAACTGACCCCTGTGTGTCTCTCCATCTGTGGCTTACTAGCTATTGTGAACACCATTGTAACCTCTAGCTCTCTGAGCTCCTGTCCTCCTGCCTGCTTGCAGACCTGTGGGGTCTCCCTGCCATGTCTTCATTGGTGGACAAAAGCAGGTTAAGCACTGTTCCTTGGCTTGGGGACAAAGTGGCGTCAGATTGGCTTATGGTCTGAATACTTAGGACTAGTGCCTCCTTGGAGAATATCTGTCTTGGAGAAAGCTGCTGGGGTAATCTAAAACAGAGAGGGAGTAAACTAAAACTAAGTAGTGGCAGAGGTCCTGTCCTTAATCTTGCTCCCAGGCCCTCTTCTGTTTAGCAGCACAGACATAATCCCTGTATCCTAGCGTCTACATTTGACATCCAGCTCCAGCATCACACAGGTGCTAAGCCTGCACCCTCCAGACAGGGAGAGTGTGCTGGAGAGCATAGTGGCCTCCTCCTGCAGAAACCAAGGCATGAAGGTGCAAGGGAAGGGGAACAGAGAGTGCATGCCTTGATACTACCCTGACATATGGTCAGGGCGCAGCAGGAATGAACACCAGCTGGGAGCTGGAGAGTGCTCACAGCATGGTGGTGTTGGATCTGCACGCCAGTCTGAATCAGTGATATATCTATCTACATGTGTATGTAGAAACACACACATAAACGCATGCATTTGTGTGTGTGTGTGTGCACATAAATATATAATACATAATACATATATTTACATACACATCTATAATACAACAGCATATTTCAGTTGTCCACAAGCAACCAGAGAGATAAATAGCAAAATATCAACAGAGTACATTCAAGTTCCCTCTATCTGAAAGTGATTATTTTTGCAAAAAGTGTGAATATGGCAAGTGATATTTGTGTAGTGTATATTCCCAAAGATGACATAGATGCATTCAAGTCCCCCAGACAGGTTATCCTTTGTGTATGCTAATTGTTTTAGGTCCTTTAAGAAAACATGGTATTGTTCTAAACTTCTGTCTATCTCTTTATCTAATTTAATCTAATTGCAACAGTCTACTAAGTTAATGATGCTGGCAGAATTTCTAGAAAACTAGTTTTCAGTGCGGTCTTTACATTTGCTCTTTCTTTCTTTCTTTCTTTCTTGCTTTCTTGCTTTCTTTCTTTCTCTTTTTGCAAGGGATAGATAAATAAAATAAAATTAATATATTAACATTGCCTTTGGAAACTCAGGATAAACTGGGAAACAAGAACAAGAAACAGGCTGGATAGAAATTACATTCCTGTTATAGAGAAATCTGTTATAGAGAATCAGGGAAATCTTAAATCCAATTAAGAAACAGACAAATGTTTTATCATTGAAACCTTACAAGAAAAATACATTTCAACTGGGACCAGTAAATTGGTACAACTGTACAGAAAAGAAGTGGCATGATTTAAAACTGAAACTCAGCAAATTAGAGATTCTGAATGTCTTACATAATTCTATTATGAAGAAGGCTTCATTTCTGGTAAAAACCTTTGAGTTGTAATATCTGTTAGCGTTTCTTGCTGTTAGCAGATTCTCTTTTAATGGTTTAAATAATATTATATAAATTACAAAGGCATTCTTCTGTTTTTGATAATCAGAATTTGAAATTAATGTTGGCTGTAAATAATGATTTTATACATGAATGTATGCAAGGTGAAAAACGTAGATTCAGAAAGCAGTAGAATTTATAGCACTCATCTGATAACTGTGAGCATAATTATACAATGGATTAAAACATGTGCCTAGCTTTATGTCCATGGCCAGCCCCACTGTCTGCCGCTGGTGTGGCCGCAAGTTTAAACTCTTCAATTTATGGGTGAACCAGAGCCCAAGAGGTATGTCGAACATGAGCCCCATTTTCTGATGGGATAAACTGAGCTTAACAAGTGTTTTCATGAATCTCTACAGCATGTGTCCTCTTTCTTAACACTTATGTTTAGAGCAATAATTATCAAAATGCAAGCTCAAAGGGAAGAGTGGGGAAAGCATAGCATGTACCTTTACATTAGCCAGAACTCATTTACTACAACACAATGCACAGATTTTTTTCTAGGCCAAATAAATATGTCCTCAGGCAAATAATCTGTCCACTTAATAATTCAGTTACTGTACATATGGAGTCCCATTTTCTGCGACCAAATGGAACAGGTTCCTGTTAAAATTAATATTCTTTGCTATCTCTTTGAATTAGCAGACTGACTCTGCAGTCTCTATTCTGGCAACATTTCCACTGTCAAAACTAGGAGTTGGGCCTAAGAAGCATCAACTATATACAATTAAAGAGATTTTAATCAGGTTGCTGGGGAGGACTGGTATTTTAAGGTAACTAAGTGTCTCACATTAGCAAGACCTCATTCAAAGAAGGACTTGAGGTCAAAACTGCAGTCCAAAAATCCCAGCTGCCACCTAACCGGATTCCTTACTTTTTTACTGATCATTTTCCCTATCTTCTTGGAGTCTCTTTATCTTCTGACAGCCACCATGTTGTTTTTAACTAAAAATTCAAATTGAATTAAAAATTCAAAATGGTTTGTTTCAATTATGACCCAAATCAGGAGTCAGATGTCTAAATCCAATGGACACACTCAGAATGTGTTGACAGTAGAACTAAACAATTCTTCTCTACCTATTCTTCTCCATTTTTTATTTTTTAATAACTGAAGCTTGTTGAAGAAATTGGCAGTTCCCACTGTACTGGGTCTGGCTGGGATAGAGTTACCTTTCCCCACAGCAGCCCATACAGCGCTATGCTCTGCACTTGTAGCTAGCACAGCACCGATATCACCCCAGTGTTCTATGTTGCTGAGCCGTGCTGGCACAGCACCCAGACTCTCCAAACCCCCCAAACCCAGCGGGCTGGGGTGGGCAGCAGCTGGGAGGGGACATCATCAGGGCAGCTGACCTGAACTGACCAAAGGGATATTCCATACCGTGTGGTGTCACACTCAGCAATAAAAGCTGGGAAAGGGGAAGGAGAAGGGGGGGCTCTCTTTATGAAGACGTCTGTCCTCCCGAACAACTGCTACACGTATGGAGGCCCTGCTTCCCAGGACATGGCCGAACACTGCTCGTTGATGGGAAGTAGAGAATTTTTTTTCTCTCTTTGCTTCCACGCGGCCTTTGCTTGTTTGGTTTTTTTTTCTTCTTTCTTTTCCCTTTAATTAAATTATCCTTATCTCAACCCGTGAGGTGTTTTGTTGTTTTTTTTCCCTCTTTCCATCATACTTTCTTCTTCCCCTCCTTTTTTGAGGAGGGAGAGTGAGAGAGCAGTTGTGGAGGAGTTTAGCTGCCCAGCAAGGTAAAACCACCACACCCACACAGCTTTCCTTTCTCTGATACCTGTATCCCCCCTCCCAGTTTTTCTGGAAGTCCATTTCTGAATTAGAATCATAGAATCATCTAGGTTGGAAAAGGCCTTCCAGATCATCAAGTCCAACCATCAACCCGACCTACCAAGTCCCATCACTAAACCTTGTCCCTTAGTGCCATGTCCATGTCTCTTAAATGCCTCCAGGGATGGGGACTCCACCACTTCTCTAAGCAGCCTGTTCCAATGGTTGACCACACTTTCCACGAAAAAATTCTTCCTAATGTCCAATTTAAACCTCCTCTGGTGCAACTTGAGACTTGGAATTTGCCATCTAACTCTGGGATGCAGTCAATCATGTCTTTGAAATTTCCAAGTCTCAAGGAAAGATATTTGGAAAAGGAAGAGGAAATGATGGCCCACCTAACTAGAGAGACTGGAGATTTCGACAGTCCTGACTAGACTGTTGCTGTCTAGAGGAGGAAAAGGCAGAGTCTCCTGTGAGTTCTGTTAGCCTGATGTGAGTGTTTTTCTGGGCATTAGGACCTATGAATACAAATCCTATTAAAGTGGGCAATAGCTCAATGTCAGGACTTTGTTTTCTCAGTAACTGCCCTAGTAGCTGTGTTGTTATGAGGAGGGCATGACTGCTACCTCTCACTTGTCTTTTGGCTCATCTTTTCAATTAAACGGTTCTTGAAGTGTGCTTGGAGATGAATTAAATGCGATCGGTACATGTTCTGAGTCCTCTGAGATCACCTGAAGGGTTTACTTCTGTAGGAAGTGGCAGGGCTCCTACTCCGCAAAACAGGGCAAAAGGATCAGGATATGTATTTCAGTTGATGTGATGGTATCTTTGGAAGCTAAGCAGGAAAAGATTAGGCTTCTAAGTAAATTGGATGTATCAGTTTACCTGTGCAGATAACTCAGGCACTGTCTTTTGGATACTTTTTGCATCGAGGCACTTAAGATCTACTTTTGGAATATAAGCAATATTTTTGACACAGTTTTAAATCCTGGCAATCACTGGGTAGTTTTGCCTGAGCTCTGACAAACCAGCACATGGAGGAACACCCAGGAGGTGGTTTAAACCAGCAGGAATCAAAGCTCTGCACCAGTGCCAGCAGTCTCAAACAAAAGGAAGCCGTCGTACAAAACCTTGCCAGCATTTGAACCAGTCATTGCTTGCTCATATTGTTTTCATGCTATTGTGACTACACATTGGCATAAGAGACATGAAAGCAGGTGTTATTAAGGATTTCACATTTTTCTGAGTCACCAGAATTATGGTAAGAGTGTTTAAAAAAGCCTAAAAAAATAGCAAAACATAAGGGTCAAACACTTTGATCTTATTTCTGCAGACATGTTAGTTTCTATTGGAAGCGCACCTCCTCACCCAATATATTGTGGATCTGCTGCAGATCTGTAAAAGGCATACCTGTGTGGGAAAACTTACTGTCTTAATGTCTGAGGAGTGTGGGACTGGACATAGCAGGAGTCCAGACTATGTCAAATCTCCTGATATCAGCTGGCTCTCTGGGGCTTTTAGATTTTCTTCTGTTCTGGTTGTATGATCCTTTCTTGCCCCCACTGCAATCTCATGTGGGCAAGGGCTTCTACTAAAAGACTGTTCCCTCATTCTACTAAAAGGCTGTTTCCTCATTCAAGACTGGGACAATTCTGCATTTCCTGCCCTTTTATCCATGTATATTTTATGAAAATTCACAAAATATTCAATAGCTCTTACAATCAGTCTTTGTTATCTCTGCTGGGCTGAGAAAGTGATTGAACATTGGGGTGCATTATAAACATGTAGGGAAAAGGGTTTGAGACCCCTTTAGAGGGCACTTTGCTTTTTATTCTGCCTGCAAGGTACACCTATGCATCTTTGGTTAGAAATGTTAAAAAGAAAAAGCAGATGAAAGCAACAGACTTTTTTGTCAAGCTGTGACAGAAATCAAATGCAAATAAAGCTCAGTTCAAGACTGTTTGTTAAGTGTCACGTCAGTGAGTATTAAATGCAGCACATGTCGTTTTACAGTGAGCATACTGTATATGAATTTTATTGATTTTTTTTTCAAAGAGGATACATCGAATAATGTACTCTTCCTTACCAGTGCCAGCTTACAAGTGTGTCTTCATTCTTGTGTATGCACATAGGCTCCTAAATTCCGCTGCCTTACTTAGCACACCTTGTTTTGTGGAGGCTGAGATTCAAGCTGCAGAAAGACCTACACAAATGACTCTCTCCCTCTGAGGAAAGTGGGACAGAGCCATTTAGACTTCCCGGCATGAAAGTTCTCAATGAGCAGCCTCTCAAAATGATTCACAATTAAAGTGAATTACTTCACATTAATTGAACCAGGCTTTCACTAGGAACAGGTTCTCAACTGATTTCCATTCCACCAAGAAGTGAGTTTGAGGCTTCATTTTGCTGTTAAGAATGCTATTAAGAACATATACAAAATGTTAAGAATATTTACAAAACCTGGCCCTGGGATAAAAATACGTATGAAAAGCAACAACAGCAATGCCATACTCATTTCCGTGCCGTAAGAGACAGCCCTTAATGATTCAGCAATGGGGTCACGGCTCCACGGGTGATGCTATGTATGTCTGTCCACTGTGTCCACCTGCATACAGTCACATCAGTATTTGCAATGTCTTTACTTTTGTGTGCACTGTCTTTTCATTACTCGGTGTAGGATCTCTGACTCTCCAACCATCTTCTCACAGCACTCACATCAGAGTGCATATAGAAACATTAAAATCTGTGGCAGCTAGACAACTTGATGGTCTTATAAGTTCTGGATTGTAATGGTT
The DNA here is from genome assembly GCA_013399475.1 of Chauna torquata. Classification (NCBI taxonomy): domain Eukaryota; kingdom Metazoa; phylum Chordata; class Aves; order Anseriformes; family Anhimidae; genus Chauna; species Chauna torquata. The sequence goes on from VXAL01004743.1 coordinate 207,688, forward strand.
AGTCTTAGACATTTAAATGCTAGGCTAAAACATGTTAAAATTGGCCATGTACCTAAGATATTTAATGCATTTAGTGTTAGTGGTTTCTTACCTGCAGGTTATAGTGACAGACACTCAGTGTCCTTTGGAAGATGCAAGGCACACAGTGCATTTGGAGCCCAGGCTCTTGCCTCCTGACATGTCTTACTTCTGAGGCCACAGCAGTGTTACACATGAGCCAAAATACAGGCCAGGAATTTGGATGATGCCCAGAAATGCTGACTAACAAAAGACTCATGCTGAGAAAACTCTACCTCACATATTGAGTGCTCTAGTAGTCTAGATTTCTGCTGATAATTTGCTGCTTTTCCCCTTGTCCCCCACACAGATGTAATGGCTTGTTATTAATACATTTAATCACTGTTTATTATCTTAAAGAAAGGATCTGGAAGTAGTGTTTTATACATATTGCCCTTCTACACCCATGCAATCTTAAAGTCTTCAAGCTTTGTATATCTTTTACTTAAGAAAAAGTGGGTTACTGAAGGACAATCTCAGTGATACGTGGAAAAAAAAAAGTTTTTGTGATATCCTCTTAATGAAACCAAAACTAGTGTTAGGTTAACCAAGCTGTGGTCTGATAAGGGTGCAGAACTTAAGGATTCAGCTCCTGGAGTCATGTGACAGTTCCAGGTCTGTCTGTTTATCCATTCATTATCCATCTATCCAATCTATATTTTAAAGAAAATTGATAGTCCATTAGACAGGAGTTCCTTCCGCCTTGTAGACATTTCATCCCTTCCAAGAATGAAGGTGAACAGCAGTTTCTTCTGTAATGCAATAGAAAACATGTGGGATGGTAGCCATTTAAGGCCCAGTATTTCTGTGAGCTAGGAAGAGAATACTAGGCTGCGTAACCCATAAATTTGGGAAAGAAAAGAGTCGGAAAGAAAGAAAGAAAGAAAGAAAGAAAGAAAGAAAGAAAGAAAGAAAGAAAGAAAGAAAGAAAGAAAGAAAGAAAGAAAGAAAGAAAGAAAGAAAGAAAGAAAGAAAGAAAGAAAGAAAGAAAAAGAAAGAAAAAAGAAAGAAAGAAAGAAAGAAAGAAAGAGAAAGAAAGAAAGAAAGAAAGAAAGAAAGAAAAAGAAAGAAAGAAAGAAAGAAAGAAAGAAAGAAAGAAAGAAAGAAAGAAAGAAAGAAAAGAAGCATTGACTATAATAAAAAGTCAAAGATGTTTGCATTTAACTGAACTCCTAGTAAACTTATTTCAATTAAAATTGAACTTTGTGTTGCTTCTTACTGATACTTTTATTGGGGTTTTAACTGTCATTTTCAAAGAGTTATTTGATTTTATCATAAAATTAAACTGGCAATCATTTTTGGAAACTAAACTTTAAGTGAGTCAGATGTATTTATAGTGCCAGATGATGTGATTTGATACAGATGCCTATGCCATTTAAATACAGCTTTCACTCATGTTTTGAGGTAACAGTTAAAAAATCATGCCCAGAATGCTGACAAAAAGTTTTTGTGTATGAAATGCAATAGCCAGCTCTATTTACTCAAATAATGAGCAGTGTTTCATGTCAATGCATTTTTACTTTTTCTTCTTTCTATGACACTCCCCTCAGAGGAATTTTTTTTTTTATCCCTTCTGTATCTTCTTTGTCCTTTGCAGTCTTACCTCCTCAATGTTTCTCTTTACATTTCCTCCAAACCACTTTTTCCCCCTCTATATTTTCCTCCTTTAGGGAGTGCTGCTATATTTTTGTTCTTTTGCTTCTTTATTACCATTTTTATGATTTTCTTCTAGAGCCTCTTACCTATCCCAAAGCTTAATTCTTGCAGTCTGACATGTTCACTTTCTCAAATATTTCTTGCATTGTTTGCCTTACCTTTTCTTGTAGTTCTTCCCCATAGACCAAGCTCATTCATATGTGTTCTCAGTAATGTGACCTGACTGTAGGAGTGCTTGGGAAACTATGTAAAGAAAACTATGTAAAGAAAAAACTTGATTTTTTTTTTTCTTTTTAATTGCAGGTCAAAAGCAGCATTTAGGGTAATGGTAGATAGTAGAAGCCCCATGTCACAGCTCAGTAGAACCTGTAACTTATTTAAGAAGATTGAACTGAAGCATTTAAGAGGTCTATTTCACATGTTTATGAGTAAGGGCAAGGAGTCTGCATGTGCGTTCTCTTTGTGTCCATTTTAGTGACTTCATACAGATATTTTTTGTAAAATGCTCAATAGAGAGCCCAAGACAAAAAGTTAACATTTTATTTCCTCCACAAACTTCCAGCAGGCATAGAAGTACTTTTACTGATTTTTGAGTGAATATAGTCCAAGTAATAATCATTTAATCTGTATGGAAAATATATTTTTTGTCAGTTTTATCTTCATTTGTTGATAAGAACTATATTAAACCAATAATTGTTTATCCTGACTTATGCTAGTATATGTCCTAAAGACATTTGATTATGCAGATGGTTTTCAGGAAATAATTTGGTTACTGTAAAAATCCCATTAAAAAGAAAGAATTACTCTAATAGACACTGTAGTCTTCCTTAGAGAGTGATTGGACAACGTTTCCATTGTACATATAGGGCTGCATCAAGAGTCTAAACATACAGCAACAAAAAAGGACAATGAATCTTGGCTAACAAGTGTTATAGCACTTGGGGGAATGAACTTCACAACATACCAAGGCTGACATTTCAAGTCCAGAGTTTTTCACAAAAAAAAAGTATATACTGTTTCCCACACTTAATTATTGTATGGCTTTTGACATGGTATGATGCATGAAACTGGCAGATATGACACCAGACCTACTGGAGACCCTTGATCTTCCACAGAGCAATATCAATCTCAAACCGTTGAGGATAGACCAATAGGGATTTGGGTCCAGATTCAAGCATTTAAACTTGGATGTCTGCATGTAGCTCTTGGTGTGCAAGCCAGGTTTTCACTCCATCGTAGTCGGTAATCATCTCAAATTTGAGACAAGACAATTCAGGCAAGCAGTGTCATTTTAAGTGTCGTGGCACAGCCCAGTTGATCTACAGTTGCTACTCAAGAAAGGTAAAGATCTCTTGCAGGTCCTATCTGATAGCTGTCAGACCCACAGGGCATCTAGAACTCCTTCAGGTGCCTTCAGTGGCACTAGATGGAATCAATGTATTCTGGAAAGTTGTTTAGTTCGGACACCTACCTCTAGTCACTCCAGAAACTACTGTATCTAATTTTAATCTGAGCACATGAATGCAAAGCAAAAATATTTTTTTGCTCTAAGGAATGGCTGTCTAAGCAAACATAGCAAGCAAAAGTCGGAGACAGGAATAGCTGTTCTGTCCTCAGCAGAGGAGAAGTAGAGGGGAATTTTCAGACGGCCAAGTGATGTGACTTGTTGAGTTTCAGAGACAGCACTTGGCAGAGGGAACTTACTGCAGAGACTTTTCTGCCAGACCTCATCTAGTTCTCCTGCTGTGGCTGACAACATTACACGAAATTGATAGGAATTTGATGTGAAGCAGACAGAAGGGCCACACAAGTCTTTTTTTCCAAGTCTGGCACTGCTTCTATTGAAAACCATAAGAGCTTTGCCATTACTTTCCATGGCTTTGAACAGGTTCTGTGACATTCCTCAAGAATTTCCACGTGCCTAGGAAAATTTCTTTGTTCAGATAAAGCAAATAATTGTCTGATCTCCTTCCTGCAGACAGAAATTTTTAAATAGAGGCAGAGGAGAACCAGTCAAAGTGCATGACTCATGCAACCCTCCTCATGTCCTACTCAATTTGTGAACTTCATATCTGCAGTCCTTACTCACAATGCAACGTGCAATATGCTGTGCAGTCCAAGTCTGCCCTCTAATTACTTGAGATTAGAGATACTCTTGGTCAGGCATGGAGAGGATTTCCCTGTCCTGCCTGAATGTCACAACAAACTGATGGTTGCTTTCACTGTGGCAAGACTTTTCCAATAACCTTTTAGCTAAGGTGAAGTGATACCTTACTGTCATCCACAAACTTACTCAGTATACCTTGAAGTCCTACATCCAAGGCATTTATGAAAACATTAAAGATAATGCAGCAAGATTGCATGTTGTGTGAGCATCCTTTCACGTTTTAAACATCTAAAGGTTGTAGATTTAACAATCCAGATTTCCAACAACGTTAATCATCCTAGGTCCTCAGAGGTTCTGAGCTTTATAAAAGTGTGGTCAGTGAAGACATGGGACATTATAACACCTCAGAGAATAAACTGGTATGGAGCAGTGGAGCTGCCTTATAATTCTTACTGAAGTTGTATACGTGCAGCAATCTTCTGTTGGATACAGCCTTTATGCAAGTGAAGCCTGACATAATCAAGGCTACTTGTTACAGAATCATAGCTCAAGGTCACCACAGTGTGTACACTATATACTTATATAGATATGTATTAATACAACACACCTTCCTTGCAGAAAAAGAATATACGTAATACAGCAACGGAATTGCAACAATTAAGGGGGGAAAGAACTTAAATGGAAACATGACATTTATAAAATATGTGCCTAGGGAAAAAAAGAAAGAAAGAAAGAAAGAAAGAAAGAAAGAGAAAGAGAAAGAAAAAGAGAAAGAAAGAGAAAGAAAGAGAGAAAGAAAAGGAAAGAGAAAGAAAGAGAGAAAGAAAGAAAGAAAAGAAAGAAAGAAAGAAAGAAAGAAAGAGAGAAAGAAAGAAAAATGCTCTCTTAAGGCAAAAGTCTTAAACACAGCAGATGTTCAATGTACAGTTATGAATGCAATAAGCAATTTTAACAAGTTAATATGGTCATTTTCTCTTATCTTACTTATAACCAGTCAAAGCCTTGCTCATCAAATAACCTTATAAATTGTTTTCAAATAAAGAGCTACCAGTTGTGAATGAAATTTGGATAATTCAGGCTTAGTGCTTTTGTTTCACTTTTTGAAATATTTTTTCATTATACTTATATTTTATGATTTCAAAGGCCAATATTAACCTGTGTATTTGGAGTAGAAATAGTCTTCAAGATACGTAGACAGCTGTTGCTCTTAGAAGTGATGGGATACTTCTTAAGTCTGCAGCTGAAAATCAGCTAGGGCTCTAACTATTTAACGGAGCTTATGTAGTATATGTATTGTCAAGACAGCTGGTAGTCTAAAGACTAAAAATTATTTTGGCTTCTTAAAATAACTACATAGCATTTAAATAGGTTTGATAGCTAAAGATCTACTTTTCTTCTGTCTTGTACAGTACTGTAGAGAGTAGCAGTTTCTTTTTGTGAGGTGCTGAAACTAGAATATGTTTTCAATGGGATCAGACTCTAAGAAAACGTTGCACTAGCTGTGAGTCAAAAGGG
>VXAL01004744.1:0-18563 GCA_013399475.1 Chauna torquata
GTAGGAGAATAAGGAGAAATAGGAGAAACGGAAGAACTTAAAGCATACAAAAAGCGTACTGGAAACATAAGACAGTACCACACAAGACCAACAACATGGGAACAGATGTCTGTTTTGAAGAATGGCCAAGGTAAGAAAGAATCCTTTCAAGGCTCTCTGCATAGTATATCTATGACAAAGATCTCAAGAGGTGAAGAGGAAAGCTTCCTTGCATGCAAAGGACAAAATGTGCTCTTTAAATCAAGAACAGAATTGAATTTTTCCAAACATAGGAATTCAAAAAAAGAAACCACATGGAATGTGATGGTGTAAAAGACTGTCAACACAACCATCAGGATAATAAAGGTNNNTAAAGGTCAGATACAAGTTTCGATAACTGGAAACCTCAGCTCTGATACAGTAGTTTTCTGGAAACTGAATGGAGAAATACAGAACAATGCAGACACCAGCTCCAAAGCAACAGTACACGAAACGGAAGCATTTTGTGACAGAAGACATGGTAAAGAAAATGACAGTTATAACAGTGGGGTCCAGAAGCCTGGAAGAATGGCACACATGACAGTTACTCTAATACCAACCAACCCAAGGAAGCTGTGTTAGTAAACTAAGAAAGCCCCATTTAAGAAACACTATGTTCCACTGTCATGATTCTTGCTCTCTTCATCTGCTGTGGCACTAGCAACTGCTGTCANCACTGTCAAGCCCTACCTAGAATTGTTTTTTCTTTTCTTTGGTACCTATAGTCACTGACTGACCAGAGGTCTAACAAAGATCAGAGCCTTTATAAAACAGCTGGAGCTCTTCTAAAGCCACATACTTTTATTTACTGAAGCTGTCTTCCTCAGTGCTGCAACATTAATTACAAGTGTCTTGGGCGGAGGGGGAAACACACCAAAACCACCCACACACAATACATGAGAAATCATCTTAGACCAAAACCATACAGATTATTCCATTTTCAGGGGACACTCGCAGGCATCTTCAAGAAAATTAAATATGAAAGAAAATTACATTTAAGAATTACTTAATGAGAGTTACTGGGGTGATTTTAACCTCTATGCCTTTGCTACAGCCGATATGCCCAAGCTTACAGTACTAGCTGAAAGATTCAAGTTCAAGTATATGTGCTTACTTAGTGTGTACAGGTTAATACTATCAAGTCTGCATTTTCTTAAAAAGATTATGCAGTGAAATTTGAAAATCTAAAGCCGACTTCATAATTTTATGGCTACCCACACATATTTGAAACTGTTTACAGCTAAGAACAGTTTTCTTTCTGCTTTCCTTTTCAAAGTGCAAACCTGAAACATGTAGTTAAAGAAAAACAGAAGTCGAGGGTAGAACTACAGATTTAAAGCTGTAAGCTTGTTTAAAACTGCTTTATTTCTTTCTGCGCTGTTTGCTTTATTTCATTTTGCACATACAGCAGACAACCTGTGGAGTAGTCTCCTAGTTGGAAAGAAGATTAAATCAATGAAAAACCTTTTCTGTCCTTGAAGTGTTAGGTAGAGGAATAAGTCACATATAGAATGGCATTTCACTCAGAAGAAGTGGCTAAGGTCTCCCAAAACAGCAGTTATTGCTTTTCAGTTAGCTTACTCCAGACCAGAAGTCATAGTCCACTCCCTCATTTTCAGTCAAACATTAGCTACAGCCTTCAACCCTGTAAAGTCTTATATAATGCAACAGGCAGCAAATATCCTCACAACTGCTCACCTACTATTTGCCAGCCAGGCAATCAACCCAATGTACACTAATTTGCCATCCTCCAAGCAGTCACTCAGTAGCTCCATTGGGCAATCAAAACTACTTATGTAGAATTTTTCACACAAAACAATGGGGAAGGTGGGTCCCAAACACTTGTTACGTGGTGAAGAGATGCATGACTATTAATGTCTTCAAAGTGTCGTAGTACTGGCCTCAACAGAAAAAGAACTTTCCTTAACTTTTTTTCCAGATATGCATCTCTTCTAGATCACACATTAGAATAATGAACTTCCCAATTTTGCACAAAGAAATCCACCAGCTTAATATGAAAAGAAAAAAAAAATCTTTTTTGCTCACATTAAATTGTATCAATAGTGATCATAAAAAAAAATCAGAAGTTGTTAACTCACAGCTTTGTTCTCCCTTTGTCAAAGGGATTTGTGATATTGATTGCCTGTCTTTGAGACTTGGTACAAATTTACTTAGCCTGCCAGGTCATCCCTGCTCCAAATTTCTTCTCTCCTCTCTGCATATGCAGCATAGACAAAGCCTTCTGAAACAATGTTTTTTGTTTGTTTGTTTTTGCTTTTTGTTTCCCCAAGCCAATCTGCCCATCATCTCAAAGCAACTGATTTTCAGCTGTAAGCAGGACTTCCTACTCTCCTGTAAAACTGCACGCACCAAATTCATGTATCGCACGGACTGGTTCATCACGTGCTGCATAAGACAGCTGGACTCCTTCAGTCTGTAGTTGATTATACATTAGGATAAGCATGAGAAGAATTTGCATAACCAGAGGCTAGATACACCTCACTGAGCGGGTGCTGCTAAAAGTTTATTACGTTCAGTAAACACCAACGGTAAGCATTCTGAAAGCAGCAGTGACCTCCTTGTGAAGACAATCTTCAATTTTCCAACTGATTAATGGCACATTTCCAATCCCCCACTAGGGGGCCGTAAGGGACAATGCACATGCATGCCAGACCACAAGGAATACAAGCAGAGATGGCTGAAAATACATCCAAATATTCTAAGCTGTGGTAGCTGGTCATTTGCCATCCTTTCTTAACAGATATAGAAGAGTTGTCTGAAACTGATTCATGCACCCAATTGTACATAATTCTGCAGAACATGACTAAATTCAACCTTTTAAATTGTAATTAAATACTGCACTGGCTCACACCTTGTCATATTTCTGCAACACAGTACTGCTTTTTCTAAAAGCATCTATTGGTTACGCACAGGGAAAATTATAAAACAGTTAAACGTAACTAACAAAAACAGCCAACAATGTTACTACAGAAAGTCACATATCTAGCCCAGAAAAGGAAAAAAACGTCTTGCCAAAATGAATTCACATATATTTCTCAAGCTGTGAATTTACAACACAGGCTGCCACACCTTTTAAATTCTCTGATCATGACAACTAATGTTGTAAGCTTCCATTTTCTGTATGCTGCCATGAATCCTAGAAATTCTATGGAATAAAATCAGACAAGCAGTGTGTACTGTACTTTAGTACAAAGTCACACGCAGGAACCGTTGCTTCTAAACAAAGATTAACTCATTTGTAAAGTGTTTTGTAGTTTAACTCTACACATAATACTAACTGTAAAGACACTGCTGATCCTTTTCTAAAGCTTTATTTTGTATAAGTGTCTGATCAAAAATTGACCAGATACGTATAAATGGTAAATCTGAAGGTGGTCATTTTTTCTGCAAACATAAACTAAGTTAAGACAATGATGTGAGACTGGCCAAATACATTAGAGTATATTCAATGTGTGAGCTACCTAGAAGGCAGAAACAGGAGACAGAGCACTGAAGCTAAATTTCAACAGGATGGAAGAAATAGTAGTACTGCAAATGTTACAGATGACAGCATTTCATTTTTCCTATTCACATCTTACCTTCACATACAGCTCATACCGTGCCTTGACTATTGGATTATTCAAGATACTGGTAGCGGTAAGAACACTCTCCCTTTTTATTTGTTCTCTGTAGGCCTAGGAAACAGATTTTACAGTGAATAACTATTACACACCTATTTAGGTTGTCACACATTTGCATTCATGCTCCGTTTCTGTAAGGAAAATTGTGAAAGTAATAATGCATGAAATGCTCACTCTTGACATTTAAGTCCAAACTGCATAATAAACTGAATTAAGTTTGATAGTGTTTATAGTTTGTTGCTTTAGTTTGATCAAAAGAGACATTCAGGTCTTCCTTATATAATGAACTACATACAACTATTCACCTGTCTACTCCCACAGTTACCTGTTCTCGCCTACTGATAATATACATGCTTTTCCATCACAGCCTAATACAGTTCATAATTATAGAAGCTCATAAATAAACAAAACAGTTTGAAAATCTTACTTACTATGACAACTTGGATTTTTTTCTACTCATGCTACACTTCTAATGTTGGTAGAAGGGTTGGAAGAATATTGTGAATTGTAAGAGGATCCAATTCCATACTACTGCTAATTCTAAAGTGCTCACTTTTCTTCGTATTAAAAGGATAAGAGCAAATCAAAAAAAGACACCAGTACTGTTATCTTGCTGAAAACAATATGTAATTGTTTAAATAAACAATACTGCTTATTGTATTGTAAATAAACAATATTGTAATATGTTTTACAATTTGAACAACAGTCTTTTTGACACTTAATGACAGCAAAAAAAAATTTTCCCCTAAAATAAAACCTTGAAGTTATTCCCAGTAACCTTCTCAGAATTTACTACTGTCAGCTATCAAGCACGCCAACCTTTCATTAACTGTGGGTGTTTAAGTGCCAACTACATCATGAGACATTACGTTCACAAAGGACATTCTAGATTTCTCGGGAATAAACGGTGCTGATAAGAATTTAGAAGTTACTTACACTGAGCACCACAACACTTCTCATCTACTATGAGATTATGCCTTTTTTTTTTTTAAATTCTCTTTTAAAATATGCCATATCTTACTTGTTTTCCTTTTGTGTGATCAGGAGATTTTAGGTGCTGCTGAACAGAACTGTGTAATGCAGGAACATACACACTGCAAGCACTGCAGTGAACAGTCTCAACTTTCATCATATGGTCATCAGCAGTAACCCCTGCCAAAGAACATGCAACAAATCATTAACACAAAGTGTGTTATTCCAGGGGAACGGAAGAGGGGATTGGATGTTTTATACCAGGAAGTTAGAGCTCTCAATTGTTAAGCATGTCAAACAGAATGACAGGGAATATTCATGCAAATTCAGGCATCAAAACTAGGGTCATTGAAGACAATTTTTTTCACTTGGATGCTCCAATTCCTTCTCTCCACAGACTATGTATAAGACTCAAGCAATTATGTTTGATGCCTGAGGTTATGATATATGAACACCTACCTGCCTAAATAGAGGGAAGTAAGAATAATACAATCATAAATTGAACTTTTTATTGTAGATTTTAAATAGCAGACATTTTTGTACATTAACCAATATTCTTAATAATGTGCATTTTAATACAAGAAACAAACAAACTTTAAATCCCTCAGGTTTTCATCAAAGCAGCTGAATTATCTTTACCCCTCATAAGAACACCTAATTTATTTCCTTGTCTCCCCGTCCCTCAACACCAGGAAGAACTGTACGAATCCAATGTAAACTCTTCCAAGTTCAAATATTAGCTTGCTAACAGAACATTCTGATCATACAGGCAAATAGGCCCTCCAGTACTTAAGAACACACAAGAAGAAGTTGAGATTGTTAAGATGCTGTCTATAACCACTTTTAAGTAGCTTTTAGAGTTTAAATTCAAATGAAGGCAACACTCAAATACAATTATTGCCTAAAGTAAAGGGACTCCAAAGGTATCTTTTCTGGTTCTAGCGCATCTTCTGAAAGCTCTCAAGCAAAGGATAAAGCAGAGGGATATGGCACAAGCAGGCAGAGGGACATAAAAGCCTACAGAAAATTGCCTGTAGGGCAGCCAAGGGGAAAAAAATTCAAAGCCAAGATGCATGTTGGGTAGCCAAGGACTGGAAAGTGCTCAAAAGTCCTTCTTTTGTCACAGTGTCCCTCAAAAACGCATCAGCTATTCCACTAATATCATCTAGCTCCTTGCCATCATATTGACCATTATCGTCTTACTGCTTTATTACATGCTCTCTTTCTATCTAACTGCACCCACCTGTTGCCATTCCTCATGAATTATACTGATTAAGGCCTACATAATTCTATTTGTCAAGTACCTAGCAAAACATCATCTTGTTTTATGACAAGACTTCCTAGGGGGCCAACATACATAAGGTTTGCTATCTCCTGCTGTGCTCACATTTCAGGTAATATCAAAAATGAATCAAGGAATACAAACCAGATAGAGAAAAGGTGTGGGAACTGATCTCTATAGTATGCACTATCACATAAAGAACATTACTCACCTTCCATTATATCTTTTTCAACAGCTTGAGCATTTTCCGTTTGGTTACTTGTCTGTTGCTTGCGCATAGCTGTCTTCTTGAATTTATTCACCATACACTCCTACAGAGAATTGGAAAAAAAAATTGTAACAAATCTGACGAGTGTTTATGTTCCAATAGGAACCTGTAGTTAAAATATTACTCAGAATAGCTCTGTTAGAATAGAAAGCAAAAATAAATAGTAATTAATTGTTCCCTTTTAAGGCACTAGTTTTAATTGTAACTGGAAAAGTTATACTATTTTAATGACTCTGAATTTGCCTCAACTTTCAATAATATATGCTGTGTAAAAAGTCTTCTCCAAAAGGAATAATTATGATAAATTAAGCATATTTTGAAGACTAAATGATCATAGAATCATTTAGGTTGGAAAAGACCTCTGAAATCATCTAGTCCAACCTTTAACTTAGCACTGCCAAGTCTACCACTAAATCAAGTCACTAAGCTCTGAATCCAAACGTTTTTTGAATACCTCCAGGGATGGTCACTTGATGACTTCCCTGAGCAGCCTGTTCCAATACTTCACAACACTTTCAGTGAAGAAATTTTTCCTAATCTCCAACCTAAACCTCCCCTGGCATAACTTGAAGCCATTTCCTCTTGTCTTCTGAGCTGGTGCTTGGGAGAAGAGACTGATCCCCATCTCACTATAGCCTCCTTTAAGGTAATTGTATATGGTGATAAGGTCTCCCCTGAGCCTCCTTTTCTCCAGGCTAAACAACCCCAGCTCCCTCAGCTGCTCCTCATAACACTTGTTCTCCAGACCCTTCACCAGCTTCATCGCCCTTTGGGCATGCTACAGCACCTCGATATCCTGCTTGCAGTGAGAGGCCCAAAACTGAACACAGTATTCGAGATGCGGCCTCACCAGAGCCAAGTACAGGCGGACAATCACTTCCCTAGTCCTGCTGGCCACACTATTTCTGATACAAGCCAGGATGCTGTTGGCCTTCTTGGCCACCTGAGCACACTGGTGGCTCATATTCAGCCGGCTATTGACCAGTATCCAGGTCCCTTTCCGCTGGGCAGCTTTCCAGCCACTCTTCCCCCAGCCTGTAGTGTTGCATGGGGTTGTTGTGCCCCAAGTGCAGGACGCAGCACTCAGCCTTGCTGAACCTCACACCATTGGCCTTGGCCCATGGGTCCAGCCTATCCAGATCCCTCTGCAGAGCCTTCCTACCCCCGAGCAGATCAACACTCCCAACCAACTTGGTGTCGTCTGCAAGCTTACCGAGGTGCACTTGATTCCTTCATCCAGATCACTGATAAAGATACTGAAGAGAACTGGCCCCAGTACTGAGCCCTGGGGGACACCACTAGTGACTGGCCTCCAACTGGATATCACTCCATACACCATGACTCTTCGGGCCTGGCCACCCAGCCAGTTTTTAATCCAATGAAGCATATGCCCATCCAAGCCGTAAGGATACATTCTAATTACACTCTAATGTAACAATATTATATAAATAAAAAAATCCATTCTTACATGAAGAAACTCCATCACTACTTTGTCAAATTTGGTTTGCTTCTGGATATGATCCAGTGTTTCCTGGTGAGCTGCACTCTCCAGATGGGACTCAATTTCTTTCTCTTCAAACGTTCGAAATTTGCAAAATGAGCAAGTAAATGCCATTCTAGCAAGAGAAATATATTAAATAATATTACAACTAAGCAAACATTCTTCCCTCTCCCCTCAAAACAATGCAGACTTGAGGAACCTAATCAGAAGAGGAACAGGAAAAGTATTCTTTAAAGAAGCCTAAACAAACAAAAAAAAATCCAGTATTTTGCCATTATGAAGGATACCTGCTGCAAGAACGAAATATAAAAAAGGCCAGTCTGAGACTAACGTTATCCATGCAGAAGAAAAACTACTAAAATCAGAAGCTAGCCATTGTAAAGCCACATTATTCTGTATCTGTCACAGCTCTCCCATTTGTGTGACCTTTTGTAGTATTTCTCAGTCAAGCCAGTCAATGATTTCCTAACTACGAATTGTCAAGAGAACTCACTCAAAGCTCAGTTTCCACACAAAAAAATAATCTTTATAAAGAAATAGGCCTCCTCAGTACTACTGAGGCACTAACGCTGTAATCATATACTGCATTCACGGAAAACAGAATAGTTTTGTACAGTACTGGCCATTAGCCTGCTTGGTTGTGGCAAAAGATAAGCTACAGAACTCTACTTGTTTTTGCTACAAAATAGCTCACCATACATATAAAAACAGAACGAAGTCAATTTCTGTCAGCTTAAGTCAGCATGAATATAAATTTGTTTAACTGAAATATATACTTCAGAAGCAGAAAGATTCTAAGCTGCTTCTCAAGCATGCACTGATGCACTTGTCGGGGAGAAGAGGTAAGTAATTTGTGTATTTCCTGATACAGCAGGAGTCAAGTGAATCATAGCATGGTTTAGGTTGGAAGGGACCTTAAAGATCATTTCGTTGCAACCCCCTGCCGTGGGCAGGGACACCTTCCATCAGTCCAGGCTGCCCAAAGCCCCATCCAACCTGGTCTTGAACACTTGCAGGGATGGGGCATCCACAACTTCTCTGGGCAACCTGTTCCAATGTCTCACCACCCTCACAGTGAAGAATTTCTTCCAAATATCAAATCTAAACCCACCCTCTTTCAGCTAAAAAACATTACCCCTTGTCCTGTCACTAAACTCCTGAATAAAGAGTCCCTCCCCATCTTTCCTGTAGGCCCCCTTTAAGTACTGGAAGACCACTATAAGGTCTCCCCGTAGCCTTCTCTTCCCTAGGCTGAACAACCCTAATTCTCTCAGCCTGTCTTTGTAGGAGAGGTGCTCCAGCCCCCTGATGATCTTCATGGCCCTCCTCTGGACCTGCTCTAACAGGTCCACGGCGTTCTTATGCTGCGGGCCCCAGAGCTGAACATCCAGTCTTCTAAGCCACAGTATTTGGGTGCTGTGTATTTCTGCTTGTTTGTGGGGTTTATTTTTCTTTTAAAATCAGTCCAAAAGGGCCATTCAGGAATGAAGGCATATTCTTACAAAATAAGGATAAAGCAGAAGAAAACCACAGCACATGAGACAGAAGTTATAACACAAACCTGTATCCATCACCATATTTTTCACTGTTTTTTTCCCTTCTGCGCCTTTGCTTCTCTCTTCTGGCCTCAATTCGCCGTTTCTCCTCCTCTTCACTTTTAACTTCTCCTTTGGCATCTTAACATACAGAAGGATTTTAAAATGTTATGTTCCCCCCCCCAAAAAAACCAACAACTTTCCAGGCAAAGTATTTGTCTTCTCTGTCTCCTCCACAAACACCTTTTACATAGTCACAAAGTGCAGAAAAAGACCCTACACCAACATGGTTCTAAGGCTTATTTAAATGCCATAGAAGTTTTCTTTTGTTTTCCTCCATTAGGATGGAAGACAAATTTAAACATCTGCTTCAAAAAGGTAGGGGTCTAGATTACACTCATAAAAATAAGGAAATCCGGAGTTAAAGCAAATCCTATCCTGTTGTGCCTAGTTATTAAGGCCTTTCCACGTAAGTGACCGGGAAAGGGCACAGGAAGAGGCACCAGCAAAGAACTTCATTAAATTATCATCTGGCGTGTAAGTAAGACTGCAAATAAAAGACTACAAAATAGTTTTGCAACATTAAAGGCTTGCAAGGACAGATTTTTTTTTTCCCCTAAGTGTACTTATGTTTACCTTTCTTACTTCTGCTTTAAACGCCTATGGACAATGGGAAACAATTAGAATATTACTCAATGAGTTATTCTAGAGCAGGAAAAAGGGAATCAATTTTTCTTTGCAGTTCAACCTGTGGAGAGAGGCGAGCCTCAATGAAATCTGTCTCCCTCCAAACAGCAACAGAAAGGAACATACAGCAGCATGATACAAAATAATTAGGACCTGTGAAAAGCTCCGTGGATTTAGAAGTTATCACTGAGCACTGAAAACGTTTCTTATGACTAACAGCTTACCTTTCATTCCTGATTGACCCTAAGTCTTTTCATTTTGTAGCAGAGTTTAAAAAATTATTCTGTTCCAGACATGAGAAAAATTCCTATCCAAAAGCTGTCCCCCTCCCAACTCAGTTAAAAAAAAAAAGAAGGGCAAATCAAAACCAAACACATCCCCCCTACCTCCCATTCTGTCGAGCAAAATGGTTTATATCTTATCCCTCAAGCTCAAAAATTCAAGCGCCCATCCAAGCTGGAGAAATAGGAGACTGAGCTTACATATAAACTGGTACTCCCAGTGAGGCTCCCACTTTCCTTCAGTGCACTTGCATCAATTTTTAAAAAGTGGAAAAAAACACACAATTAAAAAAAAAAATTTACTAGATTAGGGTAAAGAAGGATCCAAAAGATAACTGGAATATGCAGAGACACAATAACCACGTAAAGAAGAAAACAAGTGACGGATGTTACAAACAATGATCTTCTCCATGGCCTAAATTCATGAAGTCTTAAAAAAAAAGAACCATGCTGTGCAATAATTATTAGAGGTCATACATACAGGCATACTAAATCTGTTCACTCAAAGTCACACAAATACCGTATCTATAAAACCTTACCTGACAAAGCAAACTGACTTACCTCCAAAAGTCTGATACCCAAGATCGTAAGCATCTCTTGTAAAGTCTTCATATATAACAACTGCGCCACTTGTGTCCACTTCAATTTCCTAAGTTAAACCCACAAATTTCATATGAAAAAATACAATGCCATTCTAAATCCAAAAAACAACAGTGTAAATTACTTTATTTCCAATAATTCATTACTTGCTATTTTTCATCAAATATGACAGTGGAAGAAAGTGAATTGAGTATCTACATTAACATTCAATGTACAATCACCTCAAGCTATGCATTTATCTTTAATGTCTTGATATCGTTATAAGTTTTCATAAACAAAATTCTCACTGCCTTCTAGATAAGCCTTCTTACTTCCAATTCAGACTTTTAAATACTTCCTTGAGAATATGTTAATACCTCCACTCAACAAGAAGGAAAATAACATTTCAGTCTCTTAACGTGAAGCAGGGACATATATACTTTAATTAACAATCGCATTCTTGCATACTGTTGCAACTGATCTTTCTGTACGTGGGAACTAATCTTCGCACCTTGTCAGAGAACACCTGTTAACATTGATTCTCTTTTCATTTACCTTCTCCCTTTACAATGACTTTTCTCATCCATTCTCTCGCATTGCTGTAATTTCTCTGTCATTTTGTACTTAATTTCTCAACCCACCCAAACCACAGGTCATAGGTATGTGAAATCAAGTTGACTGCCTATGACAACATGTGAACTGTTCACATGACCTGTGTATTACAAGAATAGCTGGTAGGTCTACAAATACACTTGAAAATTCACTTTCCGGACTATCTGCACAAGCTATACCTTCCACTTGAAAATACTACGATTTCACACTGCCACCACAATAAGACAGTTTCAGATAAAACAGAAACAAAATCTAGTAAGTTTACAAAAACTTACATTGTTAAGTGCTTAGTTTTTATAACTCTAGCTTAATAATTATTTGTCTTAAGGTGTATCGTTCAAACTTCTGAAAGAATCACAAACATTTTCCAGTTTTGAGAGTATTTACCTCTATAGTAGAATCCTGGAAAGATGTCTTCATGTCTATAAGGATAAAATGAGGAAGAAATAAGTAATACAAAACCACTGTTTAATATTACTGTCAATTTTTAAATGGTGAGATATTCAGGAAAAAAAACAACTTATCCTGCACCTAACACAGTCTACATCTACAATTTATCATATTTCAGTAAAACACTAAAAGTAAAATCAGGTATCCTTAGGAATATAAACTAACCAGTCTTTTAGAAACAATCACTGGTATCTAGCTCCACAAAACGAGAAAGTCACAACTGAAAGGACAGTCATGACTTTTTGAGATAGATGAGGCATTAAAAATGATAAAAAGACATTTTTAATGTCTTTTTTAACACACTGCATGTTGTGTGCATCCAGTTTTCTGTTAGTTGATACCGACTTTCTAGTTCTCAACTATATATGACACTGTTTAGAGCATCTTTCCGTTTGAGTCTTAGAAAATTGTACTGAGCCACTCAATGGTTTTTCCCCCTACCCATTTCAGAACCACAGGACAGGTCGATTAAAAGTCATTTCCAATCTACTTTGTTTCTTAACACAACTTCTGTTTTATGTAATATATATTGGTCCTTGGATTGCAGACATTAGTGAGTGGGAACAGATAATGCACTAAAAGTGCTCTGTCTGAAGGTAGGTTAGAAAAGGAGAACCTACAAAAACACTGAAAAAAGAGCTAAGAGGAGAGACCATTGGCATGCAAGTCTTCAAGATATTTGGATGTGTGTTTTATTGACCCATTCCACAACACCAAACTTGGTGAGTTCAACAATATTACATTCTCTATACCAAATGCAAAAGAATGTGTACTATACACCCACTTACTGAAAGTTTTACAGTACTCTTGAATTCAAAGCTAAGGTAACAGCTTTGTAATACATAATAGTGCAAGTAGGAATTACAAAATCAAAGTTTCCCCCAAGTCTGCACATTTACCTTGCTAGCTTTGAGCTTAAGTAATTTTAAACATTTTTCAAGTGTGATTTCTAACCAAACTATATAAAACATCGCAGACACAAATCACTGAGGAAACTACAAAAACAAAAATCAAAATTTGACTGCTGTACCATGCTGCTCATAATACTTATACTAAAGCTTCCATTGCCTCACAGCAAATAATTTATTCAACCCTTATTAGCAAATTTTCTGCCTTCGACTTTTGTCTGCAA
This sequence comes from Chauna torquata, assembly GCA_013399475.1. Taxonomy (NCBI): domain Eukaryota; kingdom Metazoa; phylum Chordata; class Aves; order Anseriformes; family Anhimidae; genus Chauna; species Chauna torquata. The sequence goes on from VXAL01004744.1 coordinate 12,959, forward strand.
TATCAGAATTATTAGAGTTCTAGGACATCCTCAAGGAAACTTAAGAAATCAAGTGCTACCAGTACTTTGCAATTTATATTTCTAGTTTATCATCTTTACAGTTCTTCTCTTCACTGCAGAATTTTGTTTAGAAGAGCAACTCTGTCTTTTATCAATTGTTACAGAACAATTTTCAGTTTTCTCATTTCACCTCCCTTTCTCTCTCCTCTTCACCCACACCTTATACCTTTATTTTAGCTGCACTACAGCTGATGTGCTACTTTGCATATATATCAAAGTCTTTGGGCAGCAGCACCTAGTCTCATATGAAGGCACATTTTAAGGTTTGTCATGCATTGCCCATTTAAGGGAACCCAAAATCTGAAAATATTTTCAGTGGTAAAAACTTGCATCCGTGAAGTATCATTATAAAGTCTAGATGAAACAGTCCTCTGCAGTGCATATTTAAACAGATCAAAATATTCAATTTCATTCAGCAAATTATCTTTGCAGTAGAAAAGCTAGAAAAGTAAGTTCAAAAGGTCTGTCACAGTCTACTTCAAAGGTAGAAAATGAAAAGTTACAAAACAGCACAGCCTTCTTTCTGGGTATTAAAACTAAATTCAGAATGAATAAAAAATAGTAGTCTTAACAATTTTGGCACTTATTACTTACTAGATGACTTTTTCTGGGTCAGCTTCAGAATAGGTTTTGTCATTTTGGGTTTCTTGATAAACGTCCCACCAGGCTTGTTGTATGGCTGCGGTATCATTTTTCTTTTTATTCCTCTTGCAGCAACTGCTGCAGGACTAGGTTTGTTATGATAGTCAACAACAATTCCAGGTCTGTGCATTCCTCCAAAGTCTCCCATATGCTGGAAATTTGTGAAATCAAGAAAAAGGTATTAGTATACGAAATCAATAGAAATAACAATTACTTGGCACAAGTATTTATTTTATGATAAAACTGTAAACTAAAATCTGCATTCTGGAGCAAAATGCAGGGGAAATTTAAGCTTCCAGTTTTGATGTTTTGTGCAATGGCTTTGTGCGTGTTTGTCCACTAGAATACGTATGTATAAACTGTGTTTCTGCTTATTCAGAACCATTGTCCAGATGATGAACATGCCTGTCAAAGTTCATAGCTCAGCCTAACATTTTGGCTCCTCTCTTCAGATTCTCTAGGTGATGAATGACTTTTCCCTCTGTGAAAAAACAGTTAACCAAACCATTTTTTCCTATACTCTAGTTAGCAGCCTTTTGGGGGGGGGGCTTCTTTATGCCAAATTATTAGAAGCAATTTGAAAGCTGAATAAAGAAGGCTGTACAGTGTGGAGCAGTGATTAATTAAAGGAAGCTCAGTCTTTCTTTTACTTAATTATTCCAGGATGGTACATGACAGTGAATTCAAAAGTTGGGTTTGGAGGGACTGATACAAAAACCACATCAACAACAGGAATAAAAATTCAGTTGGAAGACTAAGCCTTTCTATTATTTCTGAAATGCTGCACAGACATTTATGGACACCTGTTTATGAAAGCAATCTCTCTGAAGTCATGGAATAAACGAGTAATCTGAAGAGGGAGAACTTAGGTAGCTGCAATTTTTTTTCAAAGCACTAACACATTTTTTAATATTAGCTCAATTATTTAATTAACAAAGGGCAGAAGAGAGCCCACTGACTGGATGGATGAATTGGATAAGCAGAAATATATGTATCACCATGAGAAAAGAATTAGTATTACACTATCAAAGAATATGAAAATAACTTCAAAATACTTTTCACAAGAAGTACACCCATTTTATTAGCAGATTTTAAATGACAGACTGAATGTATCAAAACAGGCATTTTTCTTAATCAGAACTCCATGCACAAGATCTCCACGTTAATTCATTTAGTTGAGACAGCTATAGAACTACCTAGCATGTACATTTACACTGTATGTATATAAATTTGACATGAAGTAGGCACTTGAATAATTTCAAGGTTTTTTTTTTTTTTTAAACAGTATCTATTAAAGGTGCAATGCATTTTAAATATGTTAAGTGGTTTAGCCTTTATGTAATAAAGGATAACATAAAAGACTAAAAGATAGATTTCAAAAGCAAAAATAAAAAAATACACTACTCGGTCATAATTTTGCACAAAACTTTCAGATCCAAATGAGTTCTGAAAGAATGGCATCCAAGCTTAAGAATCAAACACTTTCAGCTTTACAAGCAGAGAAATATAAAGATTAGTCTATTTCTAATACGTGCTACATGCTAGCTAGTAGCCATGTGCAAATCTGAGCTAAAATTTGAATATGGTAACTACAGTATTCAAGAATGCTGCAAAGTAGACCTTCTGAAACAAAACCACCACACAATTAGGCACTTAAAAGACTCAGAAGAAAAAATAATCTTCATCTACACTTCAAACTACAAACAAGTTGTATGGTTTAACATTAAAGAATTGCTTCCCAAAGAAATATGGCACACTTAAGAATTTTAAAAGGTAAGTTACATCTAGAGGCATAGGCAGAAAAGCGTTCACTGAACTCTTCGAAAAAAATCAGAATTGGGATTATAAAACCAAAGGTAAAGGGACACCATCAACTCAAAGTTAGTACTTCTGTCAGGATTTTTTTTTTTTTTTTAAATTCTCTTCTGTTGTACTTTTTCCCTAGCTTAAGCATTACTTCTCCAAACTGTGATCCACTATTTTGTGTACAGTTAATTTGGACATACAGTTTTTACATCCTACACTGGAAAGGAATCCACTGAAAAGGAGTTAGAACATTTGTCTGCAAAACAAAATGAATACAAGTCATAGGACTAGGCACATTACCTGGAAATTAATCTCAAGTTTGTGAAAGAACCCGATTTCAAGTTGATGATGCCCCTTCAATCACGCTTTAATTTTAAATAAAAAGTCACTGTAACTGCTAACCACCTACCTTTGCAATTTCCTCCCCATCACTCTTTCAATACATAAGTCAGAGTAAGAATTAAGTTTAAAAGAAGACTTGAAGTTTGATAAAGCTTGCATTGAATATATTAAAGAATTAGCTAAAGTTTTACCTTTACAGGAAGCAAAAACTACTCTGGCATTCACAACCGGGGTTTTTTTTGTTTTTTTGTTTTTTTGTTTGTTTTTTTTTTGCATATACATTGCACCTTTAACCTACTCAAAACTTCAAATGGCTTTGAATTAAACTTTTACAATATTCAAGTATTTCCTCACCAGCAACGAAGATGCTAGTGTTTACAAGGAAAAATGCAAGTCCTTTTAATCCCTTTTAGACCAAACCTATTACTTTTATCTTCACCTTTCAAACAAAAGGAGAGATTTAACAAACCTTATCAACTAGTCTTCTATTACTCATTACATCCAAAAGAGAGAGAGAGACTGGGTTCTACTTGAAGACAGCTTCAAGGGGGTAAACAACATTGTCAACCATGATAGTTTGCTTGGACAAAAAAAAAAAAAAAAAAAAAAACACACACTGTACTGAACAGCGCATTAATTTTAAAGCAGTGGTCTTGAAAGGGTTTAAAAGAGTGTCTAGTGAAAAGAATCTGAAAAGATTCTGTACTTACTCCTCGGCCTCGGCCTCTGCCTGTTGATGGTCCTCCAAAAGCATCATAGTTTCTGCTTCCAAATCCACTTTCAGGATAAGCAGGCGTTCCTCTCCCCCGAGAGCCTACAGGTGCAGGCTTCATATGGGGTGAAGAAAAACTGCTGTAGGAAGAGTAACTCTCTCTTCCTCTGTCCTCCATAAACCCAGGCCTCAATTTTGAACGGGAGTAAGGTGCTTCCCAGCTAGACCCGCCCTGGTTTCTACCTCCGAAAGAGTCAAGGCTATTCCGGTAGGAGTTGTCAAATCGACCACCATAACTACCTCCGAAGCGGCTTTGTTCGGGTTCATTATAACCATAGCCAGATCTGTACAGATCTCGCCCACCCAGAGAAGACCCGGAGTCGTAAGACTCATAAGGTCCAAACCTGGAAAAGTTGCACAGTGAGGAGAAAAAAAAGTAAGCTTACTAATGTTATACATTTCAAAAAGACAAGTTATCAGTTGACATTTATCAACTAAAATCAAGTTATTACTATACTGGTCTGTACAGTTGTGTTATTGTTTAATCTTGATTAGGGCTGGGCAAATGATACTATGACCAGATAGAAAGCTATCTGAGCCATTTTTGCTACACACAATTCTAAAGTTCAGTATGCTTGAACTTTGTTTAATTAAAATTTTCAGCAACATTTACTAAAATATTATTAGAGCCCAGCCCTAGTCTCATGAAAATAATCACCTGCAGACATTCACAGGCTAGTCAAACTCTCCTTTCTTCAAAATCATGCCCTCATATTTTAACAGTTAAACAACAGTTAAAAGGCGGCTTAGTTCTCAACTGAGAGAAAAAACAATTTTTTTTTTTTAGTGGTACAGTTGTGAGTCTTAAACACCCCAGAATTCTAATTTTAAAGGAAAATATAAGTGCTCTTCCATTCATGTTTATACTTTTCGGAAATCTTCCCTGTAATATTCAGTCTCCCAATCAGAGTTCATGATCTTCAACGTACATATATCTTTTCCTTCCACCCCTTGAGTCTAGCAACTCGGGATTTTGAAAGTTTATCTCACTACATGCACAGTGGACACAAAAACAGTCCTTGAAATTTCAAAGTAGAGTAACAAGGAGCTGAAATCTTTGGCTATTTACTATGAGTTTGCTTTACTTTAGGGGTGAGTCAGGCTGGAAATCATCAGTATTTGCAACCAGTTGGAAGGGAAACACATTAGTGTCCCTGCAGGGTTATAATGCGTGATTTAGCAGGAGTTGGGAAAGACAGCCCCTTGACTGATAAAATGTAAATTAGAACAGACTCAAAGTTCTACCTGGATCTATAGTAAACTGAATGCCTTCATTTTAAAATATATTAGTCTTGGAAGACCCAGAACCACACAGAAAATGACACAATCTAAAGAAGTCCATGCACAATATTAACATTACATGGCAAGAGACATTTCCGTGTTCAAGTAGTCATTCAACCTCAATCATATGCAGATTACTGTATGGTAGGTACAGCTCATTCCTGAATCTCTGCTCAGAATTTTAAGTCAATCTTAATGTTCATCATTAAACATATTATACTGAACTAAAATGTTTAACAGAACCATGCAGCAAAACACAACATTTCTCCAGCCTTCCTAGTTAGTTCTGTCCTTGCCCAGTGGCACTACAGTGACTACAAACAAGAATCATACAGTAGTCTGGCCACAGCCAGACAAGAATTCAAGGGCGCACACAACAAAACCATCAGATTATCTAAGTTTTCTTCACATTTTATTTCCTCCAACATAGAATTACTACTCTGAAAAGCACACTTCTTTGAATATATTAAAACCTAAATCAAATCAGCTGTTCCCTACTGTTTTTATCTGAAAGAGCAACAGGAATAATATCCTAGCATTAAATACACAACTTTAAGACCACTGCATCAGAAATTTTATTTTTAGACCAATCCCTCTTACAAAGCAGCCCAGAACATGCACACAATTTTGAGTGTAATCAGTACCTGCCAAAGAAATAATCTGGACATGACTTTCAAATTCAATACCAAGATCATTTGAGCA
>VXAL01004744.1:25679-40026 GCA_013399475.1 Chauna torquata
GCTCCCCGGACGGCTGGCGGCCGCGGCAGCGCGGCGGCGGCTCCGGCTTCTGTCAATGGCGCCTTCCACCACAACGAGGCGAGGCGGGGCCTGCGCGCGGCAGCGCGGCCACGGCACGCGGCGATTGGCCCGGGCGCCGCGTCACGTGGGCAGCCCAGCCTGAAAGGAGAAGGGGCCCGGGCCGGCGGCAGCGCCGTGTGAAGCGCTGGCGCGGGGGGCCCGGATCGGCGNGCGCTGGCGCGGGGTGCCCGGATCGGCGGGGTCACGAGGGAGGCTGCGCGGCGGCCATGTTAGGGGTTGGCAGCCGCCATTTTGCGTTATGGCATCTGGCCTTATCTCGCTTGAAGCCGCACCAGCATTATCAGCGGTGAAGCAGTCGCATCTTTGCCGCACCTTTCTTCCATCCCCCCACACGCGCCCTTGTGCCCCGGTGGAAACACAGGGGTCACGGCACGAAACGCTCCCCTCGATACACGAGGACCAAAATCTGCCCGTATACAGAGCTGGAAGTCAGGCAATGCGTGGCGGGAGCGAGCCCCCGGGGCAGCCTCCCTGCGGCTCCACAGCGGTGGAGAGTGAGGAGCCTTATCCTGTGGGCCGTGCCAGTCGCCAACAGGGGCTGCTGCTGCCTTGTGCAGACATACGGCTGTACCCATCTGTTAAGCTGTATTTGGGAAGCAGCTTGGTGGTGTTACAAAACCACCAGCAGAGTGGCACTCGCACTGTCCCCTTGTCCTGGCTCCTGCAATGGCTGCACTGCCCTCACACCCATGCTGGCTCCTTGGGCTGTCTCGGGGCCTTTCTGGGTCGAGCATCGTGGATAACTATGAACAGGCCTCGGTTTCAGTCCTTTCCCCAAAACAGTAAACACAAGTAAGCCTGTACTGAAGCATAGCCCTCCTTGGGCAATAAAACTCTTACTTTAGCAGTATCATCCCTGTGATACTCCCCTTTGATGAACATAACATGTATTAACACCAGTTCATCTGTGAGTCCTAGGACAAGCTACTTTAGCTTCTGTAACAGGCTGCATTGAAACACTGAAACAGGCTGAAGGTAAACGGGCTTCAAGTTAGCTGTAAGACACCACTGCGCTCCTTTCTGCGGCCACAGATTTAAGGAAAACACAGACATATCATCATGCAACAAAAAACAAAATCCTTTGTGATGATCACATGCTGAGAAACATTTCATTCCTTATAGTTTCTTAATGTTTTATACATCCCTGAAAGGCTGGGGCGGGGGGCGGGGGGGGAGGAGTGGAGTATGGGAGAGCAGCAGTGAGCAGATCTGACACAGAAAATCTAGGGATCTGGCTCTGAGGACAAGGTCACTATCTCTTGTTTTTTTTATTTTGTCAGGGAAACAAGACTTCTTTCATTCTTCGGTAGCTGACAGGCTTTGATCAAAAACTGCCAATTTCTACGCATCTGAAAAGTAATAAAAGCCCCATTGTGAGAAGGGAAGATTTGACACACCCAGGTCCAGAGTCCAAGCTTTTTATTAAACTAAAACCTGAATCTGGCACAGCAGTAAGACATTTTCCCTCCTCAAGCTCTGGATGGCAGCAGATGCGAATGTACTTGAGTCACAGACTTTTGATACAGCTGACTGAAGAGCACTGTAGCCTGCAGATTTCCCTGATGAGCTCTCTTTTGCTAAACCTGAGCTCCCGTTTCTCCCCCAGCATCACAGGAGAAATACACGCGGAGAAAACAGTTATTCCCTGCCAAAGGGAATCTTTCCTCTGGCCTTACCACTGACTTCTCAGCCAATAATACGTTATGCTTGGGCAGAGCAGTGATTCCTAGAGCCAAACAGTCCACATACACACCTGTTTGTGCATCCATCCCTTTACACATGCACGCTTGTGCAGATGAGACAAGTTTCTTGCACGGAACGAGGTTTACACAGTGGGAATTTTCCTGTACATTCAGGATCATATGTCTCACGTTTGCAACATAGCAGTCTCTTTTCTACAGCATTTCTTGCTCTCCTAGACACAGTGCTGTTCAGCCTGATCTGTGGTCTTGTGCTTGTGAACAGGAATGAGCAGATGAGTGTGTGGATGGATGTACAATATGAGCAGTATTGCTGGAGGGCACCTGCAGCGAGTGCCATGGGCCGCCCATCTCAGGAAGCCTGCTGAAGGCCTGCACACCCCTTCGCCATGACCTGGCACAAATGTTATCTCTTCTTAGGAAACAACATATTTGAAGGTTTTTCCCCATGCAAGAAAATGCATGGGAACAGCTGAATGCATTTTGCTGTGTGCAAAATAACATAAATGTGAGGAATTAAATGCATATATGTGCACAGAATCCAAAGGCTCTCCTGGGTAACAATTCAGTACAAATGTGGTGGGAATAAACTGATTTTCCCAGGTGACCCAAAACACGCAGCAGTCAAAACTAAAGTATCATCTCTGCTTGAGGAATTCCATGCATGCTGCAGGATGAGTTGCTGAGGAATGTACTAAGTGGATTCTCACCCCTTTTCAGTGCATCTGGCTGGGCAAAGTGAGATTGCTAATGAAAATGTTCTTGAATAAGCAGCTCTGAAGGGAGGAAAACATGCAGTATATATAGATTTGTGATCACTGGAAGGATACCTGGCTAATGGTTATTCAAAATAAACACAAAGATCCAGAAAACTTGATTCACCTGAATCAGTTACTCCTAAGACTATCAAAGGCGAATGATTTAGCTGTTGCGCTGGTGCAAACCTACTGAGGGATTCAACAGAAGAAATTCTCCAGTAGGCTGCACAACCTAAGGGGACTATTGCATAAATGAGGTGCCTGAGAGGGAAATACTGAGACTGAACAGGAGACTGTTAAGATGATACAAGATTTACTATGAGATATTCAGGTGAAAGGCCAAAGACAAGGAAGGAAGGAACAAAGGTAGGACCCAGAGAGGGGTATAAGGAGCAACCCCCATCTCCATGCACCCAGGAGAGGGGGGATCTTCTGGGTCCTATAGTCCCCTACTTTCAGCTACCCTTAACAATCACAGAGCCCCAAAAGTCTTGCAAATTCCTGGTTGATAAGACTACAGAGCATTTGCAGGATCTGCTGCAAATTAGTTGACAGTACTAAGCATTTGCAATGCCTGTGTAGGTCTCCATAAATACTTCTGTACTCGAAAGGAGACTGTACCTAGAAATCCAACACAGCCAGTCCTAGGCTTTGGATTTAATTCCAGGAGTCACTTTTAGATGGATAAGGCTGGCCAAACTGTGTCCTGACAGACTGAGAACGTGTAGAAGCAGGACCAAGGCACCTAACACTCCCCATTTGTAGGACTTCTTGTCCTATATGTCATGAGCTGGGACAAATGTTGTCTCTTCTTAGGAAACAACATATTTGAAGATTTACGACATGTAGGACTTCTTGTCCTACAAATGTAGAGGCACCTTCTTGTAAATCTCTCCACTATTCTGCTAAAGCACATTTGCTCTGTGACTAATCCATCAGCACATTTACTCATTAGAGCATCCTGGAAAATAAATGCAATAGGTGATGCAAAACACAGTCTAGGAAAATTCAACAGGACATTAAGAGTAATAACAGCAAATCAAGTTACAAGAACACATACTTCTCTTTTGCTTACTGCCAAGCATCACAGGGTTAAACCTCTATATTATGTTATACTAAAAATCTGGCTACGAAAGCTTACATGTAGTGCCTGAAGAAACCAATGACCATTGAAATCAGCACAGACATTCATACAGACTTCAGCAAGCTCTGAACTGGGCCCATACACTTCATGGCAAGGTTACTCATAAATTGTACACAAACCCCAAATGTTATTAGGAGAATTACTGCTATCCTATGGGTCATTTCACAGTCTGAGGAAGTTATTGACAATTGAGGTGGTTGTTATGGGGACAGCAGTCTGTCAAAGAGGGTACGTGACAAAGAGAACATCCGATGACAAAAAATTTGTTCTTGTACCAAATAAGCACTCCAGACAACAGACAGAGGAGGGGGTGCTTTCACATGTAACCCTGCAAACACACAGATATATATGGGCTTTTAAAGTTATTGTCCCAGAACCAGAAGCTCAGGGAGAAGAAACAGGATCTAGGGGCAGACCAAGGCTACAGCAGGTATAACTTATAATTCTTTGGATTCAATACAAACAGGTCAGCAAACGCGTATTATTTTAGAGTTAATTATGATCAATGGCCCACTGTTGGCTTGAGTTTTTTTTAAAACAAAGGCTCCTTCTTTTCTCCCTGCAGGACTCCAAAAAGGAAAAATCTAAGCTAAGCAAAGCAAAATGAAATGGAGACATAAAAAGAGAAAGGGAACAGAACAGTATTGTACTTCATTTGTTCTTGATGGTCTAAAACGTGAATGTTTCAGTTCAGTGCAGAATCTCCCTGTGCAGTCCCATTCTGCTCTTGAATTCATGTTCTGCTGTTTCCTTGGGTTTGTTTTGTTTTGTTTTTGTTTTTGTTTTCCTAAATTCTTCAGAGCAGTGCAGGGATAAGAGAACAATCAGTGATTTATCCAAGCACACACAGCAGCACAGTTATTGTGAAATACAGTTCTTCTGTAGTTCAGTACTGTAACAACCCGCACCCTCTCCTCTTTCCAAGTGCTGTGTTTTCTACTACCCTCTCATTTAAAGCATTGTCTAAAACCTGAGGAAATTGCGTAAAATGCCTATCAATTGCAGCTAACTGTGGTTAGCAACCAGGTACTAGCAATTGGAGACCTAATGCTAACAAATCCTCTGTATTTCAATGCAGTGGAGTTGATCTAAATCTCATTGACAATACCAGGGGGGGTTCTTCTGGCCTTTGATGAAAGCTGTCTGTGTCTTAACTCTGCTTAGAGCAGGTGTGATTGACATAATGTTTAAATCTACAGGAGCCTGTCTCTACAACTTACCCAGTGCTGTTAAAACAGCATTCACAGCAGTGGAACATATTTATATATATACTTATTAACATACATATTAACACGTGACATTTTCAGGAGATGGCCTTCTTTGCATTTTAGGACAGTGGGGAATGGGACAGGCTCATGAAAACCATGTTGATTCTTTCTAGAATATAAAATCTAATTCCCTTTGTTTCTTCTTAAATGTTAACACAGAAGCAGATCCTTCCATCTGAACCTAGCTGAAGAACCATGGTAACCATCCAGAGCCACGCTGATTTTAGTGAGCTCTAATGTCTGTCATCACAGAACAAATCAGAGCCATAATATGGTATTTCCAAAGCTGAAATATTATGGTCTCTGTATGTATATATTGTACAACACAAGCATAAAAAATGTCCTGAAATTCAGCAGGAAGGAGTGGAAACATCCTAATGCAGAAGCATCCTAATGATGTTACTCATTACTTACAGGAAAAAAAAAAAAAACACACACACACTCAGAATATTAATGAAAAGTCAACCAAATTAACAAACTTCTTCATGTAGTCCCTTTGCAGGAAAGACTAGAAACTTTCAGATGCGCCATAGCACAGACCTGCTGGAGCTCGCGTGCTGCTACAGCCCTGCTGGAGCCCCATCAGCCTCCCTCAAGCAGCAGCGGGTACTCACCAGAAACAGCAATTGCTGTAACTTTTGGGTCACAATGACACACAGAAGTGAGGGCAGCAGAACCCATTTCAGGCTTTGGTTTGATTTTGGCATGATTTCCAGCAGCTAGTTGGTTGGGAATAGAGGATACCAGCTTCATTATCACACGTCCCTAGAGGAAAGAGGATCTTTGCAGAGCAACCTATTAGTACTTGGCAAATTATCAGTGAAGTGCTTTGCTTTTCTCGCATACAAATACTTACGAGCAATTATACTTATTGCTTTTTAGGTTTACAACTTACTTTTCCTTTACACTCCCTAGGGGCCAGTTCTAGTGTTATCTAAACTTGCAGGAGAGGGCTGCTGGGGGTGTGTAGGACTCTGGCTGGGCTTTTTGCCCTACAGGCTCCACACCGGGCAACTCATAACTGCATAACTGCCCTAAGCAAAGACAGAACAGGACTTGTCTTTGCTTATTGCCCGTTCACTGTTAGCCAGCCCAAAGATGTCCTGGAGCACTTCAGTCAGCTGACTATTATCTCCCACATTAGAGATGTCTGTCCTATACCCCCACCTGCCCATACCCTGCCCTTCAAAAAAAAAAAAAAAAAAAAACAAGAAAAAACAAGCACAAACATACATATCCATTGCAAATGTTTTTCAAACCTTCTGCATATATATTTATGTATCAGAAAAAGCACAAACCCAGTAACTTTTCCCTCACGAGAAACTTGCACTTAAGCAGATTTTAGCACATCACCTCTCTCACACACAGAGTAGCTGAAATAGCAATGTGCCATTCACACAAGAGTTATTCACAGATTTCCTGGAAAGTTTGACGAGTGCATATACATTTGAAACACTTTTTAGATAGAAACACATACAAGAAACTGTGAGGTTCCAAGAAGATAAAAAAACATGAAGAAAAATAACAATTGCAGCACACAGCAACAGCCCGATACTTACCTCGGAGTATAAAGGCATGCTTATATAAATTCCTCTTTAAAATAAAAGTCACCATTAACTAAAATACCATTATTGTGACTGAAGATAAGAATGCTGAAATGAGAGACAGGAAGGTGCATGTCTTCTAGCAAAAAAAACGGAGTGATTTTTGCATATAGCTCAAGTGGCTGAGACTTTAAAGGCCGAAGACCTTTGTCTCTAGTCCTCCTTGTGAATATGGGTTGTATAGACAAATCCGTGGGTTTGTTGTAGAAAGAAAAAAAGTCGTCTGAAGAGGAGAACACCAGATGGGTGGGGACCTACTCCAGGCAATCCCCCCAGAGGTATCTGTTCAGAAACAGAAAACTCCTTCCTGTTAAAAGAACAGAAGAAAACATACAGCAGGCTGCGGTGTTCAGTCTGATGCCTGGCCTTCCCCCTCCGTACATTTAGGGGCACGTGGTAACCTATTTGTTACTGCCATTTTGTAGGGAAATGGATAGAAGAGACCGTGGCTGCTTTTCTTCCATGCTGCAACAAGCTTAGAAGATTTTAGGATCCAGGCTCCCCTACAGTAACTGTTCAAAAAGTTAGGAGCTGCCCATGCTCTTGTGCCTCCATCCTCAAAACTGCCTTGAACTCATGCAGAGTTTAAAAATAAGTAAAAAGGAAAATAAAATTAAGAGTATATTTATCCGCACTTCCATGCGACTTTCTGAGGCTTTGCTCTTGGGCTTCACTGGTGAACTTTTCTCTGTGACTCTGAGCGACACTTTTTCTCATTTTTAACTTATTGTTTTTATCGTTATTTAAAGCTCAGGTTTCCATGCTCTCTCAAGTCAGACTCCAGAGGTGTACAGCCAACACTAAGTGTTACAAGATCTGTGATAAAATCACCAGAATGTCAATATACTTGTTGACATAACATTTCAGATATTTTTGCCTGTATTTCCAAGGTAGTCTGTTTCCAGGAACAATTTCCATGTGGCTCGATATATCCTGCCATGAGAGTGCTCAGCATTTTTTTCATTAAATTGTGTTATGATTGTGAGTACTACTGAAGGAGCTGGTCTGCAGAAGGTATTTTCCCATAGTGCAAGAAGGGAAAATTGTTGCCTGCTTTTGCCAGATTTATGGTATAGTGGGTACCCAGTGGCATAGTCAAACCTTCATGTAACAGTTCATTTCCAAGTTACTGGAAGTAAACTACTATAGGGGAATCAAGGCACAGTTTTGCAAAAACAAGGAACATGCGCAGAACCCTTTAGAATGTGGAAGAGAACTAAACAGCTGCAGTCTATTTCTCAGACTGCACGCATTCCACTTCCCATTCACTTCAAAGATGACAAAAATTTCAGCAAACACTTCACCTTTCGAGGCCCATAAAACCTGCATATGCTGCACCTGTTTCTGGATCACCTTTTTCAACGTAGTGTGTGTTTTCCGCAATCCGAGAACTCGATGCTGAAAGCGAGGCATCTCTGTGCTCTCCATTTGTTGTGCTTTGACTTAGCTGCGCTGAGAAGCCTCACATCCAAACGTTCCGGTTTCTGTGAAACATCTGATGGTTGCACATCATCAGTGTGAGTGTTAGCTCAATAGTTGTGTTACTAAGCCTGCTTTGGAGCCTTGCCCTGGAGACAGGGCCAGGTTTATTCAGTGCAAAAGGTGGGTGCTCTGCCACCTTCCACAGCCTCCATGCACCAGCAGCCCGAGCAGCAGCTCCCAGCGCGGCACGGAGACCCGGCTCATCAGCGTGGGGGTTGTGGTGTTTGTCAACGTCTTCCCCGCCGTACTTGAGAGCACTCTGAAAGCAGAGCTGGCTGCCTCTTAAAAATCCTGCTGAAACGTGGATTTCCCTCAGCTCCATGCTGCAGAGGCACGTGCCTCCTGAGCCAGCCTCATCGCCTGTGGTCCCAATCCAGGAGCACGTTACGTGCAGGTAACCTCGTCAAGCAGTTATTACGGACCTGAATACAGATGCACAGAACAGGTTTTCTGCACCTGTGCGCGCACACTCCCCTTTTTTGAGGGCTTTTTAAAATCTCATCCTGTTGTCCAGTTCATGTGCAGTCACACGAATAGCTGAATCAGCTCCCACGAAAGGACCTTCTGAAAGGCAGAAGTGAGCATCGGGAGGGGCAGGGGCTTCAAAGGCAGTTTTTCTCACCTGGTTTTGCTACCAGGGGACATAAAAGAGGGAAAAACACCTTCAGCTAGCAACACAAGCATGAACCACACAACCAACCACACGCTGCTGCCGTGCATCGCTGGAAGTACCGCTACACACCTCTCCCCGGTGGCTGGAGACGGACACGCTGTGCGCAAAACCCGAAACTGGACCCCAGCGCTTCGGTCGCTCGCACGCACGCACAAAGGCCCGCTCGAGCTCCCTCTGTTTCAGAGGCTGCGTGTGAGATGGCTGCCCCACGAACTGATGGAGGCTAACCTGGCTCGCACTTTTCCTTCGTATCATGTATAAGCTAGTACAGAGCTAGCTCCCAGATGCTGTATATCTCAAAAGAAGGGCATGGATACATAATCAGCAGCTGTGGATATGGCTTTGTCAGTTGTAGCTCTCAGATTAAATTGATACTCTCGCCACCTAACCGCTGCCCAGCTGCTTTTCCCAGCAGGCTAGTGTCCACATCTCAATGCCACCGCAGCGAACAGCATCAGCGGACTCTCCTCCCGAAGCTTCAGCACAACACACAGAGTGGATAAAAGAATGAACTGCCTTCTCAGCCTCACGCCCGGCTTCTTCCCACTTCTGGATCAGGGCACCAGGGCAGGGCTGCGTGGCCAGCCACTTGCCGCTCGTTCCCTGGCTGAACCAGATCGGCAAAGGCAGGGACAACTCAAAGCTTTGACATCTTTTGGCCACAAGCATTTTCCTTTGCCTGTTACTTATGTCCTTGTAAAATGCCATTTGGGTATAAATGTTTAAGATCCAGGTTCTGTACGGTATTTGTATTTGCTCTTGGCATGTCTTGGGCAGTGAAAATCAATAACAGCAGTTTCACTTGCAGGAGTTTGAGGCCGTGGTGTTAGCCCAGTAAACATCACATACACGCAGTCCTTCATTTCCACAGAGAACTGCGCTGAAGTATAAATATTGCAGGTACTTCTCCTGATATTAGAGCTTGTAAAAGGATATTCTTACAGAATCTGAAGGGCTGGATTGTGCAACTCTTACAACACTGAGCACCTACTTGCACAAATGGCCCATTGAGAAAGTCTGGCATAGAAATGTTCCCCACGAGTCTGTGGTTTCACTAAACCAGCAAATTAGTTAATGGAGGACGGCAGCATCTCCAAAGCAGCTGAGGTCTCAGCCCTGAATTTTAGAGGGCACCTTTTTCTGATAATCTTAGCATAAATGTACAGTAAAATACTTAGAGGAAAAGAATTATCCTTACAGACCAATAAGGTGCTGCAGTAAAATGATTCCTCCAAATCAGTGGAAGTATTGCATATGATTTTAATAGGGAGGAAGGATCTAGCCAGACTCTTTACTGTTCCAAACTGGCAGCAAAAAAAGAAGAGAAAGTGTTTACCCGAGTGATTTATCTCAGCAGCTCCAGGACAGCCTGTAGTTTCTTACAGGGAAGACATTCAGAAATATATAAAAGACCAGTCCAATTGCCATATGTCCTTTAATCCAATGAAGATGTTGTAGGCCACTGTCAACCTGACTGTGACAAAGAAATTTCTACCAGAAAAAAAAAGGAAAACAGACAAAAAACAAGACACAGGGAAGAGAAAACAAAGACCGCAGAGATTGTTGTCAAACTTACAGCAGGTTGAAATAGGAGCTGCCGTGTACAATGGCTCGACTGTGCAGTTTTCAAAAGAGGCATCTGGAAAAAACAAGCTTAGAATCACTTCGGATGTAAAGCCAAAGGAACAGAAAAATAAACGTCTTGGAACACCTTGGGAACGGAAAAAATCTGTTAAGAGGGGGCAGGGCAGAAGCAGGTCACCTCTACAGCCCAGCTACTGATGAGGCTCTGAGAAGCACCCCAGGTGTTTTGGAGGATGGCCTCAGCAGAGCTCATTTAACCCCACGTTTTATATGACAGAGCTTCAAAAACTCAGCAGTGGAGAGGCAGAACGGCCCTGTGAACAGTCAGCACGTTCACCTGCAGGATTTCTTTGCGTTTAGTGGTGTGTTAGGATTCCAAGCTCCCCGCAGTCTTAGCATTAATCTCGCAAGCTGTGCCTGACTTCAACTCTACGACATTAGAAACAGAATTTCCAGCCCTGACTTAGACAGCCATTTAGTCACCGTCTTTTGCACGACAAGTCAGCAGGAGGAACAAAGCACTGCGTCCCCAGGCGTAGGGACTGCTCTGCCCGGGCTGGAAGCACCCCTGCACGGTGCTCTGGAGAGACCTGGTTTTAGAACCAGCGAAAGCCAACCACCGACCTTGCGTCCCTCCCTCTCCTGCAGGTTCAGGCAGGGGCTTGCCCCTCTCTTCGGCTCAGGTCACTCCCTGCCCTATCAGGCTCCCACTACCAAGACTGGAGAAGCAAATTGAAAGCAGCATTTGAAAAAGAGAGGGAAAGCAGCTGTTTCATGCGGTGGGCCAGTTTCTAAGTGGTGCCAAGCAGGGCAGAGCTGCAGGGGGCATGGCGGGGGCTGCTGCGCGCCGCGGGCTCCCGGGCAGCCTGGCCTTGGCGCGCACCCTACAGAGGCAGGCAGGACCGTGCTGCCGGCACATGTCCTGTCCGCGGCTGCCAGGCACACGCGGTAGCGCTCCGGCCCGTCACCACGCGCTGCATTTGCCATGCATGCGGAGGGCAGGATGCTCGCACAGCACACGGCAGCTGCCCGCTTGCCACCAGAGCATTTTGTCAGAGACTCCTGGTGCTGACAGCAGCCAAAGGAGGTGCTGCAGGTATCAGGAAAATCAGGGCAAAAGCCAGGGCCCTGGCAGAGGTGGTTTCCACGTCTGTAGTCATCCTCCCCGGGTTTCTCTCCCACAAACATCCCTTGCATCCTCTTGAGCCTACAAAAACTCATAGCATACCAATATCCTCTAGCAAGGAGTTCCACAGCTGCAAAGCTCCGCAACAGCACCGCACCAAAAACATTCTTTTTGTGCAAAAGCAAGTGTTTGGGGGCTTTTTTTTTTTTTTTTTACCAAGATGCATAATTCGCGGCTACTAACAGGAACAAAGCCAGCCTTGCCAGCAGTGGGGCTGCTGAGGACAGAGGGCCATGGGGCTCCGGGGTTCCCCCCCCCCCCCCCCCCNCCCCCCCCATCCTCACAAACCTCCCGCAGGCGCAGGCAGGGGGGTCCGCACCCGCCGCTGGTCCCAGCGCAGGGAGCACCCCCCAGCCCCGCTGTGCCCCCGCGCCAGGGAGCACCGGCACGCACCGAGGCCGGCTGGCTGCTGAGCACTGCAAGCCTAGCAAGTGGGGAACCAGCGTCTACACACCTTTTCCCACATCACATAGAGCTGCTGTAGTGCCTGTGTTCAGTCTGTATCTGCCTGTTCATCCTTGAAGCTTCTCTGAACTCAGGTCTCGCGCAGAGCTTACCACGCCGCGCAGGTTTAGCTAATATTAGCAGCAGCCCTTCAGGCTTTCAGAAACACTGCTCTATAAACTAGCAAAACTGCAGCAACGCTGGATCTCTGAGGTCTCCTCGATGCTAGCCCTTCTCAGGCTGGTGAGGACAGAGCAGCAGTTTATGAGGCTAAAACACTCATTTTGGCAACCCCTGCATGGTCCCACGCAGGCTGCTCGCTGGCGCCTCACACCCCATGCCTGCTGCTGAGCTCCTCCGGGTGAGTCGGCAATTGGGAGCCCCATAATAAATGTTAAAAGCATTTAAATTCAACGAATATATTCAGAGTTAAACACGTTGCTAAGACTGATCAACAAGAGCACAAAGCTAAACAAAGCCCCACAGGCACACGGCCCTGGCCCGGGTGGGAAGGTGACCCGGAGTGCCTTGCCCTGCAGGGGCACCTCTCGCCCCGGGTACCGCCTGCAGGAACCCCCGGGGCCGTGAGCCTGCTCTGCTGGGCACAGGTCGCCCACCCGGCCCGCGCACGGCCGCCCCGGCCAGCTCTAACCAGGCAGGCTCAGGTTTCCCTTTGAGCCCTCAGGCCGAAGCGGGTGACCGGTGTGCCCGGCCTCCCTGAGGAGGAAGAGGGTCCCGCCGCCGGGTGCTGCTGGTGGAAGGCACCACCCTTACAGGCACAGCCGGCTGCGTTTCAGGTTAACGGGGCTGCCCTGCAGGGAGCAGAAAGGTGGGTTTCAAACCATGGGGCGGCACCGTTGTCTACATGATAATTTTACAGTCTGTTAATTACTTCAGAAAATGATTTAATTAAAGCCTCTCCTGTATAGTTCTAGTTCAAAACTGCATCCTGTCAGCTTCACTAGTCCTACGCTGAGAAGAGCATCCCTGAGAGAGCACTCTCTCAAGTTAAAACCTGAGGTCCTTGGAGGTATTCTGGTTTCCCACTATCTATCTCATGCATCACAGTCCTGCAAACCCGGGTATATATCCGGAGTCTCTGCTTGCGCAGCATTTTATATCCAGCTACAGCATGGAAAGAAGTCCACAATAAAATGCTCATGATAGATGAGCTCAGAGGGCTTGGAGGCCACCACCTTCAGGTATGTCCCATGCACTGCGGAGAAGCCAAAGAACAAACCCGAGCAGCAGTCACCTGCTCCTGAGTGAAGGCACTGAGGCATGCAGCACCCTGGTTCTCTTCCCTGCAAACCATCAGACCAAAGTCACGTTGGGAAAAAAAATTCTGAGCCCTTCCCATGGGGGATGCCAGTCAGTCGGCGTAACGAGGGTCTCTGCAGGGCCACCCAGCCCATGGTAAGCAGGCAGGTTCGGCAGCAGAGGTGCGCGATGGGTTTAGCAGCTTTACGCTGTCCCCAGGGAAGCCCCAGCTGAGGTCCTACGTCCCACGAGAAGCACCACTGAATTTGTCAGACTAAATAAGCTGAGGGAATTCAGGAGAGCAACAGGAGTGGTGAGTGTTAAACAAACACGTCCAAGCAACACGTGAAGAAAGGCTGAAGAAATAGGTTTTAATCTAGGGCAGAGAAAAAAAAACAACGAGTGCAGTAGATGCATTCACTGCAGAAGGGGCTGTGACAAGGACATTCATCAGGTGCTCTCCACACCCATTACAAACAGGGTAAGAAACACCCAACCCCATTTCCAACAAACATCAGGGGAAGCCATTAGGATACAAAACAGAGGGAGCCGGGCTGTGGAAACTGCCACCTAGAAATGTTATGGGAACCCTTCCCTCGGAGGGCTGCCATTCCCCCCGAGCTGTGGGCGAACAGACCCTGAGGGCCCCGCTCTGCAGCGCTCCCACGGGGCAGCCCCAGAGCAGAGCTGGGGTGGGAGCTGCAGCCTCCCTGGGTGCCAGGGCTCTGCCCCACTCGGAGCAGGGAGAATCCCGTCGCGAGGGGAAGCTGCAGCTCCCAGACAGCGCCAGAGGTCTCCCCGCAGGGCGCTGCCGGGCGCGCAGCCGGGGCATGGGGCAGCCCCCAGCCTGGGTGCGGGGCTATGGATGTGCTGGCATCAAGGCTAACGGCTCTGCAGGGCCGAGCTTATCACAGATACTGGGGCAGGAGCAGAAGGGGAAGGAAAGCACGCAAGCAGCAGTCACAAAGGCATGCGAAGGCCCCGAGACAGAGGGGACAGAAGCGTGAAAAAACAAAAATAAAATAAAAACCAGAATCTCAGAGTGCCCAGTGATTGAGCTCGCCTTTAGGCAGGAGCAGCAGGCAGCATTTTGTAGTCTTTCCTAAAACTTCTGAAATTTCACACTGGGGGGGGTGGGGGGGATGGGAAGTGGAGGCTCTACC
>VXAL01004744.1:40062-94122 GCA_013399475.1 Chauna torquata
AAGGACTGTTGATTTCTTTTTTTTTTTTTTTTTTTTTTCTCTTATTTGGCATTTCCTCCTGTTATCACGATCCCCATCTTCCAAACCAAATGCATCACTTGGCAGTATGTCGCATTCAACAGCATTCTCTTTATGCCGTAGCTTGGGACACAATCTCGTGTGGCATCTCCCAGAGACAACATGTTAGGAGGAGCGAGATAAATCCAGCAGCAGCGAGGAGCCTCCGCGGGGTGCTGGCAGTGGCCGTGGCACCCCAGCCCTCTCCCAGCCCAGCTCTGCCGGGGCAGCTCCAGCAGCATCGCCTGGGACCAGCCAGTCTGCCCCATGCCTGCAACATTGGCTCCAGAGACACGGCAGGATGGCGTCAGGGAAAAGGTCTTAAAAATCCACTTCTAAAAACCACCTGAAGCAGCAGAACTACCCAGAACTGGTTACCAGAACAGCAACGTGTTCGTGCATTTATTCCTAATGGTCTATGCAACCCAATCCCAATCCACGATTTTGCTGTTTATGGGCACAACATGTTCATTTCATGGGAACAGACCTGCTCTGTGCTGGAAGGCTTCCTGCAAGAGACTATGGTGTTAATTTAGAAGATGGCATTCTTCCCAAACAGTCATTATTAAACCAATAACCCTATGTTACCTCCAGCATCAAGGGGCAATGTGATGTTGGAGGCAAGACAGAACAAAGGTCCTGGCTCTAGCAATTGTAAAAGAGCTTAGGGGCTGTTCTCTTCAGGGGAGAGAGATGCAGCCTGGCCCAACTCCAGTGCGTGTGGTTTTAACGACCCCCACTTCAGCCGTATTGTGTGGATGTGCACTGTTACAGAGCTGCCACTTCTGCACCCATGCCTGGCTGAACTACAGGAGCTATTTTCAGCATCTCTCTGCCAGAAGCAGCATCTCTCATGACTTTTATCGTGGAATGGGTGCATGTTTGTAATCAGCCTGGAAAATCTGTTTCTGAGCTTAATTCTAGAGCCTCGTCTTTGCTACGGAAACAACTGTACTCAGTAACACAGCTTTCCCTCCCTTTAACAGCATGAGGAATGATTTGCTGTCCTGGGAAATTGGTCACAGCATAAGCCCTCAGGGTTTTGCAACATCAGTGCTCAATGCCTTCAGTTTAAGTGCTGAACACACAGTACAAGCACAAGTGGACAGCCTGAACTGGGAATGCTTCTGCTAAAATCACCAATCATTCAGGGAACCCTGTAAACTAATTGGTAGTTCATGCGGCAATTTCAACAATTCACAACGGTAGACAAGGGCTTAAAGCCAAGGTTAAAAACACTAGAGACGTTTTCTCAATTCTTTTGAGTCCAGTAACCTTAAGGACCACCTTTTAGTATGTTCCTACAAAAAAAACTTGCTTGAGAAACATTTCATTTAGGTGCCTTCCCAAAACTTATTTCTGAACAAACAGACCTCCCAGGCTCCGGAGGGCACTGGTGTCAACCTTCGCCCTACCGTGAGGCAGACCAGCCACAAAGGCATCGCGCTGTGGTTGCAGATGGCCCTGCTGTCATTGGGGGATGCAACTTCTTGCACTATACCGGCAACAAAAGTGGTGCTAACAGACCTTCAGAGCTGTTTTCCAAGGAATCCCAAACTTCAGTCCTCCTGAGCTGCTTGGCAAGCAACACATTCAGGCAGAAGTCTGTCTCAGTCTGTACTTCTGCAAGCAAATACATTTCTGATCTTTTGATTTGGCCTAAAGAGAGAATTAGCAGTTGCTGTCTGGCTCATGTTCCAGCTGTGCTGCTTTAACTGGGAAGACGATTAAGGAAACAGCTTGCTTAGAGAGACTGGAATCACCATCACTAACCTGTTCCTAAGTCTTGGCAAATATATGGCAGGAATGCGTTAGGGAACAATATTTCTGCATGAAGCTGGGCGACAGGCTTAAAGACATCTTGAGATGTCTTCTAGTCCTGCCTATGATACTTTGTCTCAGTGAAATGATTCTGGGATCGCACGTTAGAAATGCACTGACAGGGCTCTGCCACGCAGCCAACGATGAGACCGCCTGTTCCTCCTGAATCTTGCTACATGACCTCATTACTACAGAACTTGTGTTTCTCAATTATGCATGTATTTTACATTTGTTAAGGAATCCCCAGTTTATAGACAGGGAATGTAAATCTTTTTGATGTCTGTTTCCCCAGCTGAGGCCAAGGCTGGGTCAAAACCAGAAGTAGGTCCCAAGTCACGGGTCCAGTGCTCGCCCCTCGATTTGGACCGAACAGCGGTGCTGCGCTCCACGTTATCTTCAGGGCCAGTTGTCGCACGGGCACCAAGCCCATCACGCGGGGTGACAGCAGCCCTGATAAGCCACCCCCAGCTCACCGCCACCGGGCCCTACGGGCTCTGCCATCCACACTGGAATGCCTCAGCAAATTCAAGGCTTTTGTTCTCATCTTTAGCACCCACGCAGGTTCACATCCCACACACCTGACAGAAGCCTCATTTTTGCAGGTTCACAACAAGCTACAGATTTACTCAGGATTGTCATGTCCCTGCACACAGTTCCCTGTCTTGAGAAAGGAAGTCTGAAATCCGAAATCTGCTCCTACAAGAGATCAGGATGATATTCAACACCACAGCTGTAGGAGCACCTCATTTGTTTGACTTAACTTCAAGTAAAAGAATACATGGAACCATGTTAGAAAGAACAGCCATTTCTGTAAGATTTTTATTAAAAAATACAGTCCACTAAGTGATACTGGAGGGGAAGAGAGGATCCCCCATGACCAGACATGACCTACAGTGTCTGGGCTTCCCTCTGCTACAAGAGAGAGTAGCTCCGGACTACAAAGCCATTTATTTTGCAGCAGAAAGCCTTTCATTAGTGCCAGCATCCTCCTGAGAGGCCTGATGCCTGCTCAAAAAAGCAACAGATCAGTTTGCATCACAAGGCATCTTCCAAAAGGACAACTTATTGGAAAACCAAAGGATCTTCACAGAAATATGTTGCAGTGACAGAGGCAAACAGCCCGGGCATCTCCTACTTCCCCCCATTTAAAGGAACACAACCATTTTTCTTCCAGGGTCACGCATATACTGTGCAAAACCTCACTAGTCAAGTAAAAATGGTGGTAGAATATTTAATTACATATATGAAAAAACAATCCCATCTATCCTGAAACACCGTGTTCTAGTTAGAAACCATATCTACAGGATTTACTAGGAGCAGCTCCTCGTACCTCCTCCTTCAACGTACAGGTGCCAAAGAGCAAGTTCAGCATAAGACACTTGAAATCCGAGACCTTACTATGCAAACGCATTTTTCCCCATAAAAAAAATAGATTAGAGGAAGATATAAACATCTTATTTATTAAATCAAATAGAAATGCAAAATGTTTCACATGCCTTACATGGAAAAGAGATGAACTTTCAAGACCTTAAAGCATGACTGTGTCAGTCGACACGCAGGAAACAGGAACGTTATAAACAGTCACGAAGAGGAGGAAGGACTGGGGAGGGAGGCGATGTGGGGAAGGTGGGCAGTTCTTCCCCACTCTGAGAAAATTCTCCTAAAAACAAGAGTGGAGTTTATGCAGAGCAAGCATCACAAGCCTGGAATTAACTTTAAAATGTACTTATTTTTGGAGGAAGTTGTCTAAAGAAGTACAATTGGCTAATAACTAGTCAAACAGTGATTTAAATTATTTATACCATACTCATATTAAGTGAGCATAGGTTTATTTTTGAACATCAGTAGGGACAGTAGGAGCATCAGAAACACCAAAAAAGCTTTTAAAAGTAGGATCAATCTGTGGCCACATTCCATGTGACACTGCTATTAAATAAGAAAAAAAGATGAAAAACAGAACTATTTTTCTAGGTGTTTTAATTACTTTGTCATCCTCCAACTCTTCCTCCCTCCTACACACAATTTCTAGGAAGCTGAAATGACAGTCGACAGCAAATACAATGCATACACCAAATTGTATTCCACAGTTTTTCTAAGAGTCAATAGTCCAGCAATTTTAAAGTGATCTATGTGCAAAAAATAAACACATTGAAGAGTTTCTTAAAAACAGAAAAAATCCACTGCAGCCTTAACAACTCCTGCTTCAAAAAAAAAAAAAAAATCTGAGATTAGCACACAAATTTCCCAGTGGAAGAGAGATCAGTAACTGCAAGTATTCTGCCAAACCTGTGACTTTGTGTTGCAGAACTGTCAACATCCCGAGTTTACTACCAGCTGGCAAGTAGAAAACACACTGTATCCCCAAAAGAAGTGGCAAAACCACTGTTCATAAACTGGTCTTCTGATACACAAAAACACATGGCACAGGTATGTATTCAGAGACTGCTACCTACAGCTAAGAACAGACATCCCAGCATGACTAATAGTAAATGATTAACAATAAAATGTGCAAGATTCGTAAGAGCAGTATTTAAAATGTTTCTGACTGCTCAATGCCCCTAGGTCTAAACTATCCCCTCGTTAACAGTGGTGTAAGTCAGGGCAGCTCTGGTGAAGTTACAGTAGAAATCGCTGTGCATGAGGATTTGTGTGTGAGAAGAACGGTCCCTTGAAGGACAGACTAGTTCAATCCTGACCGCACTACAATAGGGAATTGTGTTTAAACCATGAGTAATCGTGTAATCATCTCCCAGCATAGTACTTCTTTTCTGCACACATGGAATGTAAACGGCCAGGATTTACAACCGATGATTTTGCACATTTAATGGATTGTATTTCTTTAATGGTTCTGGCAATGCAAACTCAGTTAAAAAAAAAACATCACCAAAAACAAACAAACAAACAAAAAATATCCCACGCTCACTGCTGTCTGCTTTTTTCTTTATTTGATGACTTATCTGGCACACATTTCGAATTTTCTAACAGTGTGTAAGTGTTCAGAAACATCAAATCACTGAGGCTGGGGTGGGGAAGAAGGGTGGTCCTACAGTTAAAGTGGAAGATACACTGCAATAGGTGATAAAGCTAAATCATGTCTGGGTAAATTCTAAGTCTTACGTCTCTGTCATTAGTCTAGAAGATAAAGCAGACAACCCTGTTCCTAAGCAAGGGCTGTGAAACAAAACAATCACTGACTCTTGCCAAGCGTCTTGAGTTTCACAGATGAAAACTCCAAAGAGGAGCAAACCAGGAGCAGTGAAGTCACCTGCAGTTTAATGAGTCTCAAAGTCACCATGCAGAACAGTTCAAGTGTCTAAACTATCCCCAGCCTGAAAGCCCAGTGGCACCTACTCTCCCTCCTACCACCTACTGCTGCTTGGGACAGAGGAGCATTATGGAACTTGGGGGAGATCAGCTGTGGGAACGGGACAAGTCCTCACAGCTCTGAGGGAGTCACACTGGATTACAGAACAAATCCCGTCCAAAACCATGAGGCCTTGAGTATGAAGAATGAGGGCAAACACACTTGGCCTCATGCAAACCAGATACTTTAGTGCAGGAAAATGGTGGTTCTGCTGCAGTTTGAAGCACAGCCAAACTGGCTTCATTTGCTGAGAACAGCTAACACTAACAACACGCACCAACGTGTGTTTCAAGTGCTGTTAGAACCATACCATACACGTTTATCTTTGTTTTTCCTCCCATAATGCACTAAAGTAAATCCAGACCTTAAAGAATAACTTGCATAGTAAGAAAAGGTCATCAATTTAATCATTTACTTTAAGCAGGCAAGCAAATTTGTAAACATTCAAAAGCGGCAGCATCCAAGTTACAAACAATTTAAGGAAAAAAGAATCGAGATTATTAAGGTTCTTTATCCTCTCAAAAATTTTGGAAATAATCTTTTAAAACACTGCAAACATCGAACACTCGGTTGTATCTCTTATAATCCTGCTAGTAGTCCTGCCTTCCGAGGAATTCCGCCTTCTAAAAATGCATGGTCTCACAATAGCCATACTTTTTAGCATTTGCTGTTTGGAAGTCTGCTACTCGAGCGTTTCACCTCAGCTTAAATCCCATTAGCAAAGGGAATGCTTGTGTCTTGGTTCAATACCTCTTTAACTTCCGAGGGCAAAGTGTCAAAGAGGTGATCTTCCACGACAAGCCCACTTTTCCTGAGAAGCTGACACTGCCCCAGCGTGGCTGGCAGACGGTCTAAGCAGTTTCCCTTCAGTTCCAGATGAGTCAGCTGCAACAGCTGACCAACTTTTTCTGGGATTGAGGTAATACAGTTTTGTCCCAGACTCAAAGTCCTCAATTTAACGCATTTAAACAACTGTTTTGGCAAAACGTCGACTTTGTTTCCTGTGATGTGAAAATGCTGCAGATTTTGAAGCAAACCTATTTCCACCGGAATCACTGCAATTGAGTTGTAGCTTACATCTAAACACCTAAGTTTCTGTAAACTGAACACTGCGGCTGGTAAGGATTCGAGTTTGTTATTGGAGAGGTAAAGAGACTCCAAGTTCTTTACGTGGGTAATGGAGGAAGGAATGTTGACTATTTTATTGTGCCACAGCTTTAAACAAGTCAATCTTTTTAAGTGCTGGAAACTGATGATTTCTTCAATTGTGCGTATGCTATTTGACTTTAAATCCAGTTCCTGTAAGTTAGAGAGGCTGAAGATGGCATGGGGAATTCTCTCCAGTTCACAGTTCTGCAGTTCCAACTCTGCAACATTCATCATTTTCTTAAGGCTATTCAGTACCACAAGCTTAGTGCCGTCATTATGAATGACTAGTTTTGTTAGATGTGGTGCCACATCGGTGATATTGGGGGGAATCTTGGTCAAATTGCTCTTCACATGGAGAATTTTAAGGTGTCTCAACTCTCTGAGAGACTCAAGCCCTATCATTTTATTATTTTCAGAGTTCAAGTTGCCTATTAAGTACAATTCACGCAGGTTTTTGAGCAAATACACCCACGCAGGAATTTCTGCAACATCTGTGAATTTCACATAAAGGCATCTCAAGTGGTCCCGGAGGAAGCTGAAGGCAGTCTGCTCGACCTTTGCAGGGCAGTGGCACAGATGAAGCTCCTGAAGATTTGTCATCTGGGAGATTTTTGCTGGGATTTTTGCTTCAGGAATTAGCTCCAGTTTTAACACATCCAGATCTGTCAGATCAAAGACTGCATCGGGGACCCCTGACAGCATGAAAAGATGCAGCTCTTGCTTATCCTGGGCATTGCGGGAAACATGTTGCCGCAGCTTTTCAAAAGTCCATTCATGATTTAAACTAATTTCGCGTAGTTTGTTCTCACTTACCTCTGACAAAAAGACACCAAATCGCTTAGAATACAGCTGGTCGTACTGATCTACCATATGCAAAAGGAATGCAAAATCATTTTTGACATCAGGAATATCACTGAAACTACTCTCTTCTCTGACCTTTTCAAAGGAATATTCTTTTAAGGGTATTCGGAACAGCCAGAAGAGGGTGTAGAGACAGATGAAACCATAGACACAAATAAGAGAAATATAGCTGATAAGCAGCTTCTTCAACATGTAAGCCATGTTGTGCGTACATTCAAACTGTGTGTAGCCAATCAGGTGTTCCACTTTTGGGTTGCAGATGTGTTCAAAACTAATGGTATTCACAAAGTTTGCAGTATAGCAGAGAATAAATATGAACTTGAAAGTCTTGATGATAGTCTGGCCAACATAGAGCTTGTAAATCAGATCACTGTCCTCCACGTGAGCCCGGAACTTACGGACTTTCTCAAACAGCGCTTTCGCCTGTTCTCCATCTTTCTTATCTAAAATAGTGACACTGGGAACCTCGATCATCGGCTTGTCAGCTGAGAATTTGAAGCCAGACTTTGTTATCATGGGAGTGCTGGCACTTGGGCTTCCTTCATCGCTGCTAGTAGAAACATATTTGGGCAGGGACTGGGCACCAGTTAACCTTTGTTTGTTCTCCTCAGAGTCCTCACATGCTGTTTCAGACAGTGCTTTTGTAGTCCAGGGGGACTCAAAGCACTTCCCTAATATAGACACAAAGTGCTCAATTTTTGAGCAGGTCTTGGGATACTTGAACCAAAAATTGCTACTGACTATTAAAATAATGGTATGGATGAGAACAAGATAGGGAAAATACTTTGAATACCAAGGAAGAGCCAAATGATAGCACATCTGGTTAATAAATACATATTGCTGAAAATCCAAATTTGTTTTACGGCCTGAAGAATCCTTCTGCTCCTTCTTCAGCTCCTGACCTGATTCAGTGGGTTGATACTGAGAAGAGGTAGCTCTGCTCAGAGGTACATCAGGTGTTACAGTAGGGGCACTTCCAAAGGAAACCGTTCTCATTGATGCTGCTTCTCCTTGACCAGTGGTTGTTTCAACAGTGGTAAAGTCAGCCTTCCCTGATGTGCTGGGTTGTGCTTTTGAATTTACAGTAGACTGCAAAACTGGCAAGCAGACCACTTGGTCTTTGGTCAGCTGCATGGTTCCAGCAAAAATGGCAACCATTAACATAACAACCGCTAGATAATCCATAAATACATCCCACCATGGTTTCAGGATACGATAGGTTGGCTGGATGTCATTGAGCGATGCAACTTCTGCAAGGGTGAACATTCCTACAAGAAAACAAAACCAAAATCAATATTGTTGACTGGTGAGCAGGTTATTTTACCATTTAAAAAACAATCACACCATGACATACAAGTCTGTAGAAGGTTTAAGTTTTCATTATGTTTTGTTGTATGTCACACGTTGTCCATCATTCCACTCAACAGGGTTCTCTCAAAGGATAGGTACTGAAACAATCCATTCTTTCAGCATCAAAACAGAAGGCTTCTCACTTCAGGCCAGATGATATTTACGTAGCTTTGACACCTCACAGTACAAGCACCAAGGTCAGCTATGTGCAACTGAAATATCTAAAAGTTAAAGTGCTGTAGCTGATAATGTATTAACAACGTAAACAGCAACAACTCATTACACTGCACAAAATCTGATTCTGCAAAAATGACTCGAGTCTTTGAAAATGTGAAATCTAGCATTAACTTTTTTTGTAGTACCTTGCATTCAAACAGAGTAGACAGTATTTGTTAGATGCTTTCCACATTTCTCATGATTTGCACAGCACATTTTAGGTCTTGTTACACTATGAGCAAGGTCTCTCATTTCTTTGTCTAACTCAACAGTCAGTATCTCCCACTCCTTGCTATTCAGCATCCATGTTGACTACCAGATGGATTGGCTCCCTTCCCTTAAGTACCACTACACAAGTGAAAGTCTTGCAGTTATTATGTGAAAACTTGGCACACTTTTTTTTTTTAATGTGTTTGGATGTTTTACAGTGAGAAATAATTATGACCTACTTACTGGAACAAATGGTACTGTATAAAAATCTTTTTTTCCCCCAATTAATGAAGAAATAATCCTTCTTCAGGAGGAAAAAAATAAATATAAACAACCCACAAGAAGACAGCTAACCAAGAGGAAAAATAATGTCTTTTTTAACTTTATGGGGAAAATATTTTTTTAGATGATCATCACAGCCTGGCAATGGTGAGCTGGTTAGCCCAGGTAGCACAGGAGCAGGCTGTAAGGCTTCCACTTTAATGTGAATGTACGCACTGTGAGACAGAAGTGGCAAACTGACTGGATGAGAATCCAAACCTCTTTGCAGCTTGAAATAGCTTGCTTTGCTTTTTGTTTTGACAAAATCTAGGGGACTTAACTTATCAGCTTTGGGGAGGAAAAAAAAAAAAGCTTCCTGTGCAAGCAGGATGTGGTAAAATCGTAATTTTAACTGCTGAAGTCATGACCCAAATTTACCATTCCTAAAGTACAATAGGCAGCTTGTATGCACACATGGACCGGGGAGGGAGACAAGATGTACGTTATCACACAGTCTGCATCTCTTTGGTTGAGAGAAGAACAGCTTAGCAGAACACAAGATCACAGCAGGCAGTGTAAAGATGCATCAGACTTATTACGTTTAACTTGTAGCATACCAATTTGTACAGACCTGCACCTTACAAGCCCTAAAGGACAGCGTCACAGGCAATGAATATACAACATGCTGGTTTGATTATTTCTAGCACACATTTCTCATGGTTACAGACGCCAGCATGGAGCTCATAATGAAAATGTCCCCTCAACTACAGGGTGGGATCCAGTCCCCGGCTTTCCTCCCACAAACTCTTACAGTTTTGCGCCTGCACAACCTGGGGTTTGGTGAAGGCAGCCAGGGATGAGAAGGCACAATTGCTACCTGCCCAGGACATGCAGAACACAGAACTGCAGCAGCTTCCTCCCGCGTGGATTTTTTTTTCTTGCAAGCTGTTTGGAAGCAATGCTCTGACCAATCTCTAGGCTGTTTTCACCATGGTCTTGCCCACCTCGGCATCCACAAGAAATCCCCCTCCATTCAGCTGCTCGTGCAATCGTTCAACAGGAGAGTGCAGAGCCAAACGCTGAGCGAGGACAAGTCCTGCCCGCTTACTACAGGCACACAGAGCTATTCAAACTGCAGGGAAAAGGTGGCAAGGTGGGTAGGAAGGAGCAGTGAGATGACTGCTGTAAAACATCGGCAGCTGCTACTATCCTCTTGGGCTAGCCTTTTCCTCAACTTTGCACTAGCTAATTACGGTGGAAGTTATGTCATTGCAGTTTGGTGCACAACCTGCAAGAACACCTTTCACAAAATGAAGGTGATTTTTTTGCTTTTGCCATGAGAACACTTGGATAAAGCACTGAAACCCAAGCACTGCAGACTTGTCTGCTCCAAGCAGCTGAAATAACGGAAAAGAAATGAGAAAGCACAAATTGGTTTTAGCTAGAGACTTAGAAAGAGCAAGAATAACAATAAAAATATAAAATAAAGCTAAAAGTCACCTCTATCAGACCTCTGTTTTGCACACACAAAATTATTTCCAAAAAAAAAAAAGGTTAGGAAGTGAAACAGAGCTAGTGCAATTCTCTTTGTTAGGCTGTGGCCAGCACGACGTAACAGGAGCTTTACACTTAGAAGTACCACATTCAGTGCTCTGAGCATGTCTTTTAAGTTACAGACACTCACAGAAGAACTGCTGTTTTGGCAGAGATTAGCAGTTACAAAACACATTAAAAAAACCTACATGGTATTACTGCCTAAAACCGTGTGCATCATAGAGGACAGGCAGACCTTTTTCTAGTTAGCAAAATCAATTCCAGGAGCTGAAAACAGGTTTCCCTCCTCCATGTCTGAAATATTTAAATGCTCTGAGCCTTAAAAACCAAAATGGTAACTGTAAACCTATGCACAGTCCAAAGACACATTCTGACTAGCAAGCTGCATATAAATTTGGTATTTTCTCCCTTGAATCCATTGTTACATTTATTGGTCTTTGATTTTACTAAATTACTAACCATAAAAGTTAATTTTTGTTTTATTCCTGCACGTGCCTATGAGAAGTCAGAATATTAAGAGGTGCTTCAGAACAACTGATCCAAAACAGAGTTATAATGTTTGGGGGCTTTCTTTATGCCAAGGTTAAATTTAAACTATTTAAAGTTTTTAAAACCTGCTTTTAAAGCCTACTGTCTGGAATAATTCTTGGATTATACATGAAGTATTTTCATCACTAATTTTCACCTCCTTTCAAGGGTGCCACATTGGAGTTTCATGACAAGCTGTAGTGATGGCTAAGTCAGAAAAAAAACACAGATGGAAGTTTCAGCCTGAGTCTGGCAGGCACGAGCTGTGATTCACTGTCCTGTGTCTTCTCCCCTCAAGCCAGTGTGGGTTCCATTCACACCACCAGTGCAAAAAAAACTGCAAGCAGGCAGCTCAGCAAACTGAGGAACTAAGTATTATGCAGCTGAAAAGCCAAAATGTCTGATTTTTCATAGTAAAAAAATGCATTTATTTCAGCCTTTCTGGCTTACAAGGCACTGAACAGACCTTGAGCCTCAGCAGAACACAGGGGTTTGACACAAAGAGATCTGGACCCAAACTGTGGTTCTTGGAGAAAAGCAGCTTTCAATTCCCGATGTGGAATGCAGGGACAGTCTCCTATTTAAAATAGCACATTAGTTTAGTTTTCATATGAACATATTTTAATTCAAGCCTGTTACAGTACAACATGTAGGGCTACACAGCTACACAAAGTAAGACAGACCTTTAATTTTATCAAATAATCCTCTTTCCTCCTTTGTCTCCAGTTCTGTAACTTATAACGTCAGCCTCTCCTAGCTCCAGATCCATTACCTCCAGCTATCTACCAGGCTTCTCTCTCTAGAAACAAATTTCTGTTCTAAGCTCAACTGCTTCTTGCTACCTCCTAAGGTGGAAAAACTTAAATTCTGAAAGCAGAGAAGTGCTATCTCTCTTTTCATTGCTAAAAAATATGGAGCTCTAGAGCCCAAATCACTTTGTTTATTTTGCAGTTATATAAATGTATTATAGAAAGAAACAGCTGCAATGAGAACTGACAATAACAATACAATTGTTCTAAGTTACAGGCCCAAGTTCAATCAGGAAGGGTAACAGTGAATTTTATAAATCACACTTCTTATCCAATAATAATCCTTTCATTAGTCTTAAAGAAAAGCTATAATAGAAAGAGCTCAGAATGTGATTAACCCTCTCAATTTTCCTAACAAATTTCAGACTATAAATGCTGAAAAACAAAGTGGGCATATTGGGGCTATTTCCTAAGAAACCGTTCTAGCTTAAATACAGAAACCAGAGGAAAAGGAAACAGCAGATTGGTATGTCACTCTAATGTTTATTTACATCCTGCTTCTTCCTGTACTTACTGATAAAAGCTTCATCTGTCTGCTCCTGTAATTCACTGGCCCTCCTGTTTTAGCAGTATATTTAAAGTTAAAGCAAACTCAAAGTTAAAACAAACAAAACCAGAATCACAGCACATGAACCTCTCGTTTTACTCTCAGGTTCCCAAGACTCTGAACAAGCCCACTTTGTCTCAGGAAACAAGAGGATTCTTGAATTAGCCCTGTCACTGCAACTGGTCAAGAATTTACTTTAAAAACATTTCTAGTTGTAAGGAAAAAATACTGCCATGACCAAACTCATTTACTCCCTTCCCACAGGAAATTAAGGAGAATAAAAGTTTTCCCATAACTGAAAGGCTTTCCTTTCTTGCTTTTGATCAAGTCACCACAGGTCTAAATTTATTTCCTCTGTATATTTTGTTCTCTCTTTCCACTAGCCATTTCTACTTCCTTTGTTTTTCTACTTCTGCAATATCCTATTAAGACAGACAATCAGGCGTGGATATGAGAAGAATGGCATTCCAGCCAGGACACAGTGAGTATCAGTTGATCCACAATCTGCAACAATCAAGAGGATGGCACCATTCCCTTTTCCTTCTTGTCCCACAGAAAGTGGGAAGAGCCCCAGAGTCCTTGTAAAACAATGTATATAGACTTTCACTAAAGGAACTAAATGTATCCTGAACACACAGGCACATGCATCACCTGCGTTGGTTATTCAGTTGCTGAGATTAAAAGAAGTTCAAAACAAACTGAAGGAGGTTTAACCAAAACACCAGAAGACTTTGGAATCTAATAGTGATGGATGGAAATTGACCCTGCCAGTGTAGCTGGGAGTATTACAGCTTTTCCCAGCCTGTTCTGCTGCTCCTAGTATGCTGGCTAATGCATTGCCTCCGGATAGCTTTGAGAAGCAGCAGCCCATTTAAAAAAGAGGAGCTAACTCTCTGCTGCTTTATCCCACAGTGGATTATTGTGCTTTGTTGTACATGACGGGACTCAAGTTACAAAACCAGTAAAACTGTGGCTTCAGCTCCTCTACCATTTGTAAGCATCCCGGCAAATCAAAACCCAAAATTCAGCTAAGCATGGATTTATGTATTGAGTTCCTCTATTCCCTGAAAAGCCCAGTAAACATTCCACAATAAAATACAACATACATATTTTTAAAGGTCTGTTTCCCTACTATATGAAATCTTTTGCTGCTTCTTTAGCAATTGAAGTTATTGCAGAATACACGTAACATCAGAACACAAGAATTACAGTGTGGTTTATGGTATCAGATACCTCCCAATCTGTGCTTTTGTCTCAGGAAGATCAGAAACAGATTTCACATAAAGAACCTGCTGTGAAAAAATTTCCTTTATTTTTTATTTTTCCAGCAAATTAGAATGACAGGAATTCCTACTCACTACTACTTCCTTAAAGCCACTATTTAAAACATCTGATAGCAACCAAATCCACCAGTTTTAAATCAATTTGTAAAATCTGGTTTGGTTTATTTTTGTTTGGCTACCCTTTGACTGAGCATATTGTTACTGTTTTGGCCTATTTTATATTTTAGGCTAAGCAAATTTCTACAGGATGGGATATTTATTTGACTTTCTTAAAATTAATTGCATGTCAACTCAAAAGTAGAATTTTACAGATTGTGTACCAGAAGATGCTCTGCGTGCATAATTGGTGATAACCAAATAAGGAGAAAGCAACAAAAACAAAGCTGAAAAGAGATTTCCTATAGAGAAAAACATTCCAAAAAAAAAAACCCAAAAACAAGAGTTTCACAATGCCTTTTAAGTATATATAAAACTCGTGTGTACACACACACACACGTATAGAAAAATATGATGCTGTTATTTGATACTTACGTGATTAAGGAGGAAGATTAATTAGCACTATTCATACACTCACTGAGAAACAAACAAACAAAAAAAAACAAGAAAACCTGCTACTAAGCCATCTCCCTAACTCCTCTATCCCACTGCCCAAATTGCACAACTATAATTTTGGCTTTTCCCTAAAGGGAATATATCATCTCTCTGATATAGACTGTAAATAAATTCCCCAACTGGAGAGTCATCATCTTTATGAACAATATTGACCAGACTGACAGTAATTCAGTGGATGAAAAACTGTCAAAATCTGAATCTTCTCAGACAGCATACAGACGTGTTAGGCTTCAGTAAGCTGGAGACAAAAATAAGATTCTTGCTTTATAGAACTAATGTCAATTTAGTACTCATTTACAAAAATACGTTCTATAAAATTTTTTTCTTTTTTTAAATCTTCAAAAATTCTGCCCTTCAAAGCTGGACTTTTTCAGGTTGTATAACACTCTAACCTACTTTTGGATCCTGCTATTTAAGTGTTTACACTGAATCTTCCTTATTTATCATCTCTTTGGAAGTCTAGTGTTATACATCACTCCTACACAGATGGTTTTGTAATCAATGTAGTATTTTAAAAGCAGTATTAGCAACCATAATTTCCCTAACAATAAACTCTCAAATCATGCATCATTCTTCCCTTGCTGTAAATCATCAGAGGTCTGTTTACGGATGACTTTCAAGACAGAAGTCCAATGCTGCATTTCTGACTAGTTCCCAAAAGCACCCGAAGGCTATTAACACAATTAACTCAGTGTTCGCCACATGCAAGTTCCATTTCCACAGAGCACAGAAAATGAACCATTTCCCACTTTGCCTGCTGAGGGAATTGCTATTTCTGAGCAATTCTCTTACGAGAGGGGCTACTCTGACCAAAAGTACAAGCTTAAGATTTTAGTCACATTTATCCCCAGGCTTCAGGGCACAGTGCAGGGGCTCAGTCTCTTCCAGAACACAGCTTGGCAATTTTTGACCTTGAAAAGCTCAGGGAGAGCCCAAGCTGAACGTTCAGCAACACTGTGCTCCTTCCTCACAAGTTAGTAGCATCAGAGACCACAAAGGGCGTGAGAGAGGAGACGGGAGAAGGAAGCAAGAGTGGGCCGGAGAGTGGTCCTTGAGCATCCCTCTGCGTAGGTCTCTGTCACCAGTGAGGGGCTTGCCAAGTCGGATAACCACACGTGATCTTACCAGTCTAAAACAAGCCACCTAGCAAGGCGGCAGGCAGGAATCCAAGACATATGATTAACGAGGCTGGACCCCAGCAGGAGTAAGTACTGAGCTTATGCTTTTCATATCTGCAAGCAATAGTCCACGAGCGCGCAGACATTCGATAGGCAATTTCTCCTCTCAGGAAGAACATGAATCTTGCAATGCACAACTGCAAGAACAGAAATCCTAGAGCAGAGTAACAAACGGACCTTGCAGATGAAGGCAAAAACATGCCTCAGCGTACCCGCGCGCACCCAGCCCGAAGCCTAGCTTGCCGTTAGAAGCACCATCATTACCTGATACCGGCCCACCCTCCTTGCACCCGAGGCAGACACAATGGGGACGGAAATCGCGACGGAAAGTCAGTGTGCAAATTTGCAACAGCGTTTTCTCTTTTACCTGAGCAGACTAGAGCAAAAACTGCGAGCAGACACTCTGTATCCCATTTCACAGAATTCCCAAGACATACCCAAACCAGTAATCCTGACAAGGCAACCTTACCTTGTGCGTGCAAGACCCATAGTTTAACAGGAAGCACTTCTACTCCAATACAGATGCAACTGAAAGCTACTGCTGTTGATTTAACCTGTGCTGACATGGACATACAACGTAACTGGAAGTTACACCACACAATAAACTACAACAGCTGCTTGCACTCGAGTGTTGAACATTTAATCCCTTTGCCATTTCAAAATCTGCTGTTCTCCTATCTTTTAGTCAGTGATGTTTCTCCAGTGTTTTCACAACCGCTATCAGAAGTGCTGGAACACACGGTAAACATCTGGTGCTTCTACTGACCAGAGCACTTTGGGAATTTATCAAGATGCAAAAGCAAACTGCACCAAAATAAAAGCACATCTGGTAATTCCAGTCCCTACGGGCTGCTTCTGATCAAAAGTCATTAAAAGGATTGGAAGAGAAAAAGGAAAAAAAATGTAACAAAGCTCTACTTCCTTTTTAGTTTAGAAATCTGAAAAACAGAACAGTTCAACATTGATTTAGACCCTGAGATGTTATTTATGTAAAAGCAAATTTAAGTAAGTCCACATGGCTACAAAGATTGTTATCTAAGATCGCTTGATCTCAGGTACAAATGGCACTCAGCAACTCACGCAATTCCTCCGAAAAAATACTCTTTTCTGATCTACAGCCACGCTCGCTGCCAGTCTCTGTCTCATCTTGTTCTGGATTTCACTTGGAACTGGGGCAACTTCAAAAGCGGTAAGAAATTGCACTTGGCACTGAGTTGCCAGTTTGGTGATTTTAAGCCACAGCCTGTGAAGATACAAATCTTACTA
The DNA here is from genome assembly GCA_013399475.1 of Chauna torquata. Taxonomy (NCBI): domain Eukaryota; kingdom Metazoa; phylum Chordata; class Aves; order Anseriformes; family Anhimidae; genus Chauna; species Chauna torquata. The sequence continues at coordinate 57,129 of VXAL01004744.1, forward strand.
CAGGAGATATTAGTACCTTTAACTACACACCCTAACATAGGGAAAGAATAGCACGGAGTGCCCATCAAAGAAAACAAAACATATCACTGAAGTTCATGTTGCTCTAGATTTTAAAAGCTCCTCTTAAAAGGGGAGCTACCCCTCCACCCTAACTCGTGCTACTTAAAAGTCTAGGTTTACTTCATTTCTAAACCATAGTCCCACCAGAACGTAAGCAGGTTTACTGAGTAAATAAAGCCAGTTATTTTCAGTGAATACTTTCCTTCTTTTTACTTTTAATGGATATGCCAGCGACCTTGCACTGGAACATTTACTGCATCTTCATGGAGATCTAGAGCCAAGAGCAGACAAAGTTCCTTTAACTAAAGCACAAGGTCCATTGCTACCTGAGCTGGTTCATCTCTGCAGAAAGAACAGCACAGTGACTCTCACTGAGTTACATATTAAACAGAAGTTTCGTATACAAGATTTGCACACACATGAAATACTGTATTTGAAGTACCCACAGTGACACTTTCATTAGCTAAAAGTGATGCAGGAGAAGTTGCACAAATTAAATTAAAAAATTAAAACAACAAAGGCAAATTAAAATACACATACAAAAGCACCCAGCAACACAAAAGGCTGCATGTAAACACCAGCCTCCTACTCGCATATCAAAGTTCCTCATTTCTGCCAAGATCTTTTCTGTGGCAAGAGCAGTATGAAGGTGTGCCAGCACAGCTGAGAACCATGATATGAAAGCATATTTTTAATGGGACAAAATTCAAACTATGTTCCTACTTAAACATCACGCAGCTTCTCCTCTCCTCTGGGAGAAGCTGTGACTTCCTCACTCAAGCTGAGGACTAGCTGTACAGCCATGTCACAGGAACCTCTCAAGTTAACTACCAAGCAGCCTCTGATCCCCCTCCCACTGCCCTGTGCCCCTGTCCCGTCCCCCAGGCAGACACCAGACAACCTACTAAACAGCAGATAGTCTGCTCCCAACCCTACCTGCTCTTTACCAAAAGCAAAGAGATCTTCTGTGCTTCAGACGTCCTGTCAGATGGGTAACAATGATGATTTCTCTGAAACTCTGATCAAGAGATGAAGGATGACTTATTAATGTTACCACAGTCCTGCCAAGCTTCCAATAGCAGAATCTTCAGTGGTTTCATGCCAGGACAAAATGCCTGCAGCTCAAGTGTTTATCCTCAAAGAGATTTAAGATTACTATATTTCTTTTTCCTCATCTAAACTTAAGCTCCTTTCTGTAAGAGGTAAGCTATTTACTTAAGTCCATCTAGTCCCATAATTGCTTGGTTCAGGGTGTGTACTTGAATCTTAGTACTTAAGCATAAAAAAGGAATTTATGCTAGCACACACCTTTTGGAGGCTGTAGTTTTGAAATTTTGCTGATGAATTCAGACCACTCCTTCCTTTTTATTCTGGATTTTCTCAAAACCCCATTCAAAATGTTGCGTTAGAAAGAAGCATTCCAAAAGACCTGTCGTCTTTCCTGAGACTGCAGCATACCTGCTCTAACAAGCAAGCTTCCAGCTCTGCAAAAAAGTTCAGTAAGGCTCAATTGTGTTGCTTGCTGCCGTTCATCAGCACCAACATACCCATACAGCCTCCAAATTAAATATTTACTATTGCTAAGTTTATATTATGATTTGACCCAAATGCTCCAGCTGGAATTGTAACCTCTGCACCGAGGGCTCTCCAGCAAAGAGCGGGCAGACAACCCTTGCCCTAGAAGGCTTACAATCTTAAAGTGATTATTTGTCAGGCAATGACAAGCATGTTCATGGCTGTAAAATTCAAAGCAAGAAAACAAAAACCATCAGGATTCCATAAAAAGACAAAAAAAGTGGAATAAGAGTATGATTAAAGGTATAGTTAAATTTTGTATTTTATGCACCATCATTGAAAAGGCTTAACATTGTGTCCCTACAAATCCATTTATAGTTACAACGTCCCTATATACTCCTTCTGCACTCCTTCCCACTTTTTGAGGATGCTACCTCAAAAAAACAAAAAAAAGAAAGGCACTAAACGTAACAGCTCTCGAAACCTACCTTTCCCAGTCACATCTGTTTTAAAAAAAGACAATGAAGTTTCAGGAGTATGTACTTCAGTTTAACTCAAATAACCAAAATGAACTTATAGAAAGGAGAAATTTTATTCCATCTCATCTATGAACAGATCTCACTCCTGCTCCAGCACGAAATCCAACTACATACTCTGCTCAGTGCAAGTCAAAGCATAAAATACATGCTGCCTGGAAAAGATCCCCCACTGCAACTGCTCCTTCTTTTCCAGTCCTCATCGCCTCGCCACGATTACACTACAGCCTTGACCACATACTCACAATAACCTTTTTGGCAGCCACCTTCACAGACATCCAGTCACGCACCATCTCACTGCCTGACTTCTACAGCTCATGTGCAATCTGCTTGGCTGGCCAAATGGGCGAATCAGTCCACAGAGGTGGCTTTTCTTTTTCTGCAGGCAATGCTTCCCCGTCACCCCAGGTGCTCACCTCTTGAGCTAGTTTTGGCAAGTTACTCATCATCTAAAGCAGCACAACAGCCGCTCCCCAGCTGCTTCCGAAATAACCGGAGAGTTGCCCTGTTGTTGGAGGAAAACAAATCAGTCAGGTTTTTGTTGCCATTGTTTCCATACACAGCCAAACCAGGTAATTTTCATGTCCTCCAGAAGGCCCAGGAGGCTGTGAGCAAGCTCAGAGACACAGCAAAGCAAGCTCACAATGCAGCATTAGCATCATATGGACCCAGGAGAAGGTCCTTTCCTTTTAAATCACCTTCTAGCCTTTCCACCAGCATGCCGTGATTTCAAAAAACAGGGTAAACGGAAAGCCTGAGCTTGTGCAAATACTTCACCACTGATCTCAGAGCCCTGGCTCCAACTGTGTGCCACCAGGCATAATGCAAGGACTCCAGAGAGAGGTGCGAGCCAGCCCCTTGCTGCCCTTGAGTGCTCTACAGAACAAGGTGAAGACTCAGGACTTGTCCTAAGGCAAATTGCTCTACAACCTCATTCCCAGCAGTACGTCTAGAAGCACGTGCCATGGGACAGGGCATCACCTGCTCACATGTGCAAAGCAGGAACAATGGTGCAAATGTTGCTTTATCTTGTAACAGCTCCAGAAGACAAGTTGCAGGCTCCTCTCCCACGGGCACGCACAGACCTACCCGACGCTCCCCAGGCGATGGCGTGGCACAGCCCCTCGCCTGGTACAAGGTGGCCTGCAGGCAACCTGCAGCTACCAGGGGACACACAGGGGTTACTTCAGCACTCACTCTGCATTTGAGATTACTGACCCAACAAAAAGCAAAAACACAAACTGGCCACAAAGTGCCCATACAGTGACCCCAGTCACGTCATGGCTTAATACAAGCAGTCTTTGATACACCAGGATCTATTCATAAGTTTGACTGGCACTGTTTTAACAAGGATCTAGTCCAGAACATCAGGACAACTAGCCAGCTGCTTTATTTATATGTTCCTGTTATCTCATCTGCACACTTGGATTGCTGCCTGTGAATGTGGGCGTACAGCAATAATATACATATGACTACATTCCCATAAACTGCCAGTTGAGAGCTTAGGATTTGTCATGGCCAGACCAAAACATGAACGAAACCATCCATTTCATATATTATAAAGTTTTGCAACAGCCTGTCTTTGACCAAGAATTTTGTGTGCCAAATTATGCATCATGTATTTTTAGAGAAAAGTGTTATCAAGGCCCAGAACACTACCATAGTTTTTGTTCCCTTTTAGGCTAAACAGCAATTCTAAGCTCTGTTTCAAGTTCCTCCAGGGCTAACAGTATAAACCCTATCTCTTAGGTATAAAATCAGCAAGCAACTTCGGATCACCAAAACTTACTAAATTATTCCTTTAAGCCTTCGCTGGTTTCTATTTCCTAATAATACCCTTCCTTTAGGAAGTCAAAGTGAAGGACCATTCCCTACCCCATCACAAAGCTTGGGGCATCCACACAGAAACAATTCACCTTGCAGAATGGACCCAAAGTGGTGACTTGAAGGCAGCGATGTGCTGCTGCTGTAAGCTGCAGGTTTTTGCACGTGAACACAGACACAGCCATGTTCACATTGAACTGGTTCTGAACCACAAGGACTTTGCAAGAACATCAAAGCTGGATCCATGTTCACACATAAGCAGGCATGACACGGCTGTTATTTTCGGTTTGAAGCTGAGAAAGGGAAGAGCCAGTACAACAGCTGGCTGGCAGTCAGACAGGCATCTTTCTTTAGGCTTGATGGAAAGTTGCAGCCTTGTCCCAAAATAGGGCTAATGGCTGACTGTGCTGCTTGCTCTGATACGAGAGGCAGAGCTACCGCTGGGTTAAACATTTTTTTATATTACAGATCATTATAGCAATCCTGCTCCTGACTCATTAGGGGCATCCTCACTCTGTCTCATCACACCATGCATCAGATGCCACTACCTTTCACAATATTGGCATTGTATGCTCTGTGTTCCTCGTCCAGCCCCTTCTATAGCACTCAGCCCTGGGTTTTGGTCAAAGTTCCTTGGTAATAGAACAAAAAATTGAGACTTTTGGACAAACACCTAGACTCTGCTAGCACTTAATACTGATATTGCATAAAAGATTCAATTTCTTATTCTATACTAAGGCCTGCCTGCATTATACATTGTGTAATAAAAGTATCCTGTCTCAAGAAGATTACAGCCCAAAAATTCAGTTGAATTGCATCAGATTTCATACTGCATAACACGGCAGAGTGTTTGAGAAAGGCAGTAAGTTTCAAGCTTGACCAGCTGTAAAAGGAAGAAACTAAGTTTATGCCATGGGCTAGAAACCAGAATAAATCCTTTTTATCTTCTACATTAGCAACATTTTGACCACAGGAAAAGTCACAAATTAAAGACATCCAAAAAGAGTTTGAAAGTATAAGCAGTCTGTTGGAATTATTCCTTATCATGTGACTCTGTTTCAAAAAATGATTTAGCAAAGATACCACTGCAGCATATAAACTAGCAGAAAATTCTGCTATTTCCACATACGTGTAAACTTCACAAATAAAACCATTTCTCCCCAGTTATTGGAACTCTTCCTCAGATCTGTATCTTCCCCATGGCTCAAATGTAAGCCCATGACTGTGGCTCGCTCACTCCAACCACATCAGAACCCTTTAGCTAGCTATGTGAGACACCATATATATTCTTCAGCAGCACAAGGGCCTCACAGGCTGTAGCCATGCTTCCCAAGTAGGGAGCACAGTGGAGGTTTCGACTTATGCTTAGTCTGAGAATAACACTTCTTAGCCCTCTGCAGAGACTTACGTGCTGAAGCTGGCCATAGTCACTGATACTTGTTTTGTGAAGTTAGGAGAGATAGACTGTAATAAAGGTTTACTTCCATCACTAAGGGGAGAAGATGCAACTGGCTGTATACGTACAAGAAACAAATGACATGAGTAATCATGAAGTGGCTTTAAAACAAAAACAAAACCTCCACCAAAAGTCAGAACATGCATGGACGCAAAGGCCAACAGACTACAGGATCTTAGTTATATGAATATGAGTAACAATGCTATAGTGAGTCATTTATTAAGGAATCTTTACTGCCTTCAGTTAACAAAAAAAAAAGTGTGTGATGATGGCACGCTTGAAATTAGCCAGTTACATAAAATAACTTTTCTGAGTTGTTGTTTGTGAATAGCTGTAATTTGAACACAGATCTGAATAAAAATCCTTCTACTCCCTCACTGTATAACACAGAATCACACAATGAAAATTAAAGTTTATTTGCAAAAAGCAAAAGCATAAGCAGCTTAACATGAAAAATTCAAACTTTCAATGTTAGACCTGCATTTAAGCTTTACAATCAGGAGCTCTACATCTCTACAGCACAAGGCAAATGTCAGCAAGGAGCAATCAATGGAAATTCAGAATCTCCCAGGTTATGTTGCCACAGCCAGCAGCTATAGTTTTCTGCTGGCCTCCTCTCAGACAGCCATCACTGTCAAAGCCACAACAGGCCACAGGTCTGATCCTCCAACTCCTAGACAAGGTCCCCCTGCCAACTGTAACACCATCTCACCGATCACCACAGGACCAACTACTTCCTCTTAGTAATTTAAGTCACTGAAAACCACAGGGTATACAACTACGAATCACCACAACCATATGACAGAAACCAATATGGCCAAAACATAGCAGCAAAGTACAGTTATTTCTCTACAAATTAAAGCCACGGAATCTCTAGTGTTTTCTAATACACAAAACCAAAATGCCAGAAGCATGTTCCTTGGTAAAAGCCCAAAGACCACTTAAAAGTCTCACTTTTCAAGATGTTAGATTACATAACTTATTTCAATACTTTCCTCCCTCAAACAAAGCACAAAAGCAGCTTCAGTTTCCTCTAAGATGTCCTTTGACTCTTGGAACTCCTGTGGGCAGACAAGAACACCAAGAGCTATGAATGCAGCTTGTATTTGGCATTAACTGAACGTCTTTAATTTATGATTTACATTATAAATGCACACATACACACGTCTCTTACGGATCAAGCCATCTTTTCACAGTTAGCAAATGATGCAATTTATGTAGTCATCACAGTCCAGATCAGACCAGTGACACTAAGACATCACGCAAGCAATACAATAGTGTGTACCGAACAACTACTGAAAACTCATTTAACAAATAAAATCCATCTTGTAAAAAAATCCCATGGGAGTCTTTTGCTGCAGTATATCATCTGTGTTTCAGACTCAGCATTCCAAAATATTTAGCGTTTTTTACACCAAAGAATTTGTGTTGGAGTGACTGCATGCAGGGAGAAATGCGGCCTTCATACAAGCGCCACAAAATACCATGCTTATCCTGTGCTTCTTGATGCAGCTCTTCAGAGCTAATTCACAGCAGGTATGACTTCAACATTGTATTTTCCTCTGTTCAAAGTTCCAGTATCCCTACCTGTTTGCTTTGCCAGAGTAGTACTATATCAAGCTAGACAGGCAGCCAGGGAGGTATCGCTAAGCTGTTAATTTTATCCTTGCACAGATCATCAAAGGAAGTCCACTCACTGGTCCCATCGTTGGACCAGGAATGGCATGACCACAAAACAACCATTCCTACTTGGGAGGACAGAGAAGCTAAAGAGCTTGATCTCCTCCATTTCCTTGAGTTTTAAAACTTTTGTTGCATTACCATTCTTCTGTTGTTCTCATTTTAAGACTTCCCTCCCTCTTTTTTTTTTTTTCCACCGAGACTCTCAGAGAGCACAAATACACAGGTCACAAGAGATGACCAGGAAGTGAACGGGTTTCTTTGAGCACGTACATGTGTTTCTGTGTAGACACAAACAGCAACAAACACAGAAGAGCTTTCTGTTGTTCCAGTGACTTATCAGGGCATATTGAGGTAGACACTGCCAACAAGGCTGGCTGAGCTGCTACTGCCTAGTACTTGGAGACCACAAAAGGGAAGAAGCAGTGAAACAACCCTTACAGCCATTATGCCTGCAACTATACCTGCCTACTAAGGATTTCCATTCATTAGTAGGTACCAGATGCCACTATCATAAAAAAAAGTTATGGCTGTGCATGTGCATGTCTGCATGTATACTTGGGAGGAAAAAAAAAAGGGGGGGGGGGGAATAGAGTAATAAATCTGAAAACACTCGTAACTCAATTTAAGAACAGATAGAAGCTTTCTCCAAAATGCACATCATGAGGTAGCTAATAAAGGAAACTGGAGACTTTTGCTTATCAGAAAACACGGCCAGGCCTTCTTCCATCCACATCTTAAATCTTCTTGCTTCACTCCCTTTCCTCTGTCCACTTCTAAAGACATCAATCCCCAAAATAAAGACTGTGCATTTTCTCTGCAGATCAATTACTTTAAATACAATGGAGTAACACTGTACAAGTATGATCACTGAAAAGCTGAATGCTCAAAACCAGTTTGTTGCTGTGACGCATGTATCCTCCATTTGTGTATCTGCATCTGTGCCCTGCAATCAGAGGCACAATGACACATTTTAGCATGCAGGGTGCATTCTCCCTTTGATACACACACCCTCAGTGTTCCTTCAGCCAGCACTACACTCCTTCTCATATTAAATTTAGAAACAGACCTCTGAATCACCAGTTCCTGTTGTTGAAAGTAGCTAGAAACAGATGTTACAGCGAAATAAGTTTCTTAGTAAACAGTTATATAATAATCTGCCCACTATGTTAGACCCCATTGTTACAAAATGTTTTTAAACCTTAGAACAAGGTTTTATAGATTCACATTAAACTAAATTTAATTCCCTAAGATATCTAATCCTTCCTAGAATCACATTAACTCTTACCCGTAATGATATCATGTGGCAGAGAGTTCCAGAGGTTAATTGTCCACTATAAAAAAAAAGAAAACAAAAAACATGTTGCTCATAAACTCATTACTGGAGAGCCTCCCATTCCACTTACTCCATTCATTCTACTTGTCCCTGTCACTTCTTCAGACAGGTCTTCAACAAGAGGAGCAGAAAGATCTGACCTACTACCTTTGAAGAGAAGAGCAACACAAAAATACCAAAACTGGTTATACTCAAGGAAGGCCAGTTTCAGGTACAGGAGAGCAGAGTTCAGGCAGTGCTGCACACAAGCTAACCCACCCTGCAGACAGGAATTACTTCCTAGCATAAGCAGAGTGGAAATGCATCCTAGTTTCCAGATTTGAGTCCATGAGGTTCCAGGTGAAGAGTCCATGAGATGCCATAACACATGGTTAAGAAACTCTTCACAATCACTTGTGGACTCCAATTTCTTCTATAGCTCTCAGAATCCCTAACAGAGGAACTACTACTCAGGCCAGGAGGCATCATCCATGCATATGCTTCATAGATGGATAGATAGATACATGCAATATATACTTCCTATCCGTGAGGCCAGCTGGTTGTTTCAGCATATGAGGAACATTTTTTTAGCTTTTTATAGGTCTAGCTACAAATTACTGAAGCCAGGAGGACGACGCAGACCACTATACTCTGTTATTGCTGTATTTAGCCCAAAAGACTATACGTAACTGTAAGCCAAACCTTTGTTTGCCTAACATAACAATTCCAGAAAAGCTTTCAGCCCTGGGATTATTTTGGGTGGAATCCACCATTTTCCTTTGTCATTGATTTGTTCCAGTGCTTACTCTCTCACCGTTACAAATACATGCATTACTTCTAATTGCCCGATTTCAGCTCCCAGCCACGAGTTCTGTGTTACGCCGAGCTCCATTAGCCTCTTAGTATCCAGCGTGCTCTCCCTCAGGAGGTGCTTCCCTCCAGTTACCAAATCTCCCTATTTATCTACCAAGAAACTACTGATCCAGCAGCAGAATGAGCTCTGCTGGCTCTCCTTGTAAAACCTGAAGACCACTCAGCCTTCAAATATCTCCTCTGACTTTTTTCTGACCTCGCTCCCACTTTCAGCAGGCTGCTCCCAACCCCCGAACCATACACAGTTCCGGCACTGCTCTCACCTCCCGTTGCCCACCGCTCCTACCCACGCACCCACCCTGCAGGGGGGCGGTCGCTCTCCTTGCTCACGCACTGCGCCCCGAAGGAGCCTTCTCCCCTGGCTCCTGTTCTGTCGCTGGGCTGCAGCACAACATCTGCAGGCCCCGCGATCTTGCATCAGACTAATTCAAAATGCACTTTTGATTGATACAGCTCACCGGGATACCCAGATTACTCTGTATAAACCCCAAAGGGGTATGTCAGAGCCCTAACTGACTGCCCCTGCTGTTGCCGAGAGAGGGAACTGGAGGCGGCAGATGGAAGGAGCGAGGGGCAGCAGCGCCGGCAAGGGTAGGACTGTCTCCCCGCAGCCGCATCAGGCGCCTTTGGAAGGCGTAGCCTTTCTGCGTCTCATGCAGATCCCTCTCCCAGGTAAAACTTGGTTTCCAGCATGTCGCCACGCTTGCTGAGACACGTTTCCCATGAACTGATACAGACTGGCATTAGTCAGTCTAATGCTTGTATCAACTGAATATTGCATTAACTTTTGCAATACCCTGGTGAGGATTAATGTCAGCCTATCTGGAATAGAGCTAAAACGGTCATCCACCCTCCCTTCTCTACTCTGGCACTGTTAATTTTAAGACCCTCTGTGCCAATAGTTATTAAAAAATTGTTGTCTGCAGGTCTGCAGACTTTTCAGCAAGCTCATTATAACAACTGAGTTACAGCACTGCTGGTTTGCATATGCCTATCCCTAGAAGTTATTAAATCCTTATTCATTAAGATGGATTTAAAGAAATTTCATTATCATCTTTTGGAATGACACGGTATCATATTCTGCGCCTTCCCAAATACAGAACAGTATTAATAAATATTTCTACTTCTCTTGCATGACCTATTTCATTATCTTCATCTAGTAACTGGAATTGTTTGTTTCCTAACACTTAAACTATAGAACATACGTGGAGTTAATTCTCTAACTTACTTCCTAACTTCTACTGTACATTAATTCTCCTGAATCCATTGTCCCCTTAATTGCTGTATTTTGTTTTGAAATGTCTAGGTGTGTCCTGAAGCCAGAGGGCTGTTAACATGGTTGCTTTCCCCCCCCCACTTTTAACCAGAATTTCAGCTTTTTTGGCTATTTTAAATATTCTTAGAAATCTCTCTCTCCCATTCACACTTTTCTTCATACAATAACATTCACTAAGTTCTCCATGATGACAAATATGCTCTTTTGAGGCATCAAGTATATTTTTCCTCAGGGTTAATTGCTGTTTATCCATCCTGTACATAACTGGGTCAGGGGCAGCAAAACAAACAAACAAAGAGTGCACAATGGGAGGCAAACCTGTATGTTTTCTAATTAGCCGCTTCGGACATCTACAAAAAACATTTGAGGGGAAGAAAGAGATCTGTATTTGTTTCTCCTGTTCTTTGACTGTAAAGGTAAGGCTTTCATCAAGTCACCAATTTGATGAGTCAGCCAGACTGGACAATGAACACATTCAGGCTCTTCCTCATCAGCCTGACTCTCACCCAGGTTAAAAGCTTGTGCATACTACCAGCCATCTGCTGCTTTTTTGATGAATGAGGCAAAAGGAACTGGCCTCAGCCCTATTCCCAGTGCAGCACTACCACAGAAACTACAGTGCTACTCAGCAGCCTCAGCGGAGAAGAAAGGCAATGCAAAGCATGTGCGCTCTGCGCGTAGATATAACATTCCTCATCAGCCCAAGGGAGAAGCATCCACTCTCCACCTGGATTTGCACATGCAGTGGATTAAACCTTAGTACAGAATCCATCCTTAGCCTCTAGGACCAAGTCTTTCACAGGGCAACAAAACTTAATGTATTCACCAAGAAAACCACAACATTTGGTTTTGTAATTGCCACAATAATAGGAAAAACATTCAGAACCTTCCAGTCTCAAGCACAACTTGATTTAAATAAATATGCTAACTATTCAAACACAATGAACTGCTAAGCATCCTACAAGCACGGTGGTAGCGGTCTACAGACATAATTCTGCACTTCAGCACACATGGACTTCTCCACACAATCAAGAGTCCCACGTGGCACCTACAAGCACCTACTTACATGCATTTAGTTAGAGTTGAAATTCGTTACGATGTTTAGCAAAAGTCTACATTCAGTAGCTGAAAAGGAAATAACCTAGGTACTTGCTGCACAGACACTGCAACTTACTTTACACAACCAAAAATTGCTAAAGAAATAAGGAAAACTACATACAGTAGTTTAGTCTTTCACTCTTCCTATTAAAGCAGCAGAAGGGGAGGGAAAGTGAAGGAGGGGAAAACAGACCGCAGCAGTACACTAAAAAGCAAAAGGGAGAGCCCTGCCCATACCTTCTGCAACAAATTACCCCTAAAGTAGGCAGCAAGTATTCAAAAGCATCAGTCTGCTCAGACAGTTCAGGCTGTGAAGGGTACAGTCCCTGTGCTGGATTCCTCTGTCCCCCGCTCTCAGGCTTCAGGGTAAACATAACCATGCAGGTTGCCAAAAGCCTCAGATACTAAAACTTTCAGCCTTTTTTTTTTTTTACTACCCAGATTTTGCCAAAGTTCTCCACTTCGTACACATACCAAAATCTTTTTATGGGATCTCAGGTCGGACTTGAAGTCCGAGATCTACCGAGAGGACTCATACTCCTCCAACTTCCTCCACCTTCTTCCCCATCAGCTTAGAAAATCCTCATAAGAAGCCAGCAGACAGGCATCACCCACCTAAAAAGCGCGTTCCATTCACTATGAAAGATTCAACATGAGAACTAGGAGTTTCTACTGATACTCTAGTGATCACGCAGTTAATGATTTTTTTTTTTTTTAATAAAGAGGCCATAACAATGTTTCAAAGGTCTACTGCAGACTGAAGTCAGCCCACATTCCTCTCATAATTTCTGCTTACGGTTAGCTGGGTCTGAAGGAGTTGCTTGAATATTCAATTCAGATGAAAGCACAGAGTGACTTTAAAATACAAATGCTATTCCTGACTAGTAATACCTCTGCGACCACATAAACCTTCCCAAATCCTTACAACCAGCCTTCCTATATAACATAATCCACTTTGAGGCTTTGTCTGCATAAGGCATGTTGGATTATTTCTTAAGAGACAAAAACCATACAAATTAAAAAATGGATTGTTTGAACTACTTGAGACCCACTCCAGACACTCTTCCAGAATCAGAGTAACTTTCAATTATTCCGCCTCAGAGATGTAAAGCAATCCACTTGAAATTCACACCTTCAGCTGACTCGAATCATCTCTCAATGGCATGCAAAGACAAGGCCTTAACTCCAGAACCACACACAGGATTTACTCGGGAGTAACTGTTCAAAATCTCTCCCTCGGGAGATGGGCCCAGACAACACAATGCATCATGACGCTGGTTCAACACCAAACCAGTCTAAGAATGCAAGAAACCACACAATCATAAAAGCCTGAATTCTGGTAAATAAATTCATGACTGTGTATTTGCCAGGTTTGTTTTACAGAAGGATTTCCAACCGGCACCTAGCCTTAGTTTTAAAAGCCTCTTATTCTGACACATTTTTCCAAGCTCTCTCCATTCCCCCCCTCCCCATCCCCACCCTTTCCCTGCAAGACGCATCCCCCAGCCTCCTTCTTTCACAAACCTGCCCCGCTGAAACCCCTGCCCGCTGCCCCAACAGCTGACACACCGTGCACAGCCTCACATAAAGTGCAACAGTGATTTCAGGCCCTTGTGAGATTTTAAGCATCACCTGGAAGACAACAAAAAGCAGATCGAACAGGAACTCCAGGTTCAGAGCCAGCAGATTTGACTTGGTATGCTCCCTCCCACGTAGCTCAGCGCTCCCTGTTTTTTCCTGGGGATACATTTTCAGATCACAGCCACGACCTGCTGCAGATACAAATCAGCTTTGCTCATCACACGGTTTTGTCACTGACAAAAAATAGCTCCGGAGGGAGAGGAGGAGGTTTTCAGCTGTTTCCTTCTCCAGTCCTCTCAAGCTGTTCCCTCTGTCCTCTTCTTCCAGCTTTTATACCTTGTAATAAGGGATAAGCCATTTTCTCATGTTCATGGCTCAATGTCAGAATAGCTGTTTTCTTATTCTACAGAGCCTGTAAATCCCCACAGCTGCCTTTAAAACAAATTCAATAGTAGCTGCAATGTTCCAGCAGCACCTCAACAACGTGATCGTCAGGCTTTCCATGGAAGAGCTGAAAGAAGCTGGCAGCTGCTTGTTTCCTTACCAAAGGCAGCCCTGAGACGCAGCTGGAGCCAAACAGGAGTGGTTTGCATAGATGCTTCTACTAGGCACCACTGATACTGAGTTCAGAATGACAACAGGAGAGGGACATTTTCCTAGACAGCATCAGAAATACCTGTTTTTAAAGATGGCTGGAAAGCATGCAATGTACTATTCTTCAATTTTCTCACAGACAGTAACCTTATTCTTCCCAAAACATTGATCAACATTTGATCCTGTTATGAACAACTCTGAGGCCTCGCCCACAGAGCATCTAGCTGCATCACTTTAAAGCCATTTCTTTCTCCTTGCCTCTAGCATATTCCAAGCATGTAAACAACTCTGCTGTGCATGCAAGCAAAGTCACAGCTAGCCAGCAAAAGCTGCAGCACTCAGGGCACCACAGGAACTGATCCAATCCTACTAACCAATTATTTTCATAGGGCACTGTATTTGTTAACCAGAAGCCAACTGCTACTAATGCAAATGTAAAAGTGAGAAATGATCCCACTAGAAAAGCTGAAGGAATATTTCAGAGTATTATTTTTCATGGATAAAGTCATGTTTCACAAGCTTTGTTACCCCCATAACCAGAACATACAAGAGAAGTCAGTCCAAATGATCAAAGGAGGTTTCTCACCACTGCAACTGGGAGAAGTGTGACAAGAATAGAAGAAAGGCAAGTGTTAGAAAATCCAAGCAGGCTTACTGTCTGGGGATTTCTTGGTTTATGCTACACCACATGACAAGTCATGTTCTTGGAGCAAGGCCTGAAAACCTATAGGAACTATTTGCAGTTCATCTTTAAAAACAAACAAAGAAACTATCTATCTCCTATTCAAGAAGTGAAGAAATTAGAAGGAGATACACTGTTACGAAAGTTACCACGATTTAATGCAAAAGCACTGCTTCGCCAATTATTTTGTGATGTTAACTCCTGCTTTACACTCTCCAAACCAGGCAAGCTACCCTGGTGGGGCTTAGTTCTTGGGGTCAGTTCAACAGCCAGATCCACCCCCTTTTGCCACGGAATGCCCTTGCAGCTCTATTGCTCAAATCTCTCCCTGCAGGCAAGTCTGTGAGTAGGAAAAATTAAGGTCTGGAGGAAGCACAGGTCATCTCTGACCCCTATCTCATCCTTCCAGGGGTTCCGAGCTGATCCCACAGGAAAAACAAACGTAACCGCAACTACGTCTGTTTAGGGCCTTCTCAGCACTAGGAGGATTCCAACAGCAGTAATCCAGGGAAACAGCTCTGGAGCTGTGAACCGAACACAGCTGCGCTGCCAGCCTCAAACACCAGCACCCACAGCAGCCGAGCGCCTCATGACTTTCCTCCTGACCAGTGCAGCCACACAACTTGTCACCTCTTAAGTTAAAACAGAGCCCAGTCATTCCTTGCTGTCCTCCTGTCCACACCCACTCAACAAACTGGAGCAAATCCGTTATGGCCCAGCACACACTAGCTTCCTTTGGCTTACTTTACACATTCAAAAATGTCAGGCTATATAAATTCCAGACCTCGCTTCTTCCTTCCACAATGCAAAAATTGCCCTGTCACATACATCCTTCTCCCTTCCCACTTCTCGTCAAATTTCACTGCTCCTACTGTTGCCAGAGCAAGTTTTATCTGCCTGAAGTCAAGAAGTCATGCACTTCTTCCCAGCACCCCTAACGAGCCAACTGCTTTCCTGTCCTCCTCTCTGCCGCCCAGCAGCTGAACACCCACTCAGTCCTGCGCACGGCATTTACCCAAGGGGGCTGTAGTAGAGCAAAACAAGCATTCGAGGTCTAGTTTAATACATAAAATTGAGTATCCTTCCTTGCAGCTAAGATTTCTCCATCTTCTCCACATTCCCCACCTTCAACCCATTTAACACATTATTAAAAATTTAAAAAAAAAAAGTCTTCCCCTTTCCTGTTTTGTGTCAAGGCAAGTGGTTGTTTTATTACCACGGGAAAACAATTCCTTTTTTACAAAACTGGAGTTTAACTCCAACGTTACACTTGCAAAGCAGTCCTGCACACTCTCCTTTCCTGCTCTAAAAACCCTGTTCGTGGTAACTCTGCACCAAACATAATAAACGTTATGAAGAATTCATATGGCACTGCAACTAAATCTTAACTTCTGACTAAGGTAAATTAAAGTTCACGGTTAAAGCAAGCGAAAGTATATCTCAGTCTGCAAGTTGGAAGATTTAGGCAACTCTTCACAGACTCAGGCCTTGAGAAGTGCAAGGTTCAGTTGCTGCACCCTATGTATCTGACAAGATGCACTGTCATAAATACCAAGACCAGAAGGTTGCAGCTACATCTCAGTGCCAAGCATCTGAC
Source organism: Chauna torquata (assembly GCA_013399475.1). Taxonomy (NCBI): domain Eukaryota; kingdom Metazoa; phylum Chordata; class Aves; order Anseriformes; family Anhimidae; genus Chauna; species Chauna torquata. The sequence goes on from VXAL01004744.1 coordinate 73,216, forward strand.
AGCCATCTCCTTTTCAGAGGAGCCGGGTCAGAAGACTATAGCCTAGACATAACTGAAGACTTAATGACAAAGGGGACTGTTGAATTGAAAACATGAAGCACTTCAGGTGAAAATTATGAACGATAGAGACAATCCAAATTAAAATTATTACAAATTTTCATTTACCATTACAATTACAAATAAGTAAAAATGAAAGAAAGGTTGGAGAGTGGGGGTTTTTGTAAACTGCCAGCAAACAAACACCTTTGCCTATATTCACTATGTACAAAACACATTCAATATTCAATATCAAGAGCGCCCAGCACAGGACATAGCATGGTTTTAATTAACAAAAAGACAAAACTCAGCTTATTGCCTTTTCTAGGATCAGAGTCACATGACATACCTCATATCAAAGATCTGCCCCAAGCAGAAGCACTCAGAGTGCATCACTTTACATCTTGAAGGATTTCAAAAGGATGCTGAAGCTTCTGTACTTTTCATGAATTGGTTTTGATTGACACCTCGTCTTAGGCCCACTGCAGTTGAAAAATTCAAGTAGAGATTATTTATGCTAATGTAACTGAATTCAAAGAACCAGTTTTGAGTCATCCTGTCAGGGTCACACTTGCAGTCTGCAGAGTTCCTCAATTTTACCACTAAACCAGCATAAAGGCAAAAAGGCACCATGGACCTAGGGTTTCCCATTAGACCCCCAGCTCAAACACAAACTTGTTGAAATATAAAGCCTTAACTGACAAATGCTTGTTGAGGAAAAGCAAATTAAAATATATGCAGGAGCACATAAACACTGAAAAAGGGGAGTACGTTTATCCAGGAAGCACTAGTATGCCAGTGCAACCCAAAAAGGTTATGAAACAAGTGTAATAAACCTTCATACTCACACCCAAAACAATGGGAATATTTGGCTCCTTCAAGGTGTCATAAACTCATAGAAATGTCCAAAAATGAATTTGACATTTATATCTTCATAAGTAATGTGAAAACAAAAACAAAGGAAAAAGCAATATTTGCAGTTTAGGGAAAGACACCGAAACAAGCACGTCCATAGCACTCCAACGCTAAACTACATGTGAGAATCTTTTGAGTGGTTAAAATCTGGGACACAGAGGAAAGGTCTTCTTGTTTTTAAATTAATTATTAATCAATCTTTTCAGCCATCAAATCCCTGCAATGACTCATCCACTTTCTGTACCAAAGCCTAAATCGTTATGAGAAGATAGCAATTCCACTGGTGCATTACCCTCCTGAGTGCAATTCTTAACCCTGCATATGAGAAAGGATTTTAGTAGGTTCATTCCTCTCTCCCATAAAAAGATCATGTTCTCATTGACCCTGAAAAGAATATCACAAAAAATAAGGAAAAACAATATTTAGAATTTTTACATTAAGAGAAACAAGAGAAGATAAAGTCCACCTCAGTTATTCATAGCAAAACCAGTATTCTTCTGGTGATGGCATGCACTGGAAGCAATGAGAAAATTCACATCACCAAAAATCCTTGAAAAACATGCCATTAAATAAGCCAATGCTTTTACACTCATGCAGGCAGTTCCTACTGTCTGTAAAGGAATTTAGCTTTATGGAAACATGGCTTGACAGCAGCTGTTTTTTAAGCTTACAAAATTAAGAACTTGATCCTACACCCCACACTCATCTACACCTCTTTTCAGAGTTAGCAGCTCTATTTCATAAATTCAGCTGCAAGACTGGAGCTCAGTTGGAGATACCTACATACAGAGCTTGCTCTTTTCCTGCGCTAAAATTATATCAGAACATTACAACACATTTGCATATCTCCCCCCACACAGAGCTTTTTGCCAGCAATAACAAGACAACGGCATCAAGGCTCAGAAAACATACCAGACAGATAGGGAATGAGAGGGTGGAGTTTCCTGCAGGAACACCCAGACTGAAGTCCAGCAGCTCCAAGGGAAGGTGCTGCCTTTCTGCCAGCCTGATGCCTTCATATCAGAGTCCCACTTATCAGTGTCAAATGTGAAACTCCTCCCAGGAAATGAAAAGCTTCCTATAGTTTCTCCCCTCTCCACAGCCTCATGGCTACTATCAGGAAAAGTGGTATTACTCCACCCTTTTTCCATGAGAATGGTTTCCATTTTTCCCTTCTACTATGTTCAGCCTTGTAGCTACAGTGGAATAGGAGGAACAGGAAAAAAAAGCTGCTGGGTTCTGTCTCCTCTAGTCTCTCGCATATAGTTTCCCTGGGAATATTTCCACTGGCAACCCACGCTGCTGTTCTTAATTTCAATCATACAGAAGTAACGTGAAATTCACACAACACTTGTGGTTTTATAGCCACACAAGTTCTGCAATAACATCACTTAAAACAATCAGACCTTCTTACTTCACCCTAGCAAAGCCATAAAAAATTACAGGTAGGACACCTGTTGGAAGAGTTCGATTAACATGTTTGTGCACAGTCATTTTCAGAAAAGCTTTTAGTTAAAAAATAAAAATGATGACAGTGCTGGAGATTTCTGGCACCTTACCTCCTCTTAAGTTGCCAAAAAAAAAAAAAGTAAATTGATTCAAGTGAAAGGAAAGAATAAAATGGGAATAAAATGTTGCTATCAATCACTGGAAGATACCTGATCTGCCACAAATAAAGTGTTACCAACGCGTGAGAATAAGTAATAAGTTTCGGTGATCTTGAAAGTCAACAGTGGAATCCAGTGTCATAATTCAAGGTGTGCTTGACACTAGAAATTGCAACTTGAACGCTCAAGTTGTACAGAGCCATGGCCTTCCCCTGATTCCTTCCAGCTGCCCATTTTTCCCAGTCCCACCCTACCATGGTATCCCAATAGAGCAGCTCAGATAAAATACAAGCTGAACAAGTCAATTATTCTGAAACTCAAGAAAGTCTCAATCATTGTGTAGGAAAAAACTGAAAGCAAGCCCATAAAAGTGAGATGGCATAACAGACTAAATACAATACCCCCCCAAAAAATGATTAAGAATCTTTTATTAACCATCCTGTTACACAGCTACAGTAAAAGTGCCCTTGTAGCACAGTTTGACGAAGGCACAACTAGAAAGAAATTAAACAACCAAATATTATGTTTGCTAGTATCAAATCTGGCTGAGTACAAGCCACACACACGGGACAAGACTGTATGCTAGAAGCAGGCTTTCTGACACCAGCATACTCAGGGAAGATCTAAATCGTGGTGGACTGGGGAATGGAAAAATGCAGAACCGCATGAAAGAAAGGCAAATCCTGCTTACAAAATAGCAGTGAGTCAGCTCCTGAGGACTGGTCTACGACTGCTCTGAAAACAAGATGCACATTCCTGGTGTGACTTCCAGTTACACAGAATGAAAACGAGCCCATCCCCTATATACACTTTTAATTTGGTAGGTGATATTCCAAAAAGGTATTAGGAAACATCAGCAGCACTGTTTAACCCATTCAAACTTCAGAAAACATTTTCAACAAGTGCTGATCCGCACAGCCTTTTAACCCTACGTGCATCAATCCATGTTCAGGGCATTCAATAAGCAAGAAACACTCATATCCCTGGCCTCAGATCAATCAGAAACAACTTATCTTGGGGATACCTCCAACTCAAAAAGGTCATTGAGTTATTTTTAAGAGGATCTCTTTCTAAAATGCCATGACCCTTAGCCCGTCTAGTTCCATCATCTTTGATGATCAGACCATCCAGAAAGCCAAGAATATGCCCCAAGGCCTTTTGTGACAAGCTGTAAAACTCAGCCATTTAACGTTTTAAGTAACGTTATGTTACATGGCTACTCTGAGCATTTAGGTGGAGAGCGCAACTTTGTCCTCATTCAAAAAGCAAAGACAGCTATCGGGTTTTCATAACCTGTCTCCCCTTCAACGGGTGCCCTCGGCTGCAAGCAGCTCCCTCACTGACCATGTTATAGCTCATTTTGTTGGTGGGGGCTTTCTGGTCTTTTGCCTTTTTTTTTTTTGTTTTGCTTTCAGATGTTATTAGCAATTGGGGCTTTTCTTGGTATATTGACTATTTCTGAAAAATTAATATATACACCAAAGAATTACTGCAACACATGCAGAAAAACACAGGTCAGATAAGGCAGCTCTATCATCTTACTTTGCTGACAAATATTAAATCAAGGTGCTGGCCACTGAATATCATGTCAGCATACACTGAACAGAAGCACCTTGTCCAACCCCTCCCAAAAGAACAGAAACCTTTAAACCAGCTCATTTCAGGGAAAGGATTAAAGGTTGTTTCAGGTGCTGTTCTTGCACACTGAATCCCTCTGCCAGACACTGCAGTTTATCACTGCTAAATACTTATATTGCAGAAGTATCTAGAGGCCTCAAGTAGGTCTGGGCCTCAGCATGCACGGCACAGAATATATACATAATATATGACAGCCCTTGCCTCATTATATTTTTCTATTTCAAGTGTTTGTCTCTTCCCACTAACACAGCTATGTGAGCAACCCACACAAACAAGAGAAACTTGTGACTGCAAAAAAAACCACCCAGGTTCCACCATCTATGTATGCAAGTGCTATCCAATATACACAGAAGCAATTCTTCTCCTCATTAGGATATTACATGTAGGGATTTAGCTAAATGCCAAAGCAAGGCTTTGGGGCTTTTTAGTTTGGCACAACTCCGGTAATTATACCGAAGACAGAAGCAGCAGTTGAAATAAGCTCTGCAAAATGCTTATGGATGAGAGCTCCAGTTCTCATCTTCCCATCCCCCATAATCTATACATACTGTTTTAGTGAAAGAAACAGTTTCTCCGTTGTTGCCTTCAGATGGAACACTGGCAGAGACAGCAGTTGAGCAAAACCAATAAATAAAAATTAAATTACAGGAGTTGCAAGGAGAGAAACTACAGACACAGTGCTAGAAACACATTTGCGTATCTTAAATCAGCTGCATTAAAGAGGAATGAACATACTACAAATCTCAAACGATGCTTAACATGATAGAGTGCTAGGCAGCCTGATTATTTCAGCAAGCTAACAGCCAGTCATTCCAGATTGCCTCCATCTAAATACGCATACCAGGACAGCACAATCCCCTGAAGCAGACCAATATGTTACCCATCTTTGCTCCACACTGCTGTCCCTTCCGATACCTCTCTGCTGCACCACCAACCCACCTCTGCCAGCCCAAACGCTCATCCACGTCCAACAGCATTTCCCCACAGCTGAAAAGGACATACTGGCATTGTCGTCGAGCTTACTACCATTAAAAGTTGCCAGCATTCAGCTGCTGCCCAGGGACATGGAGCATGCGGTCTTGGGAAAAAACAGCCAATATTCATCAACCAAAAGGTGGTAACTTGACATGGGACTATCTGACCCTATCACGGCCCGTTGCTTCTTGCGTGTAAAGACAGCCCCATGCAACACCCCTACTTCCACAGCCCTCCCCTCGTCCCCCGTGCCACTGCGGTGTCCTCTGCCCCAGCCGCAGGCAGCCCTGCCGATGTCCCAGCCCCGCGCCACGGGAGGCAGCGAGTCACCGCGTGGCACGGCCTGCCCAGAAAGCAAAGCATGCGGGACCACCAGCTCCAGCTGCAAACTACAGCCAGACCCTGGTCTGTAGTCCTGGTGCAAGCAGCATTTTTTTATTTTAAAAAAACATTTCAAACAAAGCATCATTAATGTCAATAATCATCAAGCTCCTTACATAATTTGAACTGACCAGAAAAAGCGGGCTTTGTAGGCAGCTTGGAGAAACATTTTACTTCAAAAGGTGACAGATTCAGTTTTTGAGCAGAAAAATCACAATTTTTTGCCCTACTCCTGCAGAAGATAAGAGTTAAGGGAATAGGAAAGAGACTGATGTTTTACTGATCAAATCAATTCTAATGTGCATAGAAAACTTATCTATGGCTTCCAGTATTACACTGAGCAAAAGCTACTTTGTGAAATGCAAAGTCAGGTAAGTGGAAAGTTTGGGAACTCGACAACAAAAGCCAGGTCTGTTATATTCAGTCATCAGAGGCAGTAGAATGTTACAATTGCAAAAAAACTACAGCACTTGAAATAATAAATAAAGCTAAGAAATGTATTATTTATTCAAATGTAAAAATTTTCTAAAAGGGACCCATAAAAAGCTGTGAACAGTGACACAATATTACTGCTAAACCACAGCAGCATTGAAATAATTGGGCAAAGAGCTGTTTATTTTTCCCTTGCAAATCTCTCTCCCCCCATCGTTACTGTTTGAGGTGCCAGACAATAATGTCACCAACTTCTTACTGTATGTCCTTTTCACTATCAAGAGGTGCAAACATAGCATTACTACACAACATGTTAAGCTGATCTACATAAAATCAAGCCTTGGAAAGGAAAACTTCACGTCTCCATCCCAATCCCTTCTACAGTTCTTAGTTGCTGGAACTGTTCCACTTTCCAGTGAGACTAAATCTGGTATGGACAAGGATAGGCATAGCTTACCCTTCGATGGTGGACCTCACTACACTCATTTCATGCTCCAGTGCTCACAACTAACCTCCAAGAGAAAAAACATATTGTGAAGGTTACGCAAGAAAGCATCACCTACCTAAGACATGGGACAAAGCTTGAGGGAGTGACCACAAGTTGAGGAGCTCTTTCCACCTATCTAAAACGCACCTCCTAAGATTCCAGCTGAGAATTCGGAGCAGGATAAGCATTTCAAATCATCATCATATTGCGTCAAAACACATAGCTAAGATTACTGCAGTCTACTGAATTTGCTTTCTTTCAAGTAGAAGACAGGTCTATACAGATGAAAACATTCAGCATGACATTACTCCGCTGAAGGCTTAGAGAACTGCTATGTTTTGACCTTCATCACATTCTCCTATGCTGCAGCAGGTTAGCCAACAAACACCCATACTCCACACCCCTATCCTCCCCGACATGCTGCAGTCGGTATTGTTGCCCACGGCAGGGCCAGGTTCAGACCCACAGAAGAACCAGCCGGCCAGAAGCAGCTCAGCTTGCAGAAGTCTGGCTGTCACCATTGTTATCACCAATACACAAGCCTTGTGCCTATTCAAAGAAGCATCAAAGTGAAAAAAAACAGTGGAAAAAAAAACGCCAAAGTAAGGCTATTTTCCAGCTTCTGTATCTAATGTTAGCATTGAAAACTCTGCATGACAAATATTACTCTACCAGGAGGAAAGCAAAAAAAAAAAAAAGATAAGAATCTGACATGGAAATTGCAGCACTGGAGTGAGATACATAGAGGTCCTTTTTATTGTGAAGAAGCAGTCAAAATAAAATCTGTGCTGACACCCAGGAGCACATCTCATATGAAGTTAGAAGTCGGTCTGCAGACGAAGGTGCTGGAAGCCTGCCGGTTGCAATATGTCTGGAACGGGGACGCCTTCCCCGGAACCTGGGGGGCGCTTAGAAACACACAGCTCTTCGGTACGCCCATCGCTTTTCTGCCCTTTGGCAGCCATTGGCAAAAGTGCTGGTGAGAGCACATTCGTTTTATTTCCATAAGCAAGCTACTGCTGCCCCCATTCCCTCCTCTGCCACAGGCTCGCGCAGCTCCAACACACGAAGCACAACGGACCACCGGTACCTGCTGAACCTGGCACTCCGTAAGCAGCTCAGCGCACGCTGACTCATGTTACCTCTTAACGTGAAGTTTGGTATCAATACATTTTTGTAGTTAGCTCACGGACAGAGCTGATGCATAGCAAGTAATCCATTAGATTTACCTACCTCCCAAGAACTAATGTTTTGTCTTATACCACGCAGCTGGTCAACATGCTGCAACACTGGTGAGCAGGACGCAAGAAATAAAAGAATAGAACGACCAAGCAAATCTTTGCCTTCCTAGGCAAAGCCCCCTTCATTCCCACTTCTAAGAAGGTCGGCACTGCCACTTGCTGCATGCATACAGCAAACAAATAGCTCATACGGACAAGCTGTTTTTAAAACAAATCAAAAGCACATCAGTGATACGTGATTTAAAATAAATGAGCTATGTCTGAGGATATCACTATTTCCCCTGGCACTTTGTGAGTCTGCAGCTGCAGAAATTATCCTTAAAAAAATTCAAGAGAGCTTAAAGCTTATGTTCTCACAAAAGGGGTTTCCAGACATAAATTTTATATATAAACACACACTTCATCCCAGTCACCAGACCAGAACACTTACACAGTAAAGCACCTAGCCACACTAACATTTTGCTGATTTAGCTGTATTAGCCAAGAATCTCTCTTCTCTCTTGCCAGCAAAAACCTTACTGAAGAAACCCTTCTAGTGGCAGTTTATTTTTTTCTGCCTGCATAAACTGTTCCTTTCATAGCACCTGGTTTAAGCAGCACCAGCAGAAAAATCCCTCTCATTGCCGTAGGGGCATCTCAGGAGGAAGTGGTGAGACAGGGTAAAGAAAGCATGCACGTGGGAGGGGTGAAGGAAAAGGAGAGCATTGCATCAGTACAGCTTACATCCATAGAAAAAGGGAGGAAGTGGTAACTGCCATCACACCAGGTTTGTGCTGGCAGAAACTAAACTGCAAAGTCACCACCCTACCGCCAGCAGTAACAGCAGCAAAAGTCTGCACACAGGTCAGAATCACAAACTTTATTTTGACACAGGTTGCTTTTCATTTGCTGTTCAGATTCTTGTGTCATGCTCTGTGTATAATATGTATTCTTCCCAAATGAACAGACAGCCTGAAAACATACTGCAAGCTATTCCATTATGTCAAGTGGATACTAATCCTATTCCAGCCCCCCTCCCAATGGATGATTAAGCGTCAGTTCAGTTAACTGTCACTACTGATAAGATAAATATTAATATTTCTTTGCTAAAACCTATCTCACAACTCCAAAACATCTGTAAAAGCCTCTTATGGGTAAAACCATCCATGTATTTCTCCATCCAGGAGTAAATAACCGCTCCACTCTTCCTAGTGAGCACTGTTATAATGCAGCCTCATCCTGACTACATGAAAAGTACTCGAATAGACAGCTATCGGTTAAGAAACAACAAAGTTTTAGACAGATTAAGTACAATCATAAAGACAGCGCTGTGTTTCCACTTAAATATAAATCTCTCCCCCCCCACCCCCTTCTTTAAAAAAACAAAAAACAAACAAACAAACAAAAACACATCTGCTGCAGGTTATCCAGCCTGACACACCACATCAATGCAGAAACCAGTAAGGCCTGGCTGCAGAATTTAGGTCAGCTTGTCTCTGGGGTACATGAGGTCTTACACACAGCCATACACTTTCTAGTAATGCTTCAGTAATCCCTCTTTACCCTGCTTTGCAGCTATTTCACCAGTCACTACTAGCTTTGCTCTAACTCCCTGACGAAGACTCTCCACAGGAGGGATGTTTGCAGGCAAATGAGTCACTATCTCTTCCCTGTGAAGCAGGAAGCCGATTGTTGAATCAAATAAATGCTGATTTTTATTTCCCAAGACAAAATAGCGAAGGCTTCCCAATGCATGCTAGAAGACTTCCTTTTTCTTAAACACACAAGGAAAGACATAATCACACTGAGCTAGAAATTAGCCCAAAATCATTAATATTTTTCATAACATATCATCTAAAGAAAACACCACTTTTTCCATCTGGGTCAATAAATAAAAACATCAAACTGTAACTATAATAAATTCAGACAATCTATGAGACAGATGCTGATATTTCTGGAGAGAAAGTATCACTCAAGGTGAAAAATACTGTGCCTCTTCAAAGAATACTTCCCTCCAGAAGTAAATTGTGTGCTGCTGTCATCCCAAGGACTGTATGAGCACACACAAGTGGTAGACCCATTCTTAAGGGATCTCTAAGGTGCATAGAAAATATGCACAAGTGTTTTCAGAATGTGACCGTCAGAGCAGGAGTTCCACATCAACTGAGAAGTACAGTTACGTAAGGAAAATAAAATCTAATACAATAAACCAAAACCTTGAAGTTCTCTGACTGTCTTCATCTAAGATGAGCCTAACAAAGTCCTCTGGATGTATGAAAATTTGAAAGATGTGCATACAAGAATAAATGCCAGTTTCCAGGAACAGTTATGGGAATCCCAACAAATAAAAACAGTTAGCAAGCTGACAGTTGGTTTTGTCCTAAAATTCATCGGTCTGCTACCTTTCTGTACCACTTAACATTGTGCTTCTTGAAAACTGTTCTTATTGGGAGTTGTGAGTGCCAAAGTAAAATCTCTGTCCTTCAAGACATCAAATTGCTCTTCAGCACTCAAACACTCATTAAGACTATTCCTAGCCAATCCCTTCCAATCCACATGGAGCCTGGGTACAGGTACTGGCAAGCACTGAGCTGCACCATACATTGAATGTGTAAATCAAATTCCCCAGAAAAAGCAAAAGCTGCATCTGTTTATGTTCACCTCAGATCTAGTACAGAATTGGAGCTTACTGCATGCACCCACGCTGGGCACACAGAGGATGTACATCATTCCTGGGCCACAGTCACATCATGCATGCTCACAACACTTCTTAAGGAAGAGAGCTTTTTTTTAATTATTTTTTATTTTTCTATATTAACAGTCATTCACAACTTCACTTCAACTCAGCAGACAAACTGTCCCCCTCCCAGCTCAGTACCTGATCAGGCTGTGCTTCTCCTCCTTCCTCCTCTGGCTGCAGCTGGGCTGAGCTCTGGCTCCAGGAGGCTCCGGTGATGGGAACACCAAGCCAGGTGCTGGCGGTCACTGTCTCATTTTGACAAGCACCACGGACACTTCCTGTGTAAAAACAAACTGCTGTGAATCAAAGCAGCCAAGTGAAGCATTGACACCAGCGGGGGTGGCAGAGAAACGCCGCTCTGCGACATGGAAGCGGAGCGTTAGTCATCTTCTTACCACCAGCGCCTGGTCTCTGGGGAAGGCTGACCACACCCTTATTTTAAAAATTTCAGAAATACTCTAAATGAGTCGTCTTATCCTTAAAGAGCCAAGATCCCTCAAACCAGCAATTTGCAATTTCCCACATACTTTATAAAACGTATTAGCTCATCCACCGAACTTAACCAAGTGCACTGCTATTTCCACACTGCCCTCCCCTACAACGCCGTAAAAGCCAGCCCAGACCCCAGTTACATGCTGGCTGCACGTGCTCCATGCGGCGACTGATCACACCCAAACCACTGCGTTACGGCTGCTGCTGGGCAAGCCACCCACGGGCTGCCTGGAAAACCAATGCCCATATCCCCGGGATTATAAAACGGAGAAGAAAAGTGACTGTCCCCCAGCCAGGGCCCTGCACACTTCCCTTCTCCTCCAGCCGCCCAGGCAGAGCGGAGCCCACAGATGGAAAGCAGCAGCTCAGCAAAGCAAGCAGGCATGCGCCAACAGGTTATTCATGAGTATTTATTTTAGTTTGCTGCTTATTAAGTACGCCTCGTCATTAATCAAGTATTTTACAGTAATTACCTCCAATCAACAAACACGGAGCAAGCCGCTAGGTACGCCGATGCCACTCCACAGCCCGAGCCCCAGCAACAGCCGCGATTCCCCAGCGCTGCCCCCGCCTCCCCGGGCCCCAGACCACGCTCTCCGCCGAGCGACACCCTGCAGGCCAGCAGGAACCTGCAGTTCCAGCCCCCTCCTCAGCAGTGCAGACCCAGGGTAAGAAGATGGGGAAGGCGCTGCCAAAAACACAAATAAAACGTGCATCTTAAAGACATACAGAAATTACTGTAAAGGGGCTTTCTTTTTCTTCCATCGGAGGGGTTGGGGGATTGCAAAGCAGCGGTCAAGAGGTCTCTTGGGAGAACTCAATCACTTTGCAGGACTCGGTACCAAAATCAGAGACTTAGGAGCCTGTTTGTTTTTTAAATACATGGGAAAAAAAAAGCCCTGACAGGATACTTTACAAAGGTCTACTGCGAGCAGTTTTCACAACAGACCTTTGGAGCATACTCGAGCTCTGACAGAAAATGCTCTGATAGCTGCAGGGCCATTCACCTTGGCTGTTCCCGTAACCTTTCCTTACGGGGTCAGAGATCCACATAAGAAGGGCCAAGGCAGGGTTTGCCATACCCTCAGCCTCTCCTCCAGAGCCATCCCGAAGGCAACAACCAGCTCTTGAAAACAGAAGGCAAAGGCAGCTCCCAATCCCAAAGTAAGAGGGCTGGTTGTTTTTGTTTTTTTTGAAAATGCATCAGCCATTAAAGGAGAGGTGTCAGGAGAGGCTGAACACCACCACCACACTGGTGAGACACAGAAGGAGACAGCCCCTGAAGACAAGCTGTCCTATCAAAACCTGAAAGCCTGTTGCAGTCTACCACCACCACCCTCCCCTTTCCAGGGCAGACCAAGCACAGGAATTGGAACATACCTGGAGGAGAAGTGGAGGGAAACAAATGACAAAAAAAAAAGCACTCAAGAATTAGATTTTGGTTAAAAAATAAAAATACTAAAGTAGAAATTCCCATACAAATCATATCAGCGCGTAAGTAAATGCTTGGGCTGAGACAAGGCCAGTGAAGGAATCTTCCCTGCAGTTCTTGCCACAGAAATCCCCTTGGATTTTGTTCCAAGCCCTGTCTGAAGAATTCTTCCGTTAGCTCCCCCTCCCATTTTCGAGGTGATAACTTCAACTTATCAAAACAAAGCAAAATTTTATTTACAGGAACATCTGCTCCGACACAAGAATACACACCCACTCTTCTATAGCATCAGCGCATGAGACAGCTGGTGTGAAGGAGGTTAAATAGGGAGCACATGTACCACTTCTCTTATAACCTCATCTCCTCCAGCACTCATTCCCTTTAATCTGTGCTTTCTCTGTGCTCTCAGGCTGCTCAGCATAGGGAAAGACTTACATCCCACGTACGCTGGGGTGATGGAGCAGGCGCCAACTCTTTCTGAGCCACAGCCAGGCACTTGGCACGCCAGGCACAACACGTGCAGCCTCCCGGTGCCACGTCCTATATATTGTGTAGCCTACATGTGGCTGCCTTCATCTGCGCAGTCACTCGATCAAACATTTTTTTCCACTAATAAAAACACTTTCTGTTGTGTTTAGCAGGGAAACAATCATTGCTAACAGAGTGAAAAAAAAGAAATCAGATGACATTTGCAGAGCAAATTATTGTGAATTCTGTAAAAAGAGGAAAAAGTGGAGAAATCACAGTATTTTGGGGGAAGAAGTAGAGATCTTGGGAGGAGAAAAACCCTCAGTTAATAAAATAACTATAAATGAAGCAGTTTCACTCGTTAAAAGGCTTAGTTTCAGCACAACCAAGTAATTCTCAGTTCCACACATGTCCAAGTGCCCAACCAGTGGCCAACATTTGCCAATCACTTTGGTTAAAATGCCATCTTCCCCCTCTGCTGCTGCATGAGAAACACAAACAACAAACTGCCGCGCAGGAAAAATGTCACGCTACCAAGGCAGAAGAAAACCCCCAAGCCAGCACAGAAACCTACTACAGAAGTATTGTCAAAAGCAGCATGCAACCTAACCAGATAAATACCAGATTTTGTTGCTATCTCAGAGCGAGGTTTCACAATGCGCTTCAGCTGACTGGAGGCCACCCTGCTGCTTCAAAGGCTCCCGCCCTCTCCCCCGCCGCGCCTGGAGAAGCGCCCGGGCCGGGCCGGGGCAGCGGGCAGGAAGGCGGCACTTCCCTCGGCCACCGGGTCAGCTCGAGTCTGCTCCAGCTGGGCCCAGAACCACCCCGCCTTTGGAAGACACCTTAGGCCCCGCTCCTGCTCCACGGAGCCCCATGCTGCTCCCCACGGGTTTTCACACACAAGCCCTCTATTTCAAGCGCTCCCCGTCGTTCTCCCCTTCTCTCTGGGGCCACCCCCTCTTCCCCCTCCTGTGTGCTTCTCTCTGCTTCCAGAGCCAGGAAGGTAACCAAGACACCCAACCAAACCCTTCTAGGCAAGCAGGCAGGATGTGCCGGGGCTGCCGGCAACCCGCTCTCTGACCCACAGGCAGCAAGAGCACGGGCTGCCAGTGGTAGCTCTGGCATTATATTCTTTACGAGGTAGCAAGCCAAACGCAAGAACTTACAAGCTCAGACAGCAAGCAGGTAAATAACCAGACACTGAAGAAGCCCCACGATGGAGGGGGTGACAGCAGCAGCTACCGCCCACAGACGAGGGAGCGGAGGAGCAGCACCGCGTCCTCACCCCACCAGCCGCACGCCGCTGGCGAGCCACCCTGCACCCGGACGCGCTGCAGCTTTACCACACAGGTTAGGCACGTGCAAAGCCGGGCTCGTACCAGTCCGACCTGGAAGCCTACAGGTGCCAGTTAAATATGCTGTAACAGATGCGCAAGTCCACACGTGGGTCTGTGTTACTTGGCAACTTGCTTCCAGACTGGTCTTCAGCTGGGAGAAGCTGGCCACTCGGACAGGGAGCACGCAGGCCCTGCTTCTGGAGAGGAGACCACCCTGATCACACGAGCAGGATTCACGCCTTCCATGCGCAGAACAGCATGTACAATCCAGTGCTTTAAGATTTTATTTTGTATTTACTCACACTTATCTCAACAACTCTTATCTCCTTGCCTTTGCCACACCGTTACTATTTTCTTTTGTATTTTTGCATGCCTCTTTGGTGTTCTAATTTTCTGGCTGTACTGTATGCTTTACCATTTCTGTTCTCCTGCAAGACTGGCTCAGCAGTTTCTTTAAAATCGGTTTCAGTTAAACTAATTGATGCTAATAAGGATCTCCATAAATTTACTTTTCAATCTAGGTACATCTTAAATCAAATTACACTAAAAACAAACAAATACAAAATGTAATCATGAACTTTAACGACTGGAAATAGAGTCTTGTCCAAACCACTACATTTTTCATGTTCCTGTTTTATTAGTACACTTCTGTCTCATTCTCAGCTTACTCTTGTTTCCAAGAGCTGCTGTTCTTCCATTATTCTTATTAGACGCTCTTCTGCCTGCCTCCCACCAGGACACTCGCACTGAGCACACTCAGCTCTGCAGCACCGATGAGCCCTGTATCTGCATTCCTCCGCTTCCTTGTTCCAAGGGCCAACTGATTTGTTGTCAGAGGGATAGGAAAGGTGGGGAGCAAAACTATCAACTCTGTCTTCCCTTTCCCTCTTCTAACAATGCCAACAAGGTAAAACAGTGAAGAAATTTAGTACGGATTATAAAGAGCAAACATTACTTTAAAAAAAAAAACAAACTCAAATGCATAAAAAGTTTCACATCCCTTTTGTCAGTTCCTCTTCTAGGCCATGGTAGTTTAGGCTTTATTTCTTAATTTAATTAGACAGAAAGCAAGTACATGAAAGTTTCTGGATGGCAGCCACTGAGAGGAACTCTGTGTGTAGATTTGTGAGTCTGTATTTTTAAACACCAGTCAGATTAAGCGTGAAATCTGGCTCCTCTGTGCATCTTTGATGTGGGCAATTGCTAATACATGCGGGAAGTGTCTGTAACCGTACTGGAGCCTGGGAACAAAGCAGGACAGTGCACTACCTTCCACGCTTCTCACTCTAGTTTTCACGCAGTGACCGCCCGATCCTAATTCCTATCCCCCCCTTTCCATGATCTGTACACAGAGCACCATGTACAGATATGCAAGATGGACTTTTTAAAATCATTCACTGACATTTGCATTGGTTTACTGGACAAATTTCTATTGAACAACCAGAATGACACAAGTTTGAGAATGCATTCCTCTGTGAAGACTGCAAAGGCAACAAAATGTCTATTACGTAATACTTTGGTATAAAATATTAATATTCACTCAGGCAGCTTTTGAACTGAAAGGTTATTTTCAATGATTAGCAAATCACTGTTGTATAAGCCTGTTTTTTTTTATCACTGTGTTTGAGACAGACAACCTACACTTCTTGTTGACAAAAGATGACAAAATCAACTTTTTATGTATACATCAAGGTGCATGAAAGATCTCCTCACTGTTACCAGCCTCTCTTTTGACTTTAAAGTACTGCAAGGTTACAGAACCGTCTCTATCCCTAGCAGACAGCTCCCGCAAGCCCACATCAGGGTTATTCCAGGCACAGGCATTCTTCATACAAGATCTCACAGCAACTGGAAGCATACGAGTTCCCTTTCCTTCCCATCCCGTGATGGCTGAAGAATAGATTATTCAGATACCACATTTATATACACACCACACGAATTTATTTTCTCCTTACAGGTATAATCAGATGTTGGAAAAATCACTGCAGCAAGAATGAAGTTCTTCAAAGAAAGTCCACCAAAAAAAAAAACAAAACCAAAAAAAACCACTGCTTTTAGCTCACACACTGGTATCTGTGGCATCAGCCAGGCTTGAAAACACTAAAGGTGCGGCAGCACTGTCTTCTGCAGAACCCAAGGTCAATCAGGCACACCTTTTATAGAGAAACTTATCTCAGTGCTAACTTGTAAAGAATGAAGTACAAGGGGAAAAAAAAAAATGCATCTTGGCTGGGGCTTTGCAGCCATTTGGTTGCATGGGGGTGGGCAGGAGCCTGCCCTGCTGTTTCATTGGAACGGCTACGAAGAGCCTCCACATTTGTTTTTTTCCTTTCTGTATCTTCACATAATGGATGTAGGGGAGGGGACCAGCAGATGCTTGGGGACACTGTCTGCTGTAGGTCTCCTCATGCTTGCCAGCTCCATGTGGGTGTCACAGATAAGACATCTAACACAGCATTTAGGCAGCCCCACCCATGGTCTCAACACAGGGGAAATCAGGAGACGTGACCCAGACAGAAAAATCCTGAGCAAGTGAGGAGAGAGGGATTTATATTAAGGCTCTTTAAAACTCTGGTTTGGGAATTGCGCAACTTTTTCAAACTTAAATGCATGGCAGTTTGAAGAGACATTTGACAAAAACAGGTAGCAATAACATTTAATTAGCTGTTATGCCTACCCCTTGGGTCTGAGAAATCTTCCACTGTAGCTTCCTGGCCTTCAAAGGAGACCTCCGTAAGACAGAACGCCTGAGATGCCCAACTTTTAACAAAGAGACTGCATACAGAAAGTGTTTGTTCTTGACACTAAGAAGGAGCAAGACAGGTGACAAAAACTAGACCATCACTTCTGATACTGATCAGTATTCTTCTGATACTGATCATACAACACAAAACAAAATGCAAGACCACAGGGAATAAAGGTGATTGCTGTCCTCACTCACTGCTGGATGCCACATGCTTTCAGTCTGGTTATTTTTTCTGCTTCTTCATCGGAGTTACCTTTACCAAGAAAGGGGTCTCGGAAAAGAAAAAAAAGTGAGCAACAAATAACTTTCCTCCTCCCCTAAGGGTCGCTGTATTTTATACCATGATTGTTTCTGAAATCTTGAGCATCACAACTACTTCAGCCTTATAGCAAACGACTTCTGAGGAAAGTGGCTCAAGTGGAAAGAAGGAAAATTGCAGGTAGCAACAGTTTTGAGACTCCATGAACGTGTTTTCTCAGCCTGCTTTATACATGAAAAGGCAGAAGAAGAAAAGGGGAGGCATTTCTTTTAGAACAGTGCCAACAAACAGGTCCTTGGTGCAGCCATGCTCTCTTCCCATACCGTTGCTTCCAAGTGTTGGACAAAAGTGGCATTTTGCTGGCTGATTCCAAGACAACAAGCTTTCCTTTCAAGGAGGAAGCTTCCTTTTCCTTCCTCTTCCCCTGACCACTCAGGGAACCGCCACGTGAGGCTCTTTGAGTTGTCATCCTTATCCACTTCCTGGAGGGGGCCAGGAACACACTCTTGCAAGACTGGAAGAACACAGTTGAAAAGAATACAGAAAAAAATGAAAAGAACCTCAATTCCTTTAATTAAAGAAATTTGTGGTGAGAGAAAGATTGAAGCTGTGTCATTTAAAATTAATGATGTGGAAGTGAGTACTACTGATGCTACTAGAAAGTGCCAACTTGACTTGTGACGCACTTTGCTTTTTAACATGCCAAACCCCAAGATGATTCTCAACAAGTTAAACACTAGAAATGCTGGCTTTGTTCTTTCCTAAATTTGTTTGGAATCTCCGAGGGGAAAAATTGTTTGGCAAGCAATCCGTACCTATTCTTTGTTACATGGTTAAAAGAACATTGCACTCAATTTGCCTAGACCAAAAGATCTTGAGCCAAACCCATCCCCTACACAGGCAAGTCAAACTTTGAAAAACATGGCTCAAAGAGTTCTTGAGGTAAGAGGTGCGGAACTGCTTTAAAACAATAACTACAATTGGATTTTATGAATATAATGCTGGAAGCTGCCAGAAAACTATTTCACAAATATCCTACTCTGTATTTCAGCTCTTTTCTGGCAAATACTTACAGGTACAGGCTCATAGCAGCTCAACATCACAGCAAAGAATAAATACTTGCAAGATTAAGCACCACTACTGTGACCCCAGAGAGCCCTTTGCACGCACGCATGCATGCTCATGAGACTATACATGTGCAGAAAATTAGTCATGTGCACAAGTCTTTGCATGGTGAAGTCCACAGGCTTTCCACTGCTTGTTAGAAAAAAATCTTTAAAATGTCAGTTATGCAAAAGCACAGACAAGTCTTTATCTAAATGCAAAGTTTCTGGGGAAAATTATTTCCATTTTTCTTAATATATCAATAGCTTTTTTTTTTTTTGCTAGGGTATAATCTCCCCATGGCCAAGAGACAAAAAATAATAAAATTAGATAAAACAAACAAAAAAAAGAGTAGAACTGTGCAGTCTAGTTTCAATGCTGATGAAAAGAAGAGAAATTTAAACAGCAGAAACTTAACACATTTTATTCTTTCCACTTTATATAGTAACATTTGAGTGTAAGGTAAATAGTGCTAACTGTGTTTTATGAATATTTAGGGATCCACAGTATTTTTATGAACTAGCTGGAAGATGCAGGTTGTTCTTTTGAAAAAAAAAAAGAGAGAAAACTGTCAAGTTCATTATCTGGCAAAAGAAGCACTAACTACACGGAACTCCTTTTTGTTTGCCTCCAGTTGAGAAAATAGTTTACTGGCTTCCCCCATGACATCATTTGTGACTCAAGTCACTTTTCAGCAAACCAGCCATCACCAGTCCCACTGATTAAAAGGCTCAGGCCTCGGGACACTAATTAATCCTTAGTGACCAGCCAGTGTCCCCGCATCAGTAAGTCCCCCCAGCTCCCAAAGGCAGAGGCGGCTGAGGCGCTGAGTCAGCGCTCTGCCTCCCAGCCGGCCGGAGGCAGCCCACCAGCGAGCAGCAGGAGGAACTGACCCAGCAGTCAGCGCGAGGCGGCAAACCTCAGCCAGCGACACAGGACCGGATGCAAAATCCACCGATGCCCACTGGTTTCAACAGGCTCTGAATGGGACCTCAACACGTTGCACGGAAGGAACGGGAAGACTTGGAGAAGCGAGAAGAACTGGCTTTGAGGCAGGAAGCCTCAGCATGGTCACTTCTCACAGAACTGCACCAAGCCACAGCACGCGTCGTCTTAAGTGCTTTTGTCCTCAGGAACGCAGCTACCATTTTCTCCACTGGCATTTATTTTCCTATCATCCTGTCGCTGGCAGGACCTACCGCAAGCATATCACCAGCAGCGCTGGCTTTTTCCTTATTCTCCAGACATGCGGTCAGGAAAGATGCCCACACACAGGACATACAGTCGTGGTATCTCCACAGCACTCCCTGCCTGCTGGTACAGAAGGGAGGGAGGCTTTTCTGAGGTGACAGAAGCCAGGGCAAAGAAAGAACTGGAACTCAGGAACTGCATTTCACACGTTCAGGTGCATTAGTCAACGTACACTAGTTAATCTTCACAGCACGCATCTAAGTGTTTTCACTCTCCTTGCTGAGCCATCACACAGGTTTGTTCCTATTAGTAATTACCTCCCGCGACAGCAGCTCACAGACTTTCTCAGCTGCTGGTGCTGCTGCTTCAGAATTCCTTCTCCAGGTCTGAACACGCCGCCCAGATTGCCTGCCGTCCCCCCGGAGATGCCAGGACCTGTACGGATGTCTGCTGCGCACATCTGCACCTCACAAAACAAATCGCTGCCTAATGCTGCTCCCTGTTCTGTCTCACCTCATACACACTTTGTAAACTTCGGACCTTTATCACGGTAACCCTGCTTGCAAACAAACCGGGAATATTTAAATCGATACTGTTATTCTGTGCAAGAACACAGGCAGGGCAGACATAACAGACAAGTGTTCTTCCCACTAGGCAATATACAGGCAAGGCACCAAGTGAGTTTGCTATAAAGGCAATGCTTGCTCAGAAACGTGGGAGAAAATGGTGTACAGCACAGAAAATACAACCAGAGCAGCATATTCCTAGGTCAGGACCTCGTAAATCAGTTTCAGCTAACAACAAAAGATTTGCAGGGGATTTATAAATCACAAAGAACAAACACGATCCTGGCCTCAGAGCAAGGTTTGCTGAATTAATTTAAGATGGCAATCAAGGGCAAATAACATAACACCAACCGTCCATACTACCAATCCTTACTCTTAGGTTGAAGAAATGTGTTTTTCTCTGCTTTCTCTGAGGGGGAGGGGGAAAGAGACAGAACGGGACTTACCTACCCTGTCTAGGATGAGAGTGCTTTTTTGATAGCTCCGGTCTGTGGGACCAAAACATCAGTGCCATTCCTGCAAATTATTCACATCCTAATGCCCCCTCTCCCAAACAAGGGGGCACAGCCATTCCCCACCTTCAGTCTGAGAGGCAGGAAAGACGGTCCTTTCCTATCACTGCTGACAGACGTGTTAGAAAAAATACTTCTTTACACTTTTTTCTTTTAAAGCCTCAATTGACAATGCTTACGGGTAGCACGCACCCCAAAGCTAGCAGCAAAGACGTTTCGCTCCCTGCAGCGGCAGCCAAGCCAAGCAGCACATCACTTTCAGCACCACCATTACAGGAAGTACTGCCGAGACTTACTCCACCGAACGACAGGCCGGTTACCACCGCCGTCCTCCATTTTCAAGTCGGAGCAACCTGCCGCACGGCTCCC
>VXAL01004744.1:101262-145579 GCA_013399475.1 Chauna torquata
CGCCACGCCGCGGTGTCGCGGCCGGGCCCGACCAGCTCCCCGCAGGCTGGCTGCGAGCAACCAAGGCAGGGCCCTGGGCCCCGGCAGCACGAGCTGCGGTCTGCCTGCTCCCTCCCGCCTCGGGACGTTTCCGTCTCCCCGCCCGTTCCACCTTCGCGCCAGCTCTCCTTGCCTCTGACTCCCATCCCCGTCTCTCCCGCACCCCTCAGCCACACGAATTCCCGTTGCACCGCTGTACGCTTTCCTTCCCCTTCACCTCCCCGCTGCTCACACATCTCCGCTCTTCCCCAGCGCCTCTCCCACTCCTCCAGTTTCCTTCGCCCTAGGCCCCTGCTCACCACCTCGGGCTTCTCCTTCACAGCCCCCTCAGGCCACCCCATGCTGGGCACTGCCAGCTGCCCCCGGACCGAGCCAGGCTTGCTGCCCTCCTGCGCTCTCCCTGGCCCTTACACTCATGTATCCAAACACCCCAAAAACCACATCTCCTCCCACCTGCTAATAGCTTATACCTCCAGCCCTCCTCCATCCTTTACCTTTCTTCTGAATCCTCACTTGCCTCCAGGGCCCTTCATCAAGCTCTCCAAGGTAGGCACGTTATGATTCCCTTGAAAGTCACATTCCCTCCTGCCTCTCTGAACAGTTTTTCCACTCTGCCACCTTCTCCTCCTCCATGCAGCCCCTTGGACCGGGTCCTCCAGTTTCCTCCCTCCATCCCCACGCCAGGCACACCGTTCATCCTTCCTTCGCACCATCTGTGCCCTCTCCACGTAGGAGTCTCTTGCACCCCTGCCCTCTCCTTCTATGTGAAGGACCCAGACGTCTTCCCAGGCACCTTCTGAAGACTCCTATCCCCCTAGGGGGCTCCAGCTGGCACCTACAGCTCTGCTGGCCCCCACTCCCACTGGGTGTCTCTGCATCTTGCATCTCGGCCAGCCTCTAACCTCTCCCAGATAAACTGAGTGCTGGTAACACAGCCTTCACTGGTCCCTTTGCTTTCCCTTGCAAGTCCCTTGCTTTTCCACACTCTGTCTTCCTGCTGAGAAACATCTCTACCCCCACACCAGCAGTTGTCATGAAATCATCTCTCTTAGACTATTTCTGCAGGACATGCAGAATGTGCACGCGAGAGAGAGCACATAAGGATGTTGTAAAATCAGACAAGGCATTTTCCGCTTGCATTATATTTTCATACATACTTCAGACCATCTGCAGAAAGCTGTCAAATGACTAGTTAGAAGCATATTATAAAATCTTGCTATTTTACTTAAAACACTAATTTAGCAGGCTTAGATCTGAGAACTCAGCAAAATACTAACAGTTTTCCTGTGCTTCCCAATTTTGCTCATCTTACAATAAGAAGGTCTCACAGCTTATTGTGCCTAGGAGTCTTCCTCCACCCCTGCCGTGCCTTGAGCCCAAGTTTGACTGCTAGCTTGGCTGTGGTATGCGGTGCTGAAGTCCCAGGTCTACACACGCTTGTTAACACAGCCTGGAGAAGTCTGCAGGTGTGCTCTCAGCAGGCGGGAGATAGCACTTCATTATTTTGTAGCAACACCTCTGGACCCCATGATCTGTTGATTTAGGACAAGAGGAAATGGCCTCAAGTTGCGCCAGAGGAGGTTTAGGTTGGATATTAGGAAAAACTTCACTGAAAGGGTTGTGAAGCATTGGAACAGGCTGTGCATGGAAGAAGTTGAGTCACCATCCCTGAAGGTATTTACGAGACGTATAGATGTAGAGCTTAGTGACGTGGTTTAGTGGTAGACTTGGCAGTGCTAGGTTAACGGTTGGAATGAATGATCTTGGTGGTCTTTGCCAACCTAAGTGATTCTATGATTCTGTGATTACTAAGACTTTTTAAGCCTGCTTGCAGTGTTCTTTCAGGTGGATTTTGTACACTGTGTTGCCCTGTTACCCATATATTTGAGCTCCAAATTTCCAGCTCTGTATCCTCACTGTCCATTTGAACAGCATCCTGAATAAATTTGAAACTAGCTTTATGACCAGTTCTTCCCAATTCCCAATATTCGAGAACTTTTGGTATCTGTCTAGTTTCCAAATGCCATTTTGTGGTGATGCTGGCCTGGAAGGGACTGAGAGCTCTATATTCCTGTGGGTTTTTTTTTGTTTGTTTGTTTTTGGTTTTTGTTTGTTTGTTTGTTTGCTATACCAAATTTCTTTTCTCTTTAATTCCAAATCTCTGGGGGGGGGAAAAAAAAGTTTTTCTGTTCTGTTACTCTCAACTCCCATTTTTCCATAGATTTTCTCTATACAGAACAGCTTGTCTTACCTGTGCTTACTGCAGAATTTCTTCTTCATGTCTGAATGTCTGGTGTTGAACCCATCTTTAAATTCTCCTTGCATATCCTTTCTAGGGTGTTTGCACCTTTGTCCTTGGGCTGTCAACAAGCTTTTCTGTCTTTCCTCTTTGAAAACAGCCATGCAGACCTTTCCTGTACTTGCTCATCTACAAAACAAATTAAAGTTAGTGCAATAGAAAGTGAGAGACAAGTACCCACACTTCAAAATATCATAGCCCTATGCTTCGTGTTGCTGTGAAGCAAGCTCTGCTGGTACCCAGATACATCGTCCTGATTTGCTTCCATTGCAGACTCCTTTGCTTGGAAGACAAATCAGTAAATCTGAATATATATAAAATACCAAGAAAATCTTACTAAATCTATAGTAAATCCACTGAAAACAGTTTGGCTTTTCCAATTTACACCAGCTGAGCATGCAACATTTGGCAGGTTTCCTGTATTGACAATGGTCCATAACAACATTTCCCAGAGGTGTGACTTCCACATATGCTGAGTCTCCCAGCATTACTTGTAGCGGGAGGAGCTGGCTCCACCAGGCAGCATTTCCCACTGAGAGCTTGTTTACAGAAACAGAAATGAATCCCCCAGAGCGTAAGACAGTCCCACAACCTTGTCCCTAGCCCCAGAGAATCCACATTTTCCAGTGCTTTTATAAATGGGCATTTCATGCATAGACAGGACTGCTTTTGATACAAAGGGATCTAACACGCTAACAAGCAGCAGATGCACAGAGCAGTCATTGCTTGTGTCTGAACTAGATCGTTTCTGGTGCAAGAGCCAAAATGCACTGAAGGAAGAGCCCCAGGAAGGATTTAATGGACAGTGCCTTGGGTTTAAGTTACAGTCCACGTCAGAATGTTCCCTTCTTAGAAATCTGAATGACACGTTGGGGTACAAATCAGAGAATGACTTGGGGAGCTGCTGCAACGAATACCAAACCCTGTCTGAGCCCCAAAGCCATTTCTGATGTGGATGCTTTGCCAAGAAAGGGTGATTCCAGCCAGAACAGGAGCACGCATCAGGAAGCAGATAGGTCCTTAGAAACACAGGTCTTATCCCTGCAATTTTCCCATGAAATTTTCCATCATAAGTTCAATATTTTCATGTGCGCTGGCCAGCTTATTGCGGTAACATCAGACATCAGGCAAGTGCTTCCTTCTATTGTCATCGCGTTTCCCAAAGGACCTTTGGCTTGAGTGTCTGTGCCAAGAAATAAGAAGTATCAAAAGCAGTTGACAGACCAAGATCAGTGATGATGGTAGAAATGAGCTGTGATGCTGGTTGCTGTTTATTCTTCTGAACAACGTGCAGCCTCTTTGCCCAGGCCTGTGCGAACAGGAAGGAAGAGCCGATCTGCGCTATGCCTGGTTAAGCATGTCATGGGCTGGGATGAAGTCCCGACTTGAGAAACTGGTGCGAGGGAAGCTGAGGATCCCTTTAATTCACCCATGTTGCAGTCTTTTTGTATTTGTTCTTCCCGTGTGGAGTTCCTAGACCTGTGGGAGCAGAGCAACGTCTCAGAAAGACGGGCTGGTCTGCTGGGCTTGGGGAGGGGGGAGGACAAGGCAAGGTCACCATTGCTGGCGCCAGGGCCATGGGAGACAAGCTAGGGAGAGTGCTCTCCTCCCCGTTTCTCTTGCCTTCCCATGGGGGGTGGGCTGTGCCCTCACCTCCTCCCTTTGTTCTTGGAGAGAACAGGAGGAGTGGGAGCAGAGGGTCTTTCCATTCAACTCAGCTAGCAGAGACAAAAAGTACAGCAAAATCCCCAAATCACTGAGCTCACAGCAGTGTGAGACCTGTACGTTTTCTTTTCCCAGGGCTGGATCTTTTGGCAAAGAGCTACAAGCTAACACACACGGACAATCTCATTGTGTTCTCAGAAGCAAGTCTGTGGCTGGACTATAGTTCGTGGTTTGTCTTAAAGCTCACCCAAAATCTATCACGGAAGTGCAACGTGTGCTGCTGTGGAGCGATGCACAGAGCTCTTCCAGCTCACTTGCCACACCTGACCTGGTTTGCACACTGCAGCTGTGTCTTTGCTCAATGTGAAGCAAACATTTTTAAAACTACTCCAAGCTGGTGTCAGTAGTATATGAAAAAGCCAGAGTGGACCAGATACACACATTTGCTGGATCTGCTCTTTGCTATTTCAAGATTCTTTCCCCAGTCCACGCACGGAAGTTTTACACGTTTAATTCCTGTTCTGATACAAGCGTGCACAGGCTTGAAAAATGGTGGTGCGAGACCTTGAAAACCTTGAACACTACTGATGGAGAGCACAGAGCTTTCCCACCTGGACAGGCAGATTGGTGCATTGACACTTGCAGACCAAAGCTTATGAACTCATTTTCTGTGTGTCTTCAGAATTTTTAAGGTAAGAGCAGCATTTTGCTGATAAACCAATGCCTAGCACAGCTTCACAAAGAACACGGGTCAACAGCCCGAAAGGCCTGAAGGTGTGACACAGGACCTCTGGAGACTTCTCTTCTGCTGAAATAGCAGCTGGAGGTGAGGCAGGTTACTGTTAAGTCAACAGCAAGACTTCCACAGTGTCTGTGGAGGTGGAGCAGACCTTGAGCTGCTCTGAAAACGACCCATGCCACTGTTGTTTACAAACTGCACTTGCAGAAGATCTACCTTTAAGAAACACAACCGTACGTCTACTATTAACCTGGAAAACACCATTTATGCTCCTTTTATGTCAAAAAAGCAGGAGACTTACTTCACTCTTTGAGTGGAAAAGAACCACAGAAAACTGCATGAGTACAGATAACCACATGTGGAGCACTGAAGGGAAATTCAGGCCTTCCTTTCTTCCCATCATTGTGTTTGGAATATGTTTCCAATTGCACTAGTCACAGAGCAATCAAAGAAACTCATCTACAGTGGCAAACGGAGATGTCGTATCAGACCACATTATAGGGAGATATACACTACTTTGAATGCTTAGTTGCGTCAGAAAAAATAACATCCACATGGATTCAGGACACAATGCAGCCAGTTTCGCTGTTAATCATATGCCTTAACAGAAAAGGGACAACAATTCTTCAAAGCAAATGAAGTCTGCCTTTGGAAGATGCCTGCTAACATGCTCTTCGACCCCTTACATCCCTGCCTAGGACCCCAGCTTCCCTCACAGGAGGCGGGGAAGGAGCAAGGCCACCCCTGCAGCCCCGAGGGGCAGCGAGCTCACCCACCCGGGGCCCTCGGCCCTTCCTGGGCTCCCGGCCCCGCAGCCCCTCTGCCCCTCCTTCCGTCGCCTCCGCAGCGGGCTGTCCCCCGGGTGCAAGAGGAAGCAAGTGTCTCACTGTTTGCTCCTTTAGTTTTGAGCGTGCCACTTCTAGCATTCCCAGACTTGTTCTGCTCACCTGCTGGTTTTAACAGCCCCGTGAAGGAAGCTGAAAACTAAATTTTCAAACAACCCCACCACGGCAACACGGCATCTGGGGCTGGCCACTGGCAGAGGGAGCAGCCTGGCCCAGGTGCGCTCAGGACCTGCTGTGCATGGTGGGAGCCCCGGTTATAAATAACTTACCGGTGCCCTTTGTTCTCCCCGATAACAGCCTTCATGGTGTGCTTCGAAATGAATTGCGATTGCAGCTCTAGACTGGCATCTTCCACAAACTGTGGTAAAACTGATGCTTTATTCAAGCCCCGAGAAGCATTCCTTGCTTCATGAAGCCATCCCTGTAGTGCAATAAGTAAAAATTGAAGAAGAGAAATATTTACTTTGCCTCTTACTGCAAAGATTTTTTAAAGGTGATTAGACTTGGAAAGTAAACTCTGCTCAAGCTACAACTGTTCCCTGGTCTGGATTAGGGCTCCACACAAATTATCCTGATGAGCCTTTGCACAGCGATCCACTCAGTGTGCGTGGGAAGGTATTTACACAGTCGCTTGACCCTTCAATGAATGGCTCGAATTCTCAGGCAAGCAAAATCTCCCACCAAAACTCAGGAATGAGGTTCACAACCCAGCCTAAACACCACAAACGTTCTCTAGGTTGAGGGACGTGAGTGACCCCTGCGCACAAAGAGAAAAGCTTCGCTCCAGCGCAGCCTTGTACAGAGCTGGCCGGGCTGGGGCTTGCTGGCGGCTGCCCCGGCAGCCGGTGCCCCACGCACCCCGGTGCTTTCCCTGCAGCTCCCGTGATGGCCCCGGGGTGCGGGTGCTGAGCCAACTGCGGGGCGCGGGCCCCAGCCGGGTGTGGGACCTCTGGCTTCAGCGCAGGTGGCTTTGTCTGTGTTGAAGCCACAGCTACGGCAGCAGCGAGCCCTCGTTCAGCGCGGGCAGGCAAGGCTTTACCATGATGATGTCACCGTGACATTGCACCCCAGCACCCGTCATTGCTACTCCGAGGATTCGCAGTCATGATCTGGAAAAAGGCGACATTTTCCCATTTCCATTACTGGTACTAGAGGCAGCCAGAGGAGAAAATGTTCTGTGTTGTTAAAGTTGTGCCTGGTTTATACCCACATCGCAGCTGAGCTTCAGAGTGACATCAGGTTTTTAACCTCTATTCTCTTTCTGATTTGACTTTTGCAGTGGGGAAAGCATTACACACCTAAACATTTAAAGAGAAGAGCACAGAGAGAAGGGAGGAGGAAAAGAATAGGAAAAAAAACCCTGCATAGTTAATGAATTTATTATAAAATTTATCCTAAAATTAGGGATAAAGGAAGTTGCAAGCATTCCTCATGCAAGTCCTTCTCTCATGGGAGATCCTCACTGGATCTGTCCCATTTAGACCCGTTCCCGCTCACGCGGCGGGTCTGCACAACCAGTGGAAGCAAAGAAGAGAAGCTGGGTCAGGCCCTTAGCCTCCAGTGCTAATGAATATTGCTTGTGCTGGGCAGCTGAATCAACAACCAAATGAAATTCTTTCTCCTCTGAACACACTTTTCTAGCTGATCATTTTCCTTCCAGCTCTTTCCTCTCAAGGAGAGGGAGGAGACGCAGTGCTCACCTCCACTTGCTTCACTGCTGCAGCAGCTGTGGCTTCAACACAGACACTGCTGGCAGCCACAACTCTAGAGAAACACTTGCAATTCTGGAGACCAACCACAACTTCTTGGGGTGCCACCAAGACCTGGATTGAAGCCAAAAAAGGAAATGACAGGAAGGGTCCACAGGAAAAAGAGAAGGAGCTGCCATTACAGCTCACCACAGGCTGCAGATCAACAGGGTACAGTTTGCCTACCCAGTCACAGGTGCCTGACACCGCTTGAGACACCCCAAGGTTTCCGAGGCAGCATGGAGCTGCCAGACCCAGTGTAGGTCCTCAGGAGACAGGTCCATGCAGGAGCAGCAGCGGAGGTGGCACCTAAGGATGTCTAAAATAGCACCGGACACCAGCATTTTCCCCTAGAGGTGGGAGTAGAGAACTAGAGATGGTTAATTCAGAGAGGCAGCAGGAAGAAGAGGAAAAGAGACTGAGTAAGCGCTCCGATTCTCTCCTAGTGAACACCTATATCCTGTTTCCTCTCTTTAGGATCTCTACGTACCAATGCCTTCCAGAGTGACAGATGAAAAGGGGGGTGCTACTCAGTGCTGTCAAAGACATGTTTGCTGTGACTGAACAGAGCAGCATTACCACCTCCGGAGCTGTGTGAGGGATCTGAGGCAGCACTCACCCGTTTAGGGAGAGCATTACGTGATGGAGTGCTAGCTGCCCGCAGCTTTTTGCTATGGTGTTTTATTAATAGCACTCTCCCCTCCTGCCAGGTCTCCTTAAGTGCATTACTTGGTGTCTGTCACCCACCTCAGTTATGTCTGTCCGTCTCTTGATGATGGCTGGTGGATCACTCAGTACTTCTGGACATCCTCCCCAGCACCACACATGGCTCCAGCTTCAGTATTTCCAGGTGCTTTCTGTAAAGGGAGCAGCACAAGCAGCGTCCAGTGGACACGCAGCACCAGGAGCCCCCTCCACCTCCAGCAGCAGTGCGTCCTGCTGCCCCAGCACCTAGCCTGGGGGACTAACCCCAGCTCCCCAGCATGACCCCAGGCTGGTCAGCTGCAGAGCCACGCAGGCAGGCATGGAGGGGACCATGTCGAGTGGGGCTGGAGCCACCACACACTGGTGGCTGTGAAAGCATGGCTTGCCCCGGGCACAGGACAGGGTGCCAGGAGCAACCTCTCTGAGAGAAATTCGTGCAGGACAAAGAAAGGCAGCTGCAGGTTAACCTGCAAAGGGGCTGCGGGCAGCATAGGTACATGGAAGGCACTGCTCCGAGCAGTGCATCCTGCTTGCCAGAGATGAAAGAAACCTGGCCTCAAGGTACTGTTTTAAAGAAGCACTGGCTCTGTACCTGATGCATGTCAAATCTGGACGTTAGCTTGGTTTAACTTGCTCTTCGCATCCATGAAAAGAAGTTACACAGACAAATCTCTCTAGGCGATACATGCATCCACTTGAGGGTTTACACCTGTTACACTGTAGAGATCTGAAGGAGTGCTGCACCATGAGCCTCTCCTGTGGACCTTCCCGTCATTCAAATGTCTTGTCTCAAGGACGTTCTGGGCATTAAGAACATACACACATACTCTCAAGAGCAGGAGGGCCTTTCCTTGGAAGAACTCCATTCAGTTTTCCACTTGTTGCTGCTAGAAACTCATATATCTCCCTGCATTAATGACTTCATCTTACACTACTTGCCTTCTAGCAGTAGTCAGTGGAAGTCAATAAGAGATGCACATACAATACAATTACATATAATAATGACGTATAGCTTCTGAATGACCCAGTTCCCATTTAGTGAGGCTGCACAGCCTTAGTAACATAGGAGTATCAGCAGAGTTAGGGGACAGTTGTATCTCCCCTGTATTTCCAGGGCAGTATAGCTGTCTCTGCCTGCCCGGGCCACATGCTGAGGTTTGCCTACTGGATCTGTTTCTGTATACTGTCCAGCTGACAAACTTTTAGCTGGCTCAGCAAGATTCCTTTCCAAGTGCATCAGAAAGCCTCTGTTGTTGTCCAGCTTGACCTCAAAGCTAACTGTTATCTCAGGCAGTGCCATTCTTTTTCTCCTTGCAGAAAGCTTTGCTGCTGGGTGAAGGACTTCCAGTTTCTGATCAGGCTCTAATTTGAGTTTCTGTTTTACTTGTGGGCTGCTCACTCAGACTCCAAGTCTTCCTGCAATTCAGCAATCTGAGAATCCAGGTCACTGCTTCCGTCAGAGCCGCTTCCTCCTCCACCTTCCCCGAGCTGCTTGTGGCTCTTCCTTCCTGGGCAGACGTCTGTGCTCCTCGGGCTGCGCCTGCAGATGCAGTACCTCCCTCCTGTCCTGCATACCCTGTCTCCAGCTCCCGTCATGGTTTTCTTCCCTGAGTGAGTGACAACAATTATGACCTGAGGTTCAGTTGTACAGTTCCTGCCAGAAGCCATCCATTGCTGCCCGCAGTTCATGGAACAGCGTTGCCCATGGTTCCTTGGCCCTCAGGTCACCGGGGCCAGGAGCTGCTTCGGGGGGACCCATCCCTGGCAGCCCATCCTGTCCCACCAGCCCTGCCAGGAGCAGGGCAGCCGGGGGCACAGGGGCAGCCCTGGCCCTGGGCACCTCCGTGGGGATGGGGCAGACCAGGACGTCAGCCCACACGTGGGCTATCACTGCAGCGCTACGCAGAGGCTCCGCAGAGCAGTGGGAGCACCCGGTGCGGCTGTCACCAGCCCTGCCCCTGCCAGCCTGGGCTCAGTGCCCAGCTCATCCCCCTGCCCCAGCAGCCCTGCTCCTGCGGCTCCCGGACTGCTCACAAGACTGCATCTTTCAGGTCTTTAGACACCCCTGACTCCATGCTGCTCTCATGAGTTCTCTGGGCTGTCTCCATGACACAGGAGCTCTCACAGCTGTGACAGCCCATCCTGGCGCATCCTTTCTGCAGGTATGGGCAGTGGCTTATGGGTGTTTTGCTGGTCCCTGACACACCATTCCTCAGGTTTGGTTGCTCCTCACCCCGTGACATCTTCAAGCATTTCAGTTCCTCTCAGTAGTGCCCATGGGAGAGTCTTGCAAGCCATTTCTTCTGACAGCAGAGCAGCAGCATCCCATCACAGCATCTGTACTCCAGCACGCACAAACTCCACCAGGGCAGCTGCTGTGTATTATGGATGAGCCTTCACATCTTTAAATCTCCCTGCATTTACAAGGGAAGAAAGAACCTTACTTCTTGCAGTTCATCTGTCGACGACTGCATGGTAAGAGCCGATCCCTGGAGGAGCCTGCTCCACACACCTATCCATGCTGAGATTCCCATTAATAATTACTCAGTCTGACAGGTGTTTTTTTTTAACCTACAGGATATTTTGGTGTCTTTCTTACTTCTCCCTGGTTTTAATGTGATAGCACATACAGGCTGTGCTGTGAACAAGTGAAATTGCATGTTCAAACTCCAAAAGAAACCAGTGACAGGCTCTATATTTTATGATTCAAAGGTATTTATAATTCAGCAGGAGGCTTTCAAAGCGCATACATATGTACATGGATTCTCCTTTTCCTTTGATTTAATATTTTGCCTGCTTTTCAGACACAGTAGCTGCTCATCACCCACCCGAACCATCATCATTTTTAAAGAACTGGAAACCTGGAAATATTTGCATTTGTTTCATTTTTTTCTACTTACTTGTTTTTCAAGTTGCATTCCAAGGAGTCTGTTTTTAAATTCTTTTTCTTTCTTTTTTTTTTTTTTCCCTGTTCTTTGATGACTCTTGTACATCTCTTTTCTGCTGTTGCTGTGTTATCTGAATCCTCTTAGCAATGCTTAGAGTCCAAGTCTCTCTCTGGATAGCCCACAGTCACTGTAAAACAGGTCTGACCTCTGTCCTTTAATCATGTTAAAGGCATTTGACCCTTCTTAGAGATGTAGATAACTGCACAGAGCTATCTGTCCTAGGCTTTTCCCTAGGCTTTGTCTACTGAGGATTTGCAGAAGCGCACCTGAAAATAACCACCCTACTAGACTTCATTCCCTGGGATTTACAGGTGATTCCTATTAGCCTCTCCTTTCCTCTTACAGAAGAGTATGTTTCTGCTTGGTCACTTTCTCCAAGCAGAAGTAAATTCATCTTTTGGTACACTGGAAAATTTCATTGTAAGAATTAAGGAATTTTCTGTGCTTGCTCCAGCTGGACATCTCAACAGGTCCAAAAAAAGTAGTTCCCAGAGGCAAGGCCCAAGAGCAACAGGGCAAAGGTATATTAAAAAAAAAAAAAAAAAAAAGAGTATTTGACATCCATAAAGCAAACCAAACCTGTAAACGGATCAGCTCACTAAAATAACAACAGCTTGCTCTTGCTCCTGTAACCAAACCTATTCTACTCCTGCCCATAGCAGCCTAGTCCCTGAGCCAGGTCATTCCCGATGATCCTTGCTTCCCTACTGAGTGCCTGAGGGGGTTCCTGGGCACCCTGCACTGTACCACCAGCAAATCCAGTGCATGAGGTGAGGGGAAGGACAAGTATGGCAATATAGGGCTAAACATCTCCTGGAATGCGTTCACAGCACAGTTTTGCCCTGTGGGGCAGGGGCTGGTGGCTCTGCGCCCCAGCTCTGGCAGCTAGCTGGCTTCCAGGAGCTGTAATCCTCACGCCAGGACAGTTTCCAGGTCCTATCTCAGTAAGTCAGTCTGGAAGAGTTGACCAGGAAAGAAATCTCCGCATGCCCAGCCCTCACCTCCTGGCAAGCCCAGCACGCAGCACCAGAGCTCAGCACAGACTCACCGGCTGAGCCAGGCAAGCACCACAGGAAATGGGACCTGAAAGAAAACACAAGGTTTCATTTTGTGGCCAAGGACATGCGCTTATCTCCACGGTGCCTGCAGAGCACTGGTGCATCTTTTTTCTGAAAAGAAAAGAAAAAAGAAAAGAAGAAAAGAAAAGAAAAGAAAAGAAAAGAAAAGAAAAGAAAAGAAAAGAAAAGAAAAGAAAAGAAAAGAGAAAAGAAAAGAAAAGAAAAAAAAACGGCAACACTTTGCTCTTGCTTTTACAACTGGCAAGATAAAAAGAACAATCCACAATAGCACTGCAGTGCAGAGCTACTGTAAAAACTGCTGAGCTAGGGCTGCTTTTCAGCCAAATGGTTTAAAGAGTCGTTCTCCCTCGCGCTGCCAGCGTTTCGTGTGGCTGTCCTGGGCAGCATATCCACACGCCATCAGCCTGTTGGTACCTATTTTTTCCATTTTGGCCAGTCACAAACCTCAGTGGAAAAGAACACTACTGCTCGTGGCTGAAACACTCTCGCTGTTTCGCACAGAACTGCTGGGTCAAGCACAGGAGCTGTAACCTTGAGCAGCCTGATGGAGCCGCAGGCTCCGCGTGCCGGCCGTTGTCACTCGGGCCATGCCTGGTGCCCCCCCGGCACCCCCTGCGGGATGCCCCCAGCCCGTCCCCTGCTGAAGAGCCACCCGCCAGTCCCAGCCTGGTGCCGGGCAGCCACTGCGGGCACCGGCTGCCAGCAAGGGGTGCCAGGGCTGTGTAATTGCAGCTCGCTGAGGAAGCTGCCCCAGCATTGAGGTCAGAGAGGGCTAGTCTTAAACAAACAAACAAACAACCATGTGGCTCCCCACTGCTGGGGAATATTTCTGTCACTTGTCATCCTCTCCCCTAGAAAAAAAGAAAGAAGTAAGAAAAAATGAAAGGCAGTGGGAATATTCAACTGTGCTACAACATGAGCAATGTCCCCAGTGCCTTGGTGCCAGGGCGGACCGTTACAAACTGGGAGACACTGCAGCCGCCTCACAGATCTTCCTGGGGAAACTGCTGCGGTTTGAATCCTAACAGCAACCACCCAAACACGCAGTTAGGCAGAGCGCTCCTTTGGAGCTGCCTCTATACCTGTAGCTAGGCTGCTCAGGGTGTGTAATTACTCGGCTCCGAACATCCCACAGGAGCCAAGCGAGGATGGCCGTGGCGAGCTCCTCGTGGCTCCATCCTCGCAATGTGGCGTGGGCAGGTGGCCCTGGGGAGCGCAGCCAGGATGGAGCTCCAGCTCCCCTGGGGAATGCCTGGACAGCAGCATCTGTTCACGGCTACAGAAAGCACAGCAGGGACCGGACAGCACCACTCTGGGGAGAGGGAGAGCTGGAAAGGTGCCTGCAGGGCTGCTGTGGGCGTCTGAGAGCCACCTGTGGAGCAGCAACGATTACTCCCAGCTGAGCGTGAGGCTGCTCCTGCTTGCCCTGCACGAGGGGTTGGCTTACTGCACCGGCCCTGGGCACTGAACTAAACCCCACTCGGACACGGCAGAAATACCCCTCCTCCCCTTGCCAACACCTCCTCCAGGCCTCTGGCAGAACATGCTCCCTGTACAGAGTCAGCACCCCTTCTTGTCCTCTACAAGTCACAGGTTTTCCTTCAAACCCACCTTCATGTATTTCTTCTCTTCTTGTTCAGCTGGACGAGGGGATGCATGGATGTGCGGACTCGATGACCCGGGGAGCCCAGGCTGAGTGCTGACCAGGAGCAAGCCCAGCCACGGCACATAGCTGGCTGACGCATCGCAGCCTCCGCATCTTCCTGCCACTGCCTGCCCTGCAAGGTCCCTTGCTCTGCTCTGAATCTACTAGCAGCCTCAAGAGGTGCGAGAAAAATGCTATTTGACAGTCAGACGCTTTGTCCATGTCTCTTTTCCAGTTCCTTTGACCCTCTCTCTGTATTTAGGCTCACATGTGCTGAAGTAATTTGCAGTTGTGTCTAGGTTTTGCATTGCCACTAACTCCATTAGCTCATGGATTTCTTTTCCCCTAGAGTTCTTGCAGCTGCTGATGTCTTGCCAGTTAATTTCTCTTATATTTCCTTTCAAATCTGAATTGAATTAGTAAGCATACGTAATGAGGCACAGTAGGAGGAAAAAAGGCATATAAAAGCTGACACAGACCAGACGCCTCTTTCAGCTGCTGCAACACCAATAGAAAGCGTGGGTAAATGTCAGGTGAACGAGAGAAACCAGGACTTAGCCAAATGGCTTGCCAGAATTTGATCATAGGCTACTTACACAGAGGCTTTGAAAATTTCCTGCCCTCAGGATATCAACATTTCTCTGAGATTTCTAAGTGTCCTGCAGTTCAAGGAAGACTTTGAGAAGGAGCTCATTTGCATTACAAAGATGTTGAGTACTGTGGGAACCACTGGTTGAAGGAAGACCAACAAAAAATACCACCTGAAGGGAGCACAACACACAAACAACGAATGATTAAAAAAAGAAAAGCCAGTTTCCCATCACCTCCTCAGCAGGCTATTCTGCCCATCTTTGAGACTGCTTGCTCTCAGTTATGGGTGATAACAAAGGTGCATATCTGCACTGCCACACACACAAGTGAAGCAAAGCATCTAATGTCCACGAGACATTAACTCTCCCTATCAACAGCACCACCAGCTTATAGCTCTGTCCTCCTCTTTCTGCCCTGGTTTCCTACAGAAAGGTAAATTAAGGTGGCTGGGACTCAGGAGACACAGGCAGTGACACAAGACTGTGGAAAGGGTCCTGTGAGCTGGAGATGGGCTTCCTACGCAGGGTAAGAGGGCATCCACCAGTAGGGACACAGGGCACCCTGCTCCAGAGCAGTGCAGAGACCCAGAGCTTATCCCGAGAGCACAGCTGCCTCCTCAACAGCAGTCACCAGGCACAACGTGTCCTGTCTGCACCACGCAGTGCAGGGAGGAGAGCTTGGTGCCCAGCTGGGTGAAGCCATTTGGGCACCTCCCGGGCCAGCGCCCTACTCATGTCACTTTGGCTTCCTGATTTAACCTGCACCAACACAGCTGGTCCTACAGCCCGCCCTAGCATGGAGCAAGCACAAGCACGACCCTCACACCTTTGGTGCAAAGTCCCTCTTTCTTTATAAGCTGAATTCCCGCTATGTATGGCATTCATGAAGGAAACAAATCACATGCGTGGTAGAAACATAGCTCCTCTTCCCAACTTGGTTTAAAGACAGTGTGAAACGGTTCACAGGCTTCTGTGAGTGTAAATATTCATTGATAAGGTCTCCCTCCCCAGGCAGAGTTTCAGCATATTTCGGAGCTTTCCCCTGTGAACAGCTCCACTTGCACCCTGTCAGCTTCTGGGCTGAAGTGGAAGGGGATTTGCACTTTTATAAACACTTTCTTTTTTTTTTCCTTCCCCCTTAAATTGTTGTTAAATTGACATGAAATTGTCTTGAAAAAATTGGGGAGAACGCTTTCTGATGACAGGAAATAGGCCTAAAACATTTGTTCACAACATTTTTAAGTGTTTATTTTTCAACTCGCCAAATTTCAAATCCCCCTTGATGAGCAGAGCCTGCAGTTAAAAGGCTTGTTGAAGAAGTGCGAATGCAAAATCTTTTACATAAGTGGTTTTCTCACTTCTGTTTGCCAGATATTTTATTAAGTGTTAGGAAAATAAGCAAATTAAACCTCCCACTGCTTTTATTATAAATAGATCAGACACTTCAAGCCCTTCAGTTACTTGCAATTTGTTTCACAAAATGTAAGCTGGTTTTCAATCCTCATGTCCTTCCTGCATAGTAAAGGAGGAGGAAGGTACAGCTCTTCATTCCTCATTTGTAGTCTGCTTTTTAGACCCACCTTCTTCCTACTACGTGAGTCACTTCTGGCAGCTGATGGAGATTTTTTCTTCTCTGTGCTTGAAGGGGGAGCTTGCGTGAGATGTCTCCAGCATCTTTTGGAGGAGAACCTGTCTGACTGGCCAGCCCTTCTTCTGGCAGCCACCTCTCTCCCTGGTCTCTCTGTGCCACATTTCATCCCTGTGCTATCCCCAGCCTCATCTGAACCCAGTTTCCTATGAGCACTGTGTCCCATGGGCTTTGCAGGAGCCTTTCCTTTCCAGAGGGACAATGATGCTTTCAATCCCCTTTGCCTGCAGGCTCTCTCGTAGTCCCACGGGGAGGCAAAAGGAAGCGACTGTTCTGTAACAGAGGAGCTCAATGCAAAAGAGCTGCAGAAAGCAAATCACACTGAGGCATTCCCTGAATGAGCTGTGATAATCCTGCCTAGAATACTGTTTTTGCAGGAGACAGAAGCCAAGACCAGCAAAAAGGTCCACGTAGCCAAGCACTGGGAAACATTCAGACAAATACACCATTTCCTCATCAGGTTTGATAGCTGCTTCTTTTTTGCGTAATCAGCTTGTGACTCCAGGAAGCTGGGCACACGCATTAAGGTGATTTTATCTAGGGCTGCTTTTTTGCATGCTCTGATTTGGGGAGGCATTTGAGCTACTGCTTACATACACCGCTTACATTAAATGTCTCCAGCTAGCCAAGGTGCTTCCTTTGCTTTTAAGGGCAGCACAAGTCTCTCCTTCCCCCCTCTCCAGGGGCAGCACCTTGGCCATGGAGGAGCCAGGGAGGTCAGTGTGCCATGGCCCTGTGCTGTGCCCCGGCCCGCCCTGCGAGCCGCCCGTGCCTGCAGGTGGGTGGCAGAAAGCACTGGATATCTGAAGAGCCAGAAATAAAGTTTGGGAGAGGAAGTTCAAAAATAGCTGACCTTTTCCTGTAAGCCTGGGTTATTTATTTCATTCGTTGTTGTTGTTTTTGTTGTAGGGACTTTTTTTTCCCTCAATGACAGGGGAACAAGGAAAGGAAGAGGCTTTGGGAAACAGGTGAGGGAATAAAAAATCTTTTAAAGCAAACAGAGGAGAAAATGAGAATGGTTTTAAGAGGAATGATAGCAAGGATAAGAGCTTCCCCTAGATAGCTATCAGATTTTAGTCATAAAGAAAGAACAGAAACTAAGAACAGCAGGAAAACCTCCTTCCTCTTCCCCACAGGCTTCAGCTCTGCCTTTTGCAGATGCTCACGTAGCCCTGCACACTCCTAGGGCTGGGCTGCAGCATCCCCATGGCTACACAGAGCCACCGGGGGTCAGCCAGACAGGCCACCATGGCACATGTGCCAGTGGGCGTGCTGAAAGCAGCAGAGAAGGAGCAGAGATCATCCTTAGGCCAGGGATGGAACTACATTTCCTATCATGGCACATCAGATTAATTAATATCTGGTGTATATGCAGCTACCACCTGGATCAAACAAGGATCTGTTACACTTGGAATATGTCCCACACGTGGGGCCAGGCAGAACCTCCTCCTGGGGCCAGGGAGCATCATGCTCAGTGTGTGCCCAGGGAGTTCATTGTCAGGGGAGGGATGGAGGGAGGAAGGAAAGCTTCTCCCAACACCCCTCAAGCAGCATCTTCAGTGAATTCTGCTCTTGTCACCGCAAAGAAGGTCATAATATGGAGGGGGACCATCACCGCTCTGTGCCGCACAAGCCAGCGCTGTGCGAGGCTGATGCCTCCCTGCCCCAGTCACCTGGGGCGCAGCGCTGCCCGGCGTGCTCGCCCCTCAGCCCCTGCACCTTACCCTGACAAGGTGCTGCTCCGTGTGCCCCTGCTCGCCCTGCACTCCGCAGTGGCTGCTGCCCCTCGCTGACACTGGGAGAGGCCCACACCCTCCGGTCTCACCTCTCCTTTCCACAACCATAAAAGGAAAAGCAAAATGTTTGAAATCGAATGCTTTGAAGTTTTGCAGAATAAACAAACTTCTTCATGTGGACTGCAATGGGGAAAAAATTCACAGAATGCTCCATAAGGCATAATAAATCTGGCATCTATTGCATTATCTGTGCACCCGCAGCAAATAAGACATTAAAGACCTGAAAACAAAGTGCTCAGGGACATCGTGTTATTAAAGAGCAGCGAGTCAGCCTCACTATCTTGGAAGGCAACCAAAGCATCCAGGGCACACATAAAGATGGGATCAAAACCCAGGGAGGGAGCTGCGGGGCTGGTAGAAGCACGGCAGTAATGGTGTTCAGTTTAAGGGCTCCTAAAATTGAAAGGATTTCTTATGTAATGACAGAGGGTTTAATACCGGATGTATTCGGAGGCCTGAAGAAACTGTAAACACGTACTTATGGAGTGATAAGAGCCTTCTATGCTGTGGACAAAAAGAGTGTGAAAAATGGAAATATACTTGGGATGGAGGCAGCCTGGGGCCATTTGTCTGCACTCTGTCTGAATTCCTTGCTGGCCTGGTTTCTAAATCATCATTATCACAGATCCCCAACAGCTGAGTGATCTCTAATAAAATAATGTTAAAGCAGTCAATGTGTAAGGAAAACACGCTCATACATTAGGCAGATCTCTCAGGCATAACTTCTTCTAAACAAGTACTGTATGAAATAGATGGATTTTGATACAGTTTCCAGTCTCTCTTTAATACTTTCTTGGAAAGCTGATTAAATGAGATTTGGATAAAGTTAAGGCTTGACTCCACTGTTGTCAAGGGAAAACATCCACACACATGTTATTAATGATCAACTTGGGGGTAGCATTGCTCACTTTTGTTTGGGTAGTGTCTTAGCCCATAGCAAAATCCTGGCTGCAGTTTTTCAGCTGGCTTGTGCTTTATAGAGGGTTACACCCAACCACTGGAATCAGACATCCTTCTACACCCAGGTTTGGTGGTATCTGACTGCAAGCACTTTGGGTAGGGATCTTCTCACCTTTTGGCCGCTTGGGATTGAGCATCCCATTGCAGTTACTGCTCACCTTCCAGCTGTAGCCAAGGGACCCACAAAGGAGCAGAAGAAGGAGGAAGCGGTGCACCCACCCAAGGGCTTTGAGGCAGAGGCACCCAATCCCTCCTTGCACCACTGAGCATCCTACCCCTGGAGGCTACCAAATGACTCAGTCAGCAATTATTCCTCATCCTCTGATCCCTGTTCAAAATATCCTGGACCAAAAATTAAGACAGGACTTGTTCCTGGCAGGATTAGCACATCTGCAGCAATGGAAAGGAGAGCTATCAATGGCACTGTTAGTGGGAACATCTCAAACTGGCCTCACCTGTCCTCTGCCACTTTGTTCCTGGTGTTTTACAGCTTGTTGCCCTTCCTGGAAATGGGATGCACAAGCAGCCTGGTGCCCTGCGCTCTGGCCATGGGCTGCTGGGAGCACTGGGGGGAGACCAGCTTTGGGAGACTCTGCACTTCTGCCATCTACCAGCCCATTAAGGAGCCAGATCTGTTTTCTGGAGAAAAACAATCCAAACAAACAAACAAAAAACAACTTTGTGAAACCTGGGACACAGAAACAATCAGGTCTGAAATCTGCAAGCTTTGGGCAGCCACTCCTTTCATATTTAGGTGTAACTTCCCTCAGAGAGCACGACCTAGCCTCCTGCACCCTTATGAACAGGGACTTGTCACGCCTACCCAACAGGAATC
Organism: Chauna torquata; assembly: GCA_013399475.1. NCBI lineage: Eukaryota > Metazoa > Chordata > Aves > Anseriformes > Anhimidae > Chauna > Chauna torquata. The sequence continues at coordinate 120,804 of VXAL01004744.1, forward strand.
AGGGCTGCGAAACTGGAAAACAAAAAAAGCTGAAGTAAATGCAGACTGTTTTTTTCTTACATAAAAGCCCCAGGTTTCCTAAAGGCAAAATGGGTTGGGGGGGGGTGGGCGGCTGCCTGTGCCCTGTCCTGCTGCCTCACCCAGGGCCCCACAGCCCTTCACGCTGGCTCCCAGCGGGCTGAAAAGCAGAAGAAAAGGCAGCTTGTGCCTACGTCCCTGCTGCCTGCACTGCCATGGCAACGCAGCTGCTTCCTCCATTTCCCCGCTCCCTGCCAAGGGAGGGCTCCAGCCCCTGCGGCGTCAACATGAGCCCAGGGGAAGTCCAAGTCCCAACAAAACCCCTCCGCTCCGGTGCCTCGCGTCCCGGGCCGCAGCCCTCTCTTCAATGACTGCCAAAACCTTTGTTTCCTGCAAAGCTCTGGCCTTGCTGCTACCGCCCCGCTCACAAAAACGCCACGTCAGCCCCGGGCGCTCAGGTACCCTTGTGGCGCCGGGCCGGCCGCGCCTGCACCCCGTGGGCATCGTCACAACCCACAGGAAGCAGCGGCCTCTGCCTCATCCCCTCACTCTGTTCATTTCAGAGGCCTGGCGAGCCCCAGGTTGTCCTTTCTGGTCTGTTTCATGGGTTTCCTGTTACAGATCTTTTGCTTTAGGAGATCTGTGGCAAACCTCCACCAGTGAGGGGCAAGCTGCAGCTCACCCACCAAGCCCCAGCCTCACAACCCTGAAGAAAACACCCGTGAGCACCTCAGAGAGCGTGGGTCATGGCTCCCACCGCGCTGGGGAGGTTGCGCAGCCGCGAACGGCACGGCTGCTGTGGCAGAGCCAGCTGGGCAAGCCCTCGCGCGGCCGGTTCCTGGGGTTGGGTGCAGTCAGCAGAGTGGAAGCGGCTCCTCTCATCTTTCACAGCTTCTGCAGAAACAGTCACCGGCCTAGGCAAGGCTAGGGCTTGGCTCCTCCGACAGCTCGTCAGGCCACTCGCGCCGAGACCCTGGCAGGGCCGCGGGCGCAGGAGGAGCCAGCGCCAGCCGATCCAGCCCTGAACCAGCGGGACCACTTGGTTGCTCTTCCACTGGGCAAGTGCCAGGCTTTGCAGAGCCTGGCTCAGAAAGTCACATTTCTCTTTGAAGGTTTGAAACAAATGCCTGGGTCCTTGGTTTGGTAGAAGCTCTTCAGCTCATTGAAGCAACTCTAGCAAAATCCCCCAAAGGCTCGCTGTTCTTTAAGGGAGCAGTGTAGCCACCAGCTGGGAGCACAGCTGTAATCTTGTTTATTTACCACATCTTACTCCATGCAGAGTGCGTCTGCAGGTTCTGATGTGCTGGTGGTGACAGTGAGAAGGGTCAGTGTTCCCAAAACACCACGGGTTGCACACTGAGACCATGTAGTGAGGATGTGTAAAGAAAAAAATAAATCCTGTCCCACTGAGCCTGGCAGTCCCCTCCTGCTCAGCACACCCGCCCAGTGTAGCCAAGGGGGCAAAGAAATTGTGTCACTGGCAGCTTCACTTGCAGACAGAGAATGGCACGAGGTAAATGGGGTTGCAGAGCTCACCAGCACTGATCCTTCCTGCTTTCGCTCCTGGCACTGCAGCTTTCCAAAGTCACTCTTTGCCAAGGGGATTACTTTGCGCTTTGGTTTGGTTTACAACTTGTTCTGGAGTTGTAAAAATCTCACTTAACTTCTAGTTGTAGCCAGCAGCTTGTTCTGAAGGGTAACCTTGAGACTGCACTGAAGTTCTGTGCTCATTTAACTACTTTCTTCTCTCCGCTCACAGTAAGGAAGCAGGATGCCATGTCTTTGCCAAAATATTTTACTTAATAAATAGAACTGCAGGCAGTCTCCACAAGCCAGTCTAGCAGTGCCATATGACCCCAACTAGCAAGAGACAAGGGCTACATTTAAATTCAATTTTAATTCAGCAAAACATCAACACTTATTTACCACACTCCATAAAATTCATGTGACAAAATACCTCCAACAGATTAGTATCCCTCTTACTCCAGAAATGTAAAAGCACAACAAATCAAGTCAGTGCATGTTCTATGGTATCGCACAAGGCTGGCAGCAACACGTGCGTTAGCAAGAGATTCCTCCCTGCAATCGCCATGTGCTCGGTGGCTGTCAGTGCATCTGGCTGTCATAAATTCCCTTGCCACCTCTGTGTTGTTCCGGGGGGATCTGCCAGTTGTCTGAAGTAGATAAGGGTCCACCTGTGTCATTTGCCAGCCAAGGCAGCACTGTAAAGGCGCACAAGCACACATATCCCAACCAGCCCATTGACATCTGAATGGTTTTGAAGGAAGCACCATCTTGCCACTCCCTTTCCCAACGCCCGTGCCACTGCCACCCTGCCACATCAAGGGTGCTGCTGGATGTGCCACGCAGACCCCCCAGTTAAGTTGCAGCTTCATTAGCCTTGGCAGCAGAGGAGAGGATGGGATGATAAAATCATGCTTGACAGCAGAAAGGTTCGAGCTTGCCTGCAATGTAGGTGTTTTAACTCCATACCCTGGGATCATGCACCTTGCCAGTGCTGCCCATGGTAATGCCTGGGAATTTTGCCCTGGCCAAGAGCCACCAAACTCCAGTGGCCATGACAGTATTGCTCCTTGAGGTTATTGCATTTGTTTTCTCATTGGAAGTACAACCTCTGGGCACATCCAGTCCCTTGCTGCCCCAGTGGAGGAAGCCCTGCTCCGAAAACCAGCTCCATTCCAAGCCTCTCCATCTGCAGATAGCCCATGTGCGAGGACCCATCATGGTCCTGCAAACCACCACAAGCAGCATCACAGTTTACTAGACAGCAGTCAGCCACAGCCCAGCCACAAGACAGCCTATTTAGTATCAAGACAGCGATAAAAACTCAACTTCTGTGCCAGCACAAGCTCCTTCAGACGCATGCCTGGAGCCAGAGGACTGGAGTGGGCTGGGATTCCTTATGTGGAAGCCCTGGGCCTGTTGCCGCCCATTGCACGCCTGCCAAACCTCATGTCCGCCTGCAGCAGGCCAGTCCTCTCTCATCCCAGTGGGGACAGGGCAGGTCCAGCCTGGATTAGTCTGCCAGGTCCTCTGCTACAGGCAAGGGCAGGATGTGCAATGGGAAACCGGGAGCAGAGCCCGGGGTGTGTGGGCACCGGTGGGTGGAGGACCTGCAGGGACCTGCCATGCTGAGCCGCCCCGGCGGCGGGACACCGCCTGCCCTGCCCTGGCGCTGCCCCAGCTTGGGGAGGAGGAGGCTGAGAGCTCTTCCTCATCCTCAGACCTGGTCCTGCCTCTGCACTGCTGCGGTGGCCCTGGCCTTCGCCTGAGCACCACCGCTCCCAGGTGCCCGCTGCTCATGGGGAAGGAGACGGCGAGGGGAGGATCTGCACCCTTGGCAGGTAGGGCATTTCTGAGGCAATCACAAGAAAAAAAGAGAAAAGACCTTTTTCATCTTCATCTGACTCTTCAGGGCTTCGGGTACACTCCAAAGGAGAAAAGAGGACAGACACACAATTTGCTTACCATGGCCTGCACTGTCGAATGCAATATACGAAAACAAAGCATCCATCACAGTTACTGAAAATTCCCAGTAGCTATGTGGCACGCCATGAAGGACAGACTGGCTCCCGTCTTGCCATTCACTGTTGAGCAGGCGATGCTTCTGCTGGCTGGGTGCGACCCTGTGAGCCCCTCGGGCTGGGGGCTGGAGGCTTCTCAGGTCCCACTTCCCAGGACACATCCTAAGCAAACTGAAAGACGAGGTTTGTCAGAGCTCAGCTCGCTCAAGCCATGAACTTGTCCTGCAACCACAACACTTAATAAACATGCTGGGATGCATTGGAGTTTTTGTCGGCGCTGTCGTGCCCATCCTGCCAGGTGTGGCCCCAAGATGCTGTCTCCTGTGGGGCCACAGGGAGTGGGCCAGCTCTCCTGGCCCTCAGCATCCTCACGCACATCAACACACACCATTGCTCCCAACCTAAAGAAACGAGGAACACGTTCCATGCTGAAGGCGGGCAGCACAAGCCTGTCGCCTTGGGTGGGGAGATTTATAGGGGGTTGCGTCAGCTGCGAAGGCTCACAGCATCATTTCCCGCACAGCGCAGGCAGGCACTGGGCCCCCACGGAGCACAGGGAGCTGCTCCTGCAGGGGTGGCTTCTTTGCGTGCCCTCGAGCTTGCTGCCGAAGCGATGGGATGGAAAGAGGAGCGCAGGAAGCCAGGCCGTGTCACTGTAAATCCTGTCAAGTCTAACGATGTTTTCTCAAGCGTGCTTTCTCAACTTCCCTCCCGAGAGAACAAACCGAAAAGATGGTTATGTCTGATCTTTAAGTAACCCAGAAACAAAATGTTTCCCAAACAAATAATCACATTGCAGTCTGACAATACTCATCATTACAAAAGAACATTTTATTTCACTTTTTCCTGGGTGTACTATATTGCAACGTAACACTAGGCAGGTCTATTATCATATTAAGATTCTTGCTACAGAATTAAGGTGTTTGTCCATTTGGTCAAATTTCAAAGTTTTTCCTTGGCATTCTTACAGGACTCATCACTACTTAAGCACATGAATTAGTGGAAGTGCCAGAAACGTGATGTGAGACTCAGAGCGGGCGCTTTCCAATCTGAATTTGCAAAAGTTGCTGGACTGGCTGGATGCACAAGGTCAGCACAAATATTCATCCTAACTGTGACAAAGGGGGAAGTGCACATCTCCAGATTTTGAGCACAAAGATTTGTTTTTCAGGCTTAATATACCATTAAGGTTGTCTTCTTATTTTTGAGGCACTCTTTGTCATCTCTGCTTCCATTACCAAGGAAGATTTGCATTATTTTTGAGCAATAATGTAAAACGCCTTACTTATATTCTGGCAATTGTATTAGTTGTTAGGCACCTGATTAACGCAACTAATTACATAAACTCATACAAACCATGCCTGAAGTATTATCCACAAAAAGTCCATCCATTCTAAGTCAAATACTATAGTTCACAGAAAGTCTTCTAATACGCAATTGCATGTGAATATACATATGAGCAGTACATGAATCACTGAGTAAATATGGCACTTTTACATATTTTCCTGGAGGTCATACAGAATTAGGAAACAATCTTCTCTTAGCTGACGCACTTCTAAAATACTGTAACATGTTTTTGGAAAATACACCCCACAGACTAGACAGTAAGAAGTTTAGAAAAGTCAACAGTGCAGCTACCTGAGTTTGTTCCATTAATTTTAAGCAATTAACAGTAATCTGATATTTTATCATTCACCGCGAGCCTGAGGGTTGACTACCCATAAAAGCCATGCTGCCTAACCCTGCTATAGATACAAAAGCACAGCTCTCCAAGCATGTGGCTTGGCAAGACGATGAGCTGACCCAGCACCTCTAAAGTGACCTGTCCTTCCTTCTCCTTGCCTGGACCCTGGCTGCAGAGTCCTGTTCCCTTGCTACTCCTACCTTAGCATCCATTGATCCTCTGGAGAGCTGATCCAGCAGAAAATTTGTCCCTTTTTTTCAGTGGCTTAGTTTTCTGCTGGCTTAGTAAATTGATTTGTCCTGTGGAGGGATCAGACAAGCACCAGACCCATAAAGGTACCAGAGAAGCGGCTGGACCATGTGGCCTGGGATGGGAGCAGGGGAGGATGCAGGAAACTGCCCCTTTTTGGTGGCAGCGAGCTGTTTGATTGACTAAGTGGTCTCAGCAGACCAAACCCTTGGAGAAGATACAGTTATTAGTGTGAAAGTGCTTAGGCTGGTATAGTTTATTCCTATCTAGAAGGTAAATAAAGAAATACCAGCACAAGGCACTTTTTACTCATGTAACTGTGTCCACATGAGGGATTGCACTCGCATAAATATAATCAGTGGCAAACAAAACCCCCACATCCCCTAAGTGATGTATTTAAAAAAAAACGGTGTAGAACAACCTTCAGTTATGAGGTGTGCATAATTTCCATTCAGAAATAGACCACTACACATGAAACAACATTAGACACAAAATAAATTATAAATTTAACATGTTACATCTAGGAATATAAAGATTTTTTTAAAAACTTCAAATGTAATCCCATATTTCAAATCTAAGTAAGATAACTATACAGCTCCACTGATTACTTGGACATTTTAAACAGTTTACATTCATCAGGGACAACAGCACTTTGGTTTACATAATTAGGTTAATATGAGCAATGAAACATTTCTTGCCCTCACATTACATCAAAGTGAAATACATTTAGATTATATATATACTGCCAAGCTGTTCCAATAAGTGCATTCCATATATGAGTAAGAGTAGCTCTTGCAATAGCTACATCAGTTACAGGTCTTTTATAGAACTAAATTAAATCGCTTTAAAAAAGCTTGTTCTGACTCTTTCACACCTGACCCATTTTTGATTAATCACATGGATCTCCTGCAGTACATAGCCAAGCGCAGAAAGGAAGTCTGACTTGGTACTGTGGCAAGGCCACTTACCAGATTGCGCAGCACGCCCTGGATTAATGAGGAAATACTCATTTTAGTTTGTCTCCTCACCTTTATAAATCAGATTCAAAACAACAATAAGCTCAACAACTTGGATTAACTGTAGTTCAAGACAGTTCAATGGCAGTTAGAAAACATTTAAAAGCAACCAACCTGACGATCATCAACCAATTATTTTACATAACTTAAACAATCTGCAACTCAACCTTTGCAATTTATAAACAGCATTGCCTCCTAGAGAAAGAAGTACTTACTCCTAGGTATTCTTGCAAAGCATTTATCCAGTGCCTGCATCTGACTCAAATATGTATTGTTGGATAGGATGAAGAGATCTCCTCCCAGAAAAACATTTTACTATCATATGGTTATTTTTTATTAGCTTAAATTAGCTTGTGAGCAGCACATGAGTTATCATGGACTATACCTGCCAAACTTGCCTAAAAGAAAGCAAATGGCTGGATAAATAAACAACTGAACATGGTTTCAGAGGACAAAGTTCCCAACCTGATGCATAATCATTCAAGATATTACAGATTATCAAATTATTTTAAAAAGCAGACATCCAACTGTATGATTTCCGATTTAATTACTATCTGGGAGATGAAAACATAGCCTTCATCACTGTCCTCCAGTTGGCTGAGTGTTTTGAGAAGTTAATGTTTTCATTTAATCTCATTTTTGCAAATCTGTAAATGTTCCTGTGTTGAGCTTGGTAATATAATATCAAAGCTCAAATAAGGAGCATATCAGCTGCTAAAAATACTATCATCTCCTTGCCAGAAGCTTTACAAACTAAACATGATTGCACTTTTTCTGAATCCCAGTCTTGCAAGGTGCCAAGCATCCCAGTGGGGAAGTGAACTGAGGGACACAGAGGACACTTGTTCCCTTGCAGTACTGGACGTTTAGTGGAGGATGGGTAGGAAATTTTTGAAAATAGTGTTTTATCTCCCTGGGTTGACTTTTCCAACACAATGAGTTCATTGCACCCATTCCACTCAGGTCAGCAGGAAATGGGCAGCTGAATCCCTTTGCATTGTTCAGAAAATCTTCAGCATGAGTCATTTTGGTAGTGACTCCTCTGTGACCTGTGGCCTTACTCTTCCAGCTCTGGAGAGGAAATCGCAGTCAGTGCCTCCTGCTTGGTGCTGCGTGTGAACAGAGACCTAGACTAAACTTTCCATAAGGCCCTGGAGGAGTTCTGCTTGCTCCCTCAGACCCATTAAAATACCTCCAGCCCTTGTACATAAAGAACCTTTTCTACTTGCTTTGACCATCTGAGGAAACTGTCATAAACAAAAGGAAGGTCAACCCAGATCTCGTTAGATGTTGAACACCTTCAGCTCCCACTGAAGAAAAGATGCAACAGGGCATTCAACACCTGCAGGACTACCCGTTGAAGACCACATCCTAAGGGATTAACAATAACCAGGAAGACAATACAATCACCTGTTACAAATTATGCGATCCAAAGCATACAGCTTAAACACAGTTCCCCTGTTAGGATTAGCCAAAGGAAAAAAAACAGCAGATAAAACCATTTACTTTTGCCAGTAAAAATTAAGTTACAGACACCCTTGTTCTCAGGGCAAAATAAACTTAAAAATATCTTAAAACAGTGAAAAAATATGAGAAAATTTTATTTAAAAATATATGTACTCCTTACTCCAAATTTCTTTGTACAGAAAGGATTTTTTTGAAAAAGAAAAAAAATAATCACAAACTAAATGCATATTCAGAGTATGCACTTTCTACAGCGTATTTGGTAGAAGCATTATTTCTGTAAAACTGAGCGAGAGGAAGTTAATTATTCAGCTTTCATTTGTTCCCTGACATCAGAAGGCAACGTTTCAAACAAGGTGTCCTCTACAGTGAAACCAGTCCGCTTCAGAGATCTACATTCACCAAGTTCAGGTGGGAGAATTTCAAAGTGATTGCCTTTAATATCCAAGTGGGAGAGGAATACCAAATTACCAATTTTAGGTGAAAGGACTGACAAGTTATTTTTCCCAATTTTCAGAGTCTTAAGTTTTTTGCAAAAGTATAGTTCATCTGGCACACTCTCCACTTTGTTGCAAGTAATGGAAAAGTACTGTAAACTCTGCAGAACTCCTATTTCAGGTGGGATGAAGCGAATGTCATTGTAAGACAAATCCAAATATCTGATTTTGTTGCATAGGAATAGGTGGGATGGAAGAACCTCTATTTTGTTATGGCTGAAGGAAAGCCGTTCAAGACTAGTGAGTTTCTTTATATGCTCTGGGATGTATGTTATACTGTTGTACCACAGCTTTAGGATTGTCAGTTTTCTCAGGTGTTGAAAACTTACTATTTCTTCAATTGATTTGAGGTTGTTTTCCTTTAAATCCAGTTCCTGAAGACTGAGAAGGCTGAAGACTGCATGAGGTATGCGCTCTAAGTCACAGTGAACCAATTCCAGCTGTGTCAAGTTGACCATCTTCTTCAGGTTGTTGAGCATCACTAGCTTACTGCCGTCATTATGGATGCACAATTTTTGCAGGTGACTTGAAACATCAACTGCGGATTGTGGGATTTTGGACAAATTACTTTTTATGTAAAGAACTTTAAGGCTTTTAAGTTCCCGAAAAGACTCCAATGTAATGTTTTTGGAAATATCATGACTTAGGGAGCCAATTAAATACAGCTCTTCCAAGTTTCTGAGGCCATACATCCAGTGTGGAAGTTCTCTGATGTCATCAAACTTGACGCTCAAGATCTTCAGATTCTCCTTCAGAAAGGCCAAGGCGGCGCTGTGGATCTTCACAGAACACTGGTGCAAGGAGAGCTCTTGGAGATTGTCCAACTGTGCAATGGTTGCTGGTATCATTACATTATTAATAATTTCAAGTTTTAAAGACTGTAGCTCAGTAATTTCAAAAACTGTGTCTGGTAGTCCAGACAGCATGAAAAGCTGAAGCTCCAAATGGCTATGGGAGTTCGTCTGTAGCCTCTGTCTCAGTTTATCTGCAGTCCACTCATTGTTTAAGTTCAGCTGTTTCAGCTTGTTTTCACTGACTTCAGACAGGAATACAGCAAACCTCTTGGAATAGAGAGGATCATATTGATCTATCATATGAAGCATAAAAGCAAAGTCATTCTTGACATCTGGGATATCATCAATTCCCGTCTCTTGACGAACATATTCAAAGGAATATTCTTTCAGTGAGCGATAGAACAACCAGTACAGAGTATAAAGACATGTGAGGCCGTAGATGCTTACAAAGCACAGGTAGCAGTAGGAGAGTTTAGAGAATAGATGTGCCATTGTGTGATTACAGCAAAAATTCTTGTATCCTGTCATGTCTTCTATATCAACGTTACAGACTACTGTAAAATTAACTTCTGAGACGAGTGCTGTGTTGTAAGCAATAATAATAAGGAATTTAATTACCTTAAGTACAGTCTGGCGAACATACATGACATAGAGTATATCACCCTCCTCAACATGCAGTCTAAATTTCTTCACCTTTTCGAACAGTGCTTTGGCCTGTTCACCTTCTTTCTTGTCTAATGCCCCAGGTGTTCCCTTATCCACAACCAGCTTCTCAGGGATTGATTTTAGAGACTGTGTCTTGACCAAAGTGCCTTCAGTGCTTGGCTGGATAGTATTAGACTTGTTTATGTTGTTCTTCCTGTTATCTTTCTCCTCAGAGTCTTCTCCTGACACTTCGGATAAGGCTCTTGTTGTCCAGGGAGAATCAAAACATTTCCCAAGTATTGAAATGAAGTGTTCGATTTTGGAGCTCGATCCAGGGAATTTGAACCAAAAGTTACTACACAGCATGAAGACCAGTGTGTGTATAAGGACAAGGTAAGGGAAGTACTTGGCATACCAGTGTAGGGCACGTTCATAGCACACCTGATTTATAAAGCTGTATTGCTGAAGGTCCAAATCAGTCTTCAGTCCTTTCATTTCAACTGTAGCTGGAGGGGTGGATGGCTTCGGTGGAGGAAGAGGGGTTGTATCTGGGATTGTGCTAAACACATTTGAACTATTAGATTGGTTCTGGCAAGGCTGTAGTCGCTTTGGAAGGCATATTATCTTGTCTTGCATGACCTGAAACACACAAAAAGATAACTTATAAACTGATGTACAGACAATGGTGGCAGTACCACTGGGTAGCTCTCCTTGGAGTTCCTCCAGCTGTCAGGCATTCTCCTCCATAGCCTGACACTTGGACTCACAGTCTGTGCTATTATTGTTGTCATTAGTCTCGACAAGATACTTGTTCTATATGCCAAGAACTAGGTCACCCCTTTTCATCAATGGTTAGCTTTCCATAACTTGGATAAGGGGGTATTGAGATAATCCAGAAAAAGGAAAAGTATGGGTAATCCTTCCAGACAAGATCAGGGATCTCCTGCACTGGTCTCCCCAGAGACAGACTGTTCTTGCCAGGTGTATTCACCCTGGCACAGTGCTACACAGTATTCAGAGAGAGCTTAGGCTTGAATGCAGTGTGACTGCATTCATGTGGCTTTACACTTAAACTGTGATGTCCATCACACCCAAAATGGCTGACAAAGAGCCAACATAGTCATATCTATGCTGGGACACTGTTTAACTTCAGTCTTAATAAGGACAGACAGTGATACTAGAGAGTCGATGGTGTTTTATACATGTGTGTGCATGGACATCATTTTTATTCTGTCTCATACAGAGAGAGTTCTCATACCACACACCTGTGGGAATGAAGTATCTCTATCCTTGAGTTTGTCTATAATGCAAAAAAAAAAAAGAGCAACTTCCTTAATTTGGGCTGGCCATTCACGTTGGTAAACTCAGGTGAGATTGCCTTTAGGGACCAATCTCCTTTGGTTTAACTTGAGGTAACAGTCTGAGTTCAGTGCCACGCTCCCTAGAGGTCTGAATTTAAAATACTAATTTGTATGATAAACCAAGGAGTTCTGTTATCTGCCCTGAACTAAGAACGTGCCTTCTACTATAGTGTGGATTATCCTTTGACATCATGGTTGTTGAAAGCACTAAAAATAGGGTATGCAACAAGAGCTTCCAAACACAGATGCTCCTTGACAATCTGCCCTAGTGCAGGGAGATGCTGAGATGAGACCACGTGTTTTTAACAATAACTGTTGACACTTCAGAAACTCCCACCGCTAATCTTTGTCCGTAAATGCTATTCTGATATTTCTTACACTGCCATTACTTACATTCTGGATTCACGCCACTGGTAATAAGTTGGAATAAAAAAATCCTGCCTGTCATTTGAAGTGCTTCCATGCACTATTTTCCAGTGTGCTTCATCCAATCAAGCAGGTAAATTTAAAAACAACAAAAGCTCTACTTCATGTGCTTAAGCAAACACTTAGCTACTGATGCAAAATACAGAACTGTACAGAGAGATTTTTAAACCTGGACATCGTATCTTTTCAACTGAAAATATTTGAAGTGACGAATACAGGCAAAACCACAGCTGATTCACATGAAATCTGGGACACGGTATGTGAAAATCTTAGGCCATATAAGTGAGCAAATCCTCCTGAAATAAGAGCTCTGTCAGTGTGTCCCTTTAGCTCCATTTCTGAGTCATGCGAAAAAATGTGAGACCCACGTTTGAGCTAGTACTACAACTTTCTGCTTTTCTTGAGTCCATCCCAAACAGTACTTTCCACTTCTTTTCAGCTTTTGGCTCTTCAGCAAAATTTAGCTACAGTGAGTGACACTAATGTCAATTGTTTATGTGTAAGCATCCTCAGAGATGCTTTGGAATGGAGGAGACGTAATATTAATTGTGGGTGGTGTTAATAAAATAAGCACATGCGTTTCAAATCTCTTTGAAACATAAAGGCAAAAAGTATTAACATTTGCCAAATACAGAAAAACAGAAATTACAGAATTACAGTTTTTCAAGCTTCTAAGCAAAAAAAGGGGTAACAAGCAAGAATTTAATTTGATCATCTGTTTTGTTATGCCGAACTGTGGTGAAAACAGGCATCCAGGCACAAGCCAAACCAACAGCTCTTATCTGAGCTGGCACCACTCCACTGACTCTAGCGCAGCTCTACTGATTTACAGCTGCAGAAAGTCTGGTCTGTGTTATTTGATGTTTCTGCCTAAGCAGCTTTAATCCTGGGACCAGTAAATTTTTGCTTTGTTTGCTGCAAATTGAAGAGATAAACAACCCGTGACACCATCCTCATGAGGACCATCCTCGCTTGCTGCTCTCTCAACACCCTTGAGAGCACCCGCCTCGCCTCCGCTGATTTACCTGCAGCGTGCACCCAAACACACCGATCATCAGCATGGCGACGGAGAGATAGTCTGTGAACACATCCCACCAGGGCTTCAGCACCCTGAACGCCGGCTGCTGCTCCGAGAACTGGCGAAACTCAGTCACGGGAATCATCCTCCTGGAAAAAAGCAAGGCCAGAGCTCAGCCTCCTGCAGCCAGCACCCTCCAGTCTATGCGAGACAGCGAGAAAGTTCTTCCGAGAGGTTTGAAACAACCCACTCTGGACATGAGATGGCCAGGATGTGGCACAAAGTCCCCAGCTGCCTCCCACGAGGTCCCTCTGACACCCACCTCAGACAAGGGATGCTCGTGCTGCGCCCCAGCAGCACCAGGGTCCAGTGCATGCAGGCAGACAAATCTGCTCTGCACCGACTCCCCCCCTACCCGACGGGTCGACACTGCCTTCTGAATCCTGCCAGCTTCATATGCGCCAGCCTTGATTTCAAAGGCCTCGCTAAAGCAGTTATCCAGCGCTCAGGTTTCACGGGCCCTTTTAGCTATCATGTTTCATTCACTTCTGTTGTGTTCATAGTGGTTTCTGGGATGCTCTTGAATATTTGTGTGCACACTCACCACAGTTTTAAATCTACTATGTTTTGAGTGCAAGTTGCTAAAGTGCTTTAGCTAACCAGAACTACAGGCACTATGGGCAGATCAAGGGCTTTATCTTCACCTCAGAAGTCTAGGCTTACATCATCACCTCCTCTGAAAAATCAGCTGCCGCACGAGCACGTACAGGCAAAGCCACTGATTTGAAAGCCTACAGCATGTTGTGTAACTCAGTCCCGAGATCAAACCACTACTGAAACTCCCCAGTAAGTTACAATGGAAAGATAAACCCACGTGGGAATGTAACAAAAGTACTCCCAAGGACAATTTATGAAAAACCATCCTTTAACTAATATCGTAAATGCTCACCACAACCACCTCGCATCACAGTCATATTTTAAGAGTTTACAGTCCCGGTTCAGCTGTGCCCTGGAACCCACGGGTGTGGTGCTGGTGCCATCCAGCAGCGCACAGGCTCAGCCGCAAGCACGCGCGTGCCGACACGCTTCCCGGGGACTGGGGGGCTTTGGCTCCCCCGGAGCCGGGGAGGCAGGCAGGGAAGGACGCAGCCTAACTGCAAGCGTATGGCCATCCTGCGAATCATCGCCGACTCCCACCGCACCAGCCGTACTTGAGCGACAAGATGCTCAGCTCGACACCTCCTCAGGGACCACCGTGTCCCCGCTTGCCCCGCAGATCCTCAGGAGCTGCCCCAGTCCCCAGAAGCAGCAGCACGCGCAAGGCAACGCCTGTAAATGTCCTTCGGTTAATAGCTGGGCTGGGGCTTTGCGGCTTCCTGAGTGGGGAGCACAAACAGCTTCTAGCCCCTGCCCCTCTTTCAACCTTTCAGTGTTGCTTTAAGCATTACTTGGCCAGGCAGGAGAATCTCTGCCAGCTTCTCGCCTGCCCAAGGGCGGTTCCCAGGACGCAGGCTACAACGCCAGATGAAGCCGTGCATGTCCCTCGCACGGCTGGCGGTCCCCTGCAGCACATGCGCATTAATTAATCGCCCGTCGGTGAGAACCACTGCACGGCAAGGCTGACCACACACAGCCAGGCTGCCAGCTGGCCCGAATGGCTGCCTGGCAGCAAAGGGATGCAGCCTTCGGGATTGAACACGCGCAGCCCGCGGCCGCTCCTCTGGTCCGCCTGTGCCTGCCTCGCAAGTGCTCGGCTGCACTGCGGCAGGGGCTGGGAACTCTCGGACTCGCGGTGCGGGGACAGCCTTCAGAACTGCACCACACAGCGTGGCTGTTCTGTTTGATAGGTTTCACCCTGTATTTCAGAGGGCCTTTGTTGTGTTATATGGCTGCTTTATTTCTTGTGAGTGATGTGTGGGGAATTTAGATGCAGGCAGATAGTTTCTGGCAGTGCAAACGCATGCCGCTCTGATCCCTTGTTCCTTTCAGTGGTCGCTGTTTGCATAGTGCGACTCCTCAAAAGCAGAGCGCACACTGTTACCCTGGTTAAGGGTCCAAGGGGAGACCTGCACACAGCCAGCCTCTGAGCCACGCCAGGAGGTCTGCAGTGCAACACCAGGCTCTGTTTGCCAATGAGGTTTTCCTTTACTGTTAAAAAAAAAAAAAACCCTGTTACTGAACAATGGCAGTAGTACTGCACATAATAATGGTAAATAAACCAGCAATGTCTAATGACAGGCCACTTATTTTTTTTAACTTCAGAAAAAAAGACATTCACAAGAAGCTTTAAACGGAGATTGGACATGAAGTGGACAAGAAGATATTTTCCAAGATTCTCTGGAGAAACCCTATTGCTTCTTCCTTTGCTGTACCAGCAATAAAGAGAAAACACTGGAAAGAAAAGCTGAGGAGCCTGGGCCTGCCAGTGCTGCTGTAACTGCGCGGCGAACAGTTACACAAAACTGCATCGTCTTCATCTCCCTCTTCCCTATCACCCCTTTCACACTCCGGCCTGTCCAGTGGCCAGGAGGACATCCATTAGCAATGGCTTCAGAGGCCCCAGCAGAGACACAGAAGGTTCACGCGGCTCACGGCAACCCTGACAAACCCCTCCTGGCCACGGCAGACGCCCGGCTCTGCCCAGCCACTGCACCCGGAGCCGCGCACACGAACAAGGCCTGTGCAAAACAAAGTGATTCCATCGATCTTTACATTCATTTAAACAAATCAAACCAGAGATGCTAAAAAGTCCCACTGCAGCCCAAAGAGCCATCTCTGGGACAGCACACCACCTACGGTAGGTGCCTACCTCTTCTAAGAGCAGGCAGACAGAAGAAAATGAGTCCAAAATTTCAGCTGGTGAAAACTCAGAGAGCATGACTGATTTCAGTTCGCCCACATTCAAAATGCTATTTAATGGCACAATTGGTGGTACCTGAAATGTGGAATCTGACTTAAATACTCTTCTAACCTACCTTAGTAAAGTTTGAATTCTAAATGTTGGACTAACTTTTCCAATTAAAACCAGAATTCATTCTTTTTTCTCTCTCCTGTATTTCTGACAATCCTCAATCTCTAGAGAAAAGAAAACTGTACATGAGATAAATCACCTGGTAATTGCTACCACAAGGAAATCAAAAAGGAACTCGGATTAAAGAGTTGTACTGGCTCGTTGAACAGTGCTGCAGATAGGAGCTGAGGGTTTGCCAGATGAAAAACAAAAACAACAACAACAAAATGGAAGGTGAGAGAAACTAGTAGATTTTTATTACTATTTTAAAATTTCTAGGAAATAAAGAAGAGCCGACGAGTGAAAGTAAATGTGATAATAAAATGCAACGCTGGAATCTGGGAAGATATGCAAAGAATACCTGAATTCCCCTGCAAAGGAAAAGAAGGGTCAAACACTACCCTGGGAGAACGTGCAAAGACTTGAAGATAATAAACAGATACAGCTTTTGCTGGAAATAGAGACATGGAAAAGCACCAAAAAAAAAAAGAAAACAAAACAAAACCAGTCAGGTCCAAACTCTTAGCTGATGCAAACAGGAACAGTTTCCAGCCAAATATCAGATATTTACTCCAGCAGAAATCAGCTCGTGCATGGGCAATGAGGAGCACGGCACAACGACTTAACATGACCTAAAAGAGCTACGGAGAATAAATCGGTCCAAGTGGGAAAGGGAAGTACTGGACACAAATTAGACTTAATAAATGAGAAATTAAATCAGAGGATGACTCTGAAATGGCCGCGCTGCAAGGCAGCTCCTGAGCAATTGGCCTTCATCAGAGGAAACGCAGGGAAGCGGTGGGGACACGCTGCAGAACGTAAAGGAAATTAATTAATTAGCTGCCTGGCGCTGGCGGCCCGCGGGAGTGGGGCGGGCAGGGCTGCCGGCGGGGTCTGCGGCTGTGCCGGGCTTCGTGCTCCGAGGAACCGCTGCCGCTGCGTCAGCGAGCGGACGGGAAGACGCTGACAAACACGGCCTCCAGCTGAGGCTACCCTGCCTCCCCAGCGACACCGACAGGTCCGAAGCCCTCCCGCCACGGCACCGCTCGCTGCCCGAGCTCCCCGCCCGGAGCTGCGCTCGAGGCACCCCGAGAGATGCTGCACGGTTACGAATTACAGACACGTTAATGCTCACGGGTGTGCACCCCCGGCACACCCCTGAACAAAAACGCTCCTGGCTCCCCGCGGCTCCCCAGCCCCACGCTCCAGCTATTGCTAGGTGACTGTTGCTATTTTTAAGTAGAATCTTTTGGAGCGACTTAACCCATTTCAGGCAGCGTAGCTCCGAACGGGCACACTCCCGCCTCTGGCCGAAGGGGACCGCGCTGCTGGAGCACCGCGGCACCGGGGCAAAGCCCCGCGCTGGCTGCAGCCTGCCCCGCTCAGCTCTCGAGGCACGGTTTCTGTAGGCATGGTGATCAAAAAAGGCGCACGCAGTGAAACAGAGAGATAACTGGAAGTCCCTGCCTTTATTCCGCCTCTTTGTGCAGGTCTGCCAGTGCCGGCTCAGCACCGAGACCCCAGCAGGGCACAGTGGGGTGGCCACAGGCAGTCACCTGCTGTCCCACCCTCGCTGTCCCCAGGCTGGGGACAAGACCGGCCCGGCAGCAAAGGGAAGGACGACCTCCAAACTGCCGAGAAAGCTGCTGAGCAGTGAGGCAGGTGACCCTGGACACTGCCTGCTGCCGCCAGCCAGGCTGCATCCCAGCTATCCTTGCTGAGCAAGGCCCAAAGACGTGCCCCACACTTTGGGCACAACCCGACATGCCGTCCGACAGAACGGCGGTGGCACGGCTGCTTGCCATGCCGTACGTGCGAGACTGGGGTTTGGCAGCGCTGCATTTGCCAGGTGACAGATATTATTCACCAGAAGTCAAGCCCTCTGCTATCACACTCTTCCAGCAGTTACTCAGCCCCTTTGGCATGCACGGAAGCAGTCGCTGTCATCCATCGCCTGTTTTAGGGTAACATCCACAGCCTCACACCACAATCAGGGCCCCGGGTGCTGGGCAGGCAGTTAATATCAAGAATGTATTGGTTCGGCAGGGGCAGGGCATAAATAACAGACCAGAGGGAGAAAGGAGGAACACAGCAATAGGAGAGAGGTAAGGTTGCAGAAATAGTGAAGTTTAAAACTGGGAAGCATAAAAAGCTTCCCAGTCTTATGCTAACCAGAAGAGATGTTTACGTTATTTGCCAGCTGACACTTCACCACATTTCCCTGCCTTGCAGCCACCCCTCCTCGGACACAGGACTGGCACCATCACCTCCTACAGGCGGACACAAAGGCTCAGCCCAGCCCTGGGCGCTGCGGCCGCGGCCCCGAGCCGCTGGCAGCGCAGGAGCACCATGCCGTGCAGGAAGGGCAGGGGCCGGGGCTGGGAGCCCGGCATGGGGCGAGACTGGGGTTCCCGCAAGGGAAAATTCAGACTGGGACCATGCAGTCCTTCACACCAGAGATCTATCAAGAAGAGAAAGTGTTGGGCTGGGCAAAACCAGCTCTCCTTGCTGTTTTAAACATATTGCATGTGTTAGGATAAATTATGAAATGCCTTTTGGGAATACTGCTGCAAGTAGGTCTCTGGGCTGGTTCCCATACATGATTTATAGCATATTCATCTTCATTAAAGGAACAGAGCACAGCACACATTTAACAGAGGCCGCAGCAATTACAGGAAGCAACGAGCTCGTGACTTGGTGGCGGGAACTCGCCAAGCCCCGGGGCGGCGGGTGGCACACGCACGGGCTGTGCTCCATGCAGGACCGGCACTGCGCATCCCCAGCGCCCTGCAGCTGGTTGTGAGCGGTTGTTACTCCACAGAAATACCATCAAGTCACTTTCCAGGTGGCCCCAAAAATTGTTCTCAGCACTTCTAGAAACAAGCTTAGGGGAACAGCACTGGACTATGCACATTACAAAACTTGCTGTCTTTTTACTTCAAACTTTCTAGACCCCCAAGCCCCAGAATTTGGCCTGTGTATTGGGGATGCATTTTTTACTGCACTGTAAACAGCTGCCCACAGCTGGCTAATTTTAATTTATAAACCTCAGAAACTATGGTTTCGCTTGTGTCTGCTGATCACAGCAGCTACGAGGGCTGACCCTTGTCTCCAGTGCTTGCCCGGGAGCCCCTCACAGCTCCTGGCACTGCTCGTGCTGGCACCGCAGCCACAGATAACGAACCCGCTCCACTTCGTCACCTAACCGGGAAGGGACTAAAAGTGGGTCCAGGGACGAGGCACCCAGTCTGGAAAATAGATTAGACTAAGGGGGAAATAAGATAAGGGCTGGAATTAGCAACTCCTAATTCCCAAGAGTTTGATGCTGCACCCTTATCTGAGTTCTTGCACAAATTGTACATGCAGTGGAATGATGTCTGAACTACCCCGACACTCAGTTTCGGTAATTACCTTGCTATACGTTTGCACTGACCAAAACGTACAGCATTTGGTCCATTCCCATGTAACATACAGCAATACCTCTACTAGTAACTTCCCCCTGGATTTGAACCATTTCACGAGACCAGTTTCCTCTGTTAGGCTCTACAACCATGGGTATTTCTTGTGAAATAAAATTAAAACTGTCAATTTTTTTTGTTGGAAAAACTACTTTGAAAGCTGGTTATTTGGAAGTATGGCAAAAAGGTCTCACATGTTGCCACTTCTTCAAACATGATGGGCTACTTTTTGTTCTGTTGATTACAGCAGAGGTCTTCATAGGAAGAAATACCATCATTTGGAAGAAATACAAACAAATGACGCTGTTGCTCAAACATAAATCCCACATTAAGGAACTGGAAAGTCATTAAAAACAATCCATTTGCATCCAAACAAGTTATTTTTAAAAGACCATGTGTTTACTGCATCGACAAACAAACTGCTCGAAATTCATCTTCTCAGGGCTGAGGCTGGCGAGGAAACACAGCCAGAAGGAAGGACAGAGCGTGAGTCAGGACTCCCGCCGGGACTCGGCCACGGGCTCCCTGCCTTGGGCACACCACATCGCCCCGCCACACCTCAGCTGCGAACAGAAAGGTGCCTGCTTCCTTCACCGCCTTCGGTGGGAGAGATGAGTAACATGAATACAGCATCACAATATGTTGCTTTTTCCCATTCTCTGCAAGTGATCGAGTCTGAACTGATTGCAAACCAAAACTTCCCTGCAAAGCCTAAGGAGCTGACTTGATACTACACGTAACCAGAGCTGGCACTAGGCTGCGACGCGGGGAGCGGACAAAACAAAGCCAGCCCGTAGGACGCGTTATTCCAGCACCCAGTTTGGCGGCCCTGCAACCCACGCCCTGCCCGACGCCCGCAGCCAGCATCGCGGGTTCAGAGGCTGCTGGGGCCGCCCCGGCTCTGCCGCGGTGCCTGGGGAGCCGCTCCCAGCCCCGGATCCAGAGCTCAGAGGAGACGCAAAGGACGTAATGAGGAAGCGACTTTAATAAATTGCGCGTCAAACTATATGCTGCGATTTCCACCTACACATCCAGTAAGCACTGCCTTGGCGACGGCATCCCATACAATAACCTTGTTGTTTTAATTGAGCCAAGTCCTTTTTCATGCATTACACACCAGAATTGTCCTATTGTCAGCAGATCTTTGACTTCTATTTGGTTGGACTCAAGAGAAAAAAATGTCCAGAGCCAGATTCTGCCAGATAAAGTCTCAGTGAAATCAACAGGAGCTCTTTTTGTACCATAGCACGGTGTGGAGGTTCGGCTTTGCTGAACTATTTGTCCAAATTTAAAGAAAAGTGAACTCTACACATTTCCATGTCAAAGACTACTTCAAAGGCAATACCCACCACTTTTCGGCTTTGGAAAACACATTCTTAGTTTATCAGGGCTATCACTCAAGCTGAGAGCCCTCTTTCCAGAGCTGCAAAACATTCTTAATGTGAGTGAAAACCTTTAACAGCAAACCCAAGCACGAGCAAGAAACTATCCAGAAAATGCTATTTTAGTACTGCTGAAATATGTCTAAATGACTGAGAAAAGTAAATGTAGACCAAGCTTTCATCAAAGTTACCCCAGGCTTTCCACAAGCACTTACTGATATACTCAGATAACGAAGACAGGAACAATGTCATAAGATAGACAATATTACATAAACTAGTGCCAGTCATTGTCAGAGGAATATACAGGGACCCCAGGCTAATACAAGTGCTCATAATAATTTTTAATTATATCAGCTGAATGTTTTTTAATTCCTAATTGGGACAGGAAGCACAAAGGGTCTATTCTGAGTCTAAGCAGCTCAACCATCTGAAAATTTAGTTAAAAACTTTTTATGCAGTGATTGAGCCAAAAACATTAAAGAAATGCTGCTTTCATGACTTGCGAGACTACTTCACATAAAGGATCTTTTCTGCTCCTGCTCGCACGCTACACAAGAGAGCTTTCTAAAGTTTGCGATAGTCCCATAAAACACGAATCCCAAAACGCCCAAATAAACATGCTGGTATTCTCAGCCTGAAACACAGCTGATGCATTTTCCTGCCCCTAAAACATCCCTTGTGGCAAAAATCCCCAACAATGAAAATATAGTTGTCTCACCCACACTCCTGAAAAAATGGAAAGACTAGCATATAGAAATTCAAGCACATACAACGGGTGTGAGCTGCGCACACACAAAGATAAGCATGAACAGCTACAGAACCTGAAATGCTATTCATGCAGGAAGACTTTTAAAGATTATAAACCTCAGAGGTTTGGAAAACCAGAGCTATTTGCCTAAATTCTTTACTGGATGTCCAGCCCTGGCCCACTGAAGGGGGATTAGCTCTCTTCATCAGAAAGCCTGGCTGTACCATTGAGCCCGGACTTTGTGAGATCAAAGCCACAGCGTGGGGCTCTGACCAGGCCACAGCAGGTGTGTGGGTCTTTCAAATTACGTTGGCACGGGTAAATGATGGCAAAGAGCAAATACTCTTTTAAATCAGATTACCTTTAACAAAGGGCTTTTCTGACAATACCGTCTGTGAACACCCACCTTGCTCTATAAGCTTGCATGACAACAATCTGCTACTGGGACTACTGATCCCACAGCGTCCACACTGGCTGGAAGATAGACAGACACCTGACAGCGTGCTCTCAGAATACTGAAACTGCTTCCTTACAGCCACCCGTGCTTCTGAGCTGGCGCAGAGCGACGTGAAGCACACACACATCAGCACCTCACCCCGCTGCGGGCTCAGGGCAGCGCCTGACCCGTGCTCTGCTCCACCATGTGCTCCACAGCTAGCAAGTAGTCCAAGCTCCCACCTCATTTCCAACAGTGAGTAAATAAAACTGGAAGTGTTCTCAGCACTTTAGTAGTCTTATTGCTGGCTTGTTGACTCTTGGATTCCCATCAATACAAAATCACTGCGTGCTACTGCCACTGAAGGGAAACGTGAGCTAGTGACTCGCTGTTTTCAGCAGAGCATCACTTAGTCCAGAATTTGAAGTTGGTATAAAAGGTTGGATGCTGCTTCCCTGAGGGTCAAAGGAAAAGTTAAAAGTTCACTCTGACAGAGAGAGAAATAGATCTTTAATGCTACTCTGCAGGAGCAGGCTTTGCCACCTGCGCTGGTTCAGACCCAGGGCAACTCCACGCTCACCCTGGCAGCAGCATTAGCAGCTTTCCAAGAGAACGGTAGCATGCTGCCCCGCAGGAGGCATTTGTTTTACTTCAAAAACACCAAGTAGACCCTGCGTACCACTACTAAGGTTATCTGAGCTAACTCAACACAGCCAAGAACCATGCGCTCCAGCTTGAAGCAGGATTCTCCCAAACGATCAGAAAACGTGCAAAGCGCATACATGGCACTACGGTACCCATCCAACCTGTTCAAACACTCGATTGCAAATCAGCCCTTCATGGGAGATGGAAACAGTTGACACAACATCCATACTGGAAAAAACACAGAAAAAAACCATCCCGATCCAAGCTTAGGACTCTCCGGATGATACAGTTAGAAGGTCTGTCCTGTGCCTGACTAGCCTCTCGTGTCAGGCACTAAAGTGCACAAGGAGCACCGCGCACGAAGGCCGGGCCAAGGGCTGCAGGCAGCTCTGAGACGCTCTGCCTGCCTGGGGACAGGCAGACCACGATGCCTGCCCTCTACTGCAGCCAGAAGCAATGGGGCAAATGGCATGGGCACGTCTGCCCGAGGGGGTGAATCAAACCTCCCACCTTCTTCGAGGGAAGGAGATCTGAGAAACACAGCACCCAACAGAAGTCATTGGACTATAGCCTGAGCTTGCACCAGAGCTTTGCCGCACAGAGTGCCTGGGCACACAGCTTGGGGATGAAGAAGAGAGAAAAGTTTCCGTCATGTTGAACATGTGAAATCCAAGACTTGTTAACGTTCTCCTGACAAATCGTTCTGGAAGGAAAACGGCTTCTTTGCTGTCCTAAATAAGGGTTTTGGGGGAAGTATTTCGGGGTTCTTTTCTTTCTTCCCCTGATGTATACGATGTTTCCTCTTCAGGCATTTCTTTAACACACGGCCCCCTCCCCTGCCCTTCATGGCTCCCTGGCAGCAAGGACAGGATATTTTCACTCAATTTTCTCAAGGTGGAGAAAAAAAAAAAAAACACTGTAAAATTAAACGCTAGCTCCTGTTATTGTGAATTGTTTGGAGTATCATCGGAGATTTTTTACTTCCTGCAGCATTCAAAAAGGCTTGGGCTGGGAAATGCCTTTCTGGCAATGAATAGGGGTCACTTGAATCAATGCTAACGGAGGTCAATGGACAATCAGGGGAACTGCTGCTCCCAACAATCCCTGGCCCATTTTGTTTCGTTGGGTCTCACTCTGTCGTCACTCGGGCGCGAGGGCGACCGCGATGCCGTGTAACCCTCCCTGCTGCCCCGCTCGTGGGCAGAGCCCCTTACCGGGGCCTCCAGGACCAGATAGCAGCTCCGCAGGCGCCTGCCACGCGAAGCGACCCAGGCTGGTACAGACTCCGACTGCCGGATAACTGAAGCAAGGAACTTTCGTGATGAGTTCAGGAGTCTCCGACACTGTTCTTCACTGATAGCCACCACTGGCCACGTCCGATGCCAGGCACGCAAAGTAACTAGATTTTTAGGGTTTCCATCAGAAAGTTTCTTCTTAAAACTTCTTCCAAGAGTAAACAATAAAAAAAACAGGGAATGCTGTGTTACTGTAAAACCTACAGTGGGGCCTGTTACTAGCCAGACTGGAGGAAAACAGCACCACAACTGCCACACATTTTAGCAAACTCAGAGTGCAACTGGAAAAGGAAATGATTCAGAAACCACAGGTGCTCAGCGCTGGCTGTCGCGCCTCGCTGGCAGCCCTGGGCACGGGCAAGGAGGCAGGAGCCCAAGGCCGGGTTATGACAAGGACCGGCTCTGGATGCTGCTCCGCAGCACGGGGGCAAGCGGCGTTTCCAGGGCATGGACAAGACCGGGCCCAGGGCAGGGAGCGCTGCCCTCCTGACTGCTTCCACCGTGCCAAAAGGAAGAGTAAAAGCAGCTCTAAAATACCGGGGGGGAGGGGAAACGTGCCCCCTCGGTTAAGCTGGAAGGCATTTCTTCCCTCTTTCCCGCACTGACATCTTTTTTTCCACCACCTTGCAAGGCACGTTTATGCCTCCGCGGGCTTTTTTACAGCATCACGCAGGCCTGCAGCGCGCTCCCCGGGAGCGAGCACGTACACGTGTGTGCTCAGACACTGCTGCTCGTCAATACGATGTCTTTCCTCAGAGAAGGTGGGGGAAAAAAAAAGCCACAACTCACGTACTTATTTCTGCAATCAAGTCCTTCACTTTTAAACGTTTTCCTCCTAATGAAATCCTAGCAGGCGCATTCGGCCGCCTTTCACAAGCCTCCCGTTTTGCTTGGTCAACTGTTCCCAGCGAGCCGGCTACACGGCGTTTCGCGAGGAGCGCACGGAACCGGCTGTCACGCCGCGACAAGGCAGCGCTCTGCTGAAGCCGGTGCAGCGCCAGGACGGCCCCGCTCCGTGCCTCTCGGCACGCCGCAGCCCCGCGGCGCCGGCGGGCCCGGCCCGGCCGCAAGGAGCCGGCCCCCGC
>VXAL01004744.1:146177-184362 GCA_013399475.1 Chauna torquata
GGCGCCGGGGCCTGGCGTGGAGCGCCCGGGCGGGTACGCCCGGCCCGGGGGCGATTGGTGTCTGCGGCCCGAGGCGCGGCGGGAGGTCCTTAGCGCCGGGCGGCGGTGGCCGCGGCTGGAGGATGACGGCGGGGACCGCTGCGGGGAGACCTCGGCCTCAAAGCACGGCGCGCTGGAGGGGCTCTGGAGACCGGGCTGCAAAGAGGCTGGCGTTGCATTAGCGGCAGAAAAGCGCCTCAAAGAGTGACAATTGGAAACGCAAACTCCCAGCCCAGCAATTCAAAAAGTGCAGACTGAAAACTGCTGCTGAAAGCAGCGGCGTGTTTGAAGGGACTTTTCGTCCAACATTTCCAAGAAAGATTTACATCTCTGGCAGAACTAAGAGACGGGACAAATTCTGCATCAGGGGGAGGTACTTACCCTCTGATGACTTGCCCCTAACCTTAGGGATAGCGTGCGTATCCCCGTAGGGACAGCACAAATATGTAAACATGAAGAAACACAAATATATAAACCCACTGGGGGGAGAGTTAATGGAAACAAATACAGCATGAGGCATCACAGCTGTTTTACTGCAGAAATATTAACTGGATTGGGATGTGGACCAAAGGGCTGCTGTGGATAATGCTGGCTTCGTGTACTTTCTGAGCCATCTGCTACTGGGGCTGCTGAGGGCAGGCGCAGGTTCCTCGTTTAGGGAGCCGCTGATGTGATTGATAGCAGTGGAAGTTCAGCTCATCATCTGACCAAAGCGTTTGCTTAAGTGCTTTGCTGTACAGAACTGCTTTCCTCAGCTGAAGCCTCCAGTTGGGTTGTGTTTTCTGAGGAACCTCAAGAATCAAGGGTCTGAAGCTGACAGGAGCTGTGAACAGCTGCTGGCACAGCTCCCTCCTAGCCCTGTGGAGCCGCCAGCCTAAAATAGTTCCGCAGTATTTCACCATTACATAATTTTAATGGTTATCCCTAGGCATTGGGGGATATGGCAGAAGATTAAAACAGGATAAACGAGCAAGATTTCCATATGGACAAAAGCACTGGGTTTCTTTTTTGAGCTGAAGTGACTGTTACCATGACTGCTGCGTTCATTTTCTTTTTATTGGTTTCTTTCCATTACTCTTAACTCCTGGCAGCAGCTTAGAGAATCCCTCCCTGTCCTGGATGGTTTCTTCTTTCAGCCATCTGCAGACAGTTCTGTTCACCCCGTCGTCATCACTTAGCTCATCTAATCTTTTCTCATAAGTCAGTCCCTCCCGTCACCTAATCACATTGCTGCTTTTCCCTGAACTCCCTCTCAGTTGCTCATTTATTTTAGTGACATGGTGGCCAGTAATCCTGCCATTGTTAACATTTCCTGTTGTGGACTTTTGGGTTATTTTTGTTCAGAGTTGCTGCTGTGCTCTGAGGATTGAGCTAAACTTCCCTGTGAAGAATAATTACAGGCAAGGTCACTGATACTTCAATAGAAAAGACAGCCCATAGATGATTATACCTGGTGGGATGGAGGCTTAGTGCACTTCTGCTGTGCCAGCTTCTTGGTAGGAGAAGGCCCAAAATTCTTCTCTGAAATTAAACACTCCATTGCTACCTGCAAAAAAACTGTACCATTTATCTGAAAAATTCCCACGTTATTTTCTTTAAGGCCATCTAGGCAGTTGAGGCCTGAAGTCCTTTTTGGGTGTTTACTTTGCTAATAATATTGTTTCTACCACAGTGACATAGGATTCAACCAGTTGTATGACTGCAAGTTTTTGCATGCTTTGATTTCAGTTAGCCTCTTTGTTTTTCATCGGCTCCAGAGGAATGTGGGACAGGCCACCTAAGAAATGCCATTGCTGCCAACTTGGTGCATTTGCCTTTATTGTCCATTGGCCTATTCTATCATTCATAATTCACAAATTCCAGAAGTGTTATTGCTGCTACTGCGTGCTGCCTTGCAGTATTTACACTGCAACAAAACCACTGCAGTGCTGGTTTGCACTGAGTTAAAACCACGACTGACCAGCTTCCCAAACCAGCTGGCCGCAGGGACAGCTGGCACCGTCAGCGCTCACCCCGATCATCTACCCACAGGCTGATTCCTTGGTGCGATCCAGGGTCAGGATGCACAGCTCCAACACAGCATCTGCCAGGATGCAGCCCCAAACTTCTGATCCCTACTCAAAAACTCAAAGCCATCCCACACCCAAGAGTCTCGGGTCCTGAGAGCAGCCCTGAAGTTGGCTACTAGTTGGATGGTGCTGCTCAGAGCTTGGCAGGCCCCATCCCCTCTCAGCTTCAGGGGAGATTGGGGCAAGAAAACAGAGTGCAAGAACTTTGACTATACTTGGAAATAGACCCACAACGAAAATGCTTTCCATCAGTCATCTCTTTCCAACAACTGTTGAAAACAGCATAATCTGCTAACAGAAAAGCTAAATTGCTTTCAGACAAAGTACTGAAAAACTACTTCTGTGATTTGACTCAGCTCCCATCCAAGCTGCAAGCTTTGACAGCTCTAGTGCTTCTTAGCTACTTGAAGTTTGTCAGTTTATCTTTTCCCCTAGTTTGCTTTTCTCCAGA
Organism: Chauna torquata; assembly: GCA_013399475.1. Taxonomy (NCBI): domain Eukaryota; kingdom Metazoa; phylum Chordata; class Aves; order Anseriformes; family Anhimidae; genus Chauna; species Chauna torquata. Next base: position 148,737 of record VXAL01004744.1, read on the forward strand.
TTTACATTTTAACCCCTCTCCCTCCACAGTAGTGTTTTTGAAATACAACTTTGAGTACACCAGATGTTTAAACAATAGCAACGTGCTGGAAATAGAGACTTAAAATAAATGGTGTGGATGCTATGGATTGAATCTAGGCAGGAGAAGTAAAGCTTCAGAGCAAGGTGAAGAATATGCTATCATTTCCTAAGCCTGCCACATTTTTTAATATATGAAGGACTGCTTTAATCAGAAGGAAAACGCTGAAAGGATTTTTAATCTCATGAGCTCTTTTGTTGTTCCTGAGTAAAGAGGAGCTGCGTTCAGCACTGCTATGATTACAATGAAAGCAGTACAATTACATCAGGGAAGAATTCTGCCCAACTAGTTTTCTGTGGAGAAGCTATTGACAGCACTCCCCAGGTACCTTGTATTGTTGAGAAAACAGAGAGCAAAAGACATGCCAGAAAAAATAGGACTAACTCCCATTTTTTGACCTTCGGCTGAACTGGAGCTCCTGGATTTGAATGGTGCTTTACCTCTGTTACGCATCTGATTGTTAGGTTTTCTTCCATGATCTGTCTGCAAACTTCTAAACTGGGGAGCTATACAGTCATGCTTGGTACCTCTACTGCAGCTCTGAGCCACTGAGCCATGTGCTTCATAGCACACAGCATCTTATCTAATTTTAGAGGTGATGCAGGAAGTGGGGGTAGCTCACACAAGCCAGGAGGGATGGAGCCCAGCAAACAGAGCTCAGAACAAGCACTTTATAATTACTAAACATTGCTTTCCAACCACTGGTTGTTTTTATTACTACCAGTGTATCTTCACTGGTGTGACTGAGTCAACAAGCAGGAGCAAGGACATCTTCCGGGGGAGGATTTTAGGACAAGAGAGAGAGCTGGGGCAGCCCCAATGCCTGTGGCCGCCCGTGGTCCTGCCTCCCAGCCTTCCCCTGACTCTGCCCCTTCTGACATTCTCTGCTGAACTACTGTAGTTGGTCTCACATACAGGGGAAAAAAAGCCTGTACGTATGGGCACCACCTCTTATCCTCACTCAAGCACTCATCTGGCTTAATTCAAGTGATTATTTTTCTCTTATACTTGGTTTTCTCAACAGCCTTCTGCCCCTCACACAGCCAGCCTGCTTGTAACGAAGTTAATGCACAGAATCTATAAATTCATACAAAACAGCTCTACTTAAGAGGGGAGTGTCTGTCTGTCAGAGCAATGACATACCCTGACTGGTATCCCGGCTGCGATGCTTTACGACACTGAATCACTGGTTACACGGCATACTCCCCTGGTTTACGTCACGATAAGAGATAACAGACCGTCAGTCGTGGTCTACTTTGCATCACACTTTGTGCTTGGATGTTTCAAAGAGGATCCCAGTTTTTTCTTGCCATTAGACCTCAGCTTGGAATTTTTTCCCTGCTTCCCCGCTCTAAAATTCCACTGCCAAATCATTCATCTTTTTGTCTACTCTTTCAACATTTATTTGCAGATCTTTTACTGCTAGCAAACCTGTGTCAATAAATCAAAAACAAACAGCATGCTCTTAATGAAAATATCCTCTTACACATCTAACAATGATAAAGTAAATGTTTGAGAAACAGGTCCCTAGAATTTTTGTGGTATTTTAAAAGTCATCTCAAAATAAACAAAAGAAATGTTTCTTAATCATCTGGAATTTTTAATTTCCTATTTTGCATGGGAACCTGAGTAATCAGACATATGGTAGGCTTATTAGCCAGGAAAGGGTCAGGATTAGAATAGACTCTCAAAATTAGAAAGTACTAAAATATATCAGCAATCTTGGCTGCCTAAACCTAAAATAAACAATGTTGTGTTAATTGCTGAACAGATCAACACAGAAAAACCACACGACTAAATGGTTCCCTGAAATCTGGTGCCTGGCGGGAGAGAGGAAGGCTCGGTGGACTAGGGACGAGCTAGTCAATTTACCTGCAAGGTGATTATCTGATACAGATATGCTGATAAGGAAAAAATGTGAAGCAGTGCCTTCTCTGTGAGCTCAGGAGTTCCAGGAACCATGGGATTCTTAATACAGAAGTGTCAGGTCAGATAAAAGCAATCATATTTTTGGATTTATAGGGCTACGCGTCACTGAGATATTATGCCAGAACAAAATTTTAGTGCCTAAATTTCCACACCCAGCGTGGAAGCACAGCTCACAGGCCATCCTGCTGCCAAAGGAAGTACAACAGAATGAAAGCCTCCCATCATGCTAGCTCAGTGCTAGTAGGATTCTTTAAACCAGTGCTGTAATGGCAGAAAACAGGTCCCAACATCTTCCTGCGTCATTAGAGAAGGCCCTCGCACCAGATGAATGGATACCTGTTTTGTTCCTTATAATATGACACAGGTCCAGGCCAACATTACTTCTGACAGAGGAAGGCAGCATACATCCTGTGCTGCGCTTTGTGCTTGTTCATCACTGACAGCTGCTTACGTGGAACGCATCTGACCCCACTGCAATTATTTATGTTCAGACTTGCCCATATTTCAGTGCACACAGTTAAAAGGTTTTTCTCCTCTGTTGTTTTTCAATTATATATTTGAGCCTTGTACTTTACTACAAATCAGTTTGAATCCAACTCTTAGAGAAAAAAAAAAAAACAAGTTTAAATTCACAATTTCAGCTCTGGCTATTTCATACTTCTTCAGTAGGGAAATAACCCGAAAGATAGCGTACCTCATTGCTTCAGGACTTCCTTGGCACAAAAGCCCCAGTGGGCACAGTCTCTGAAGAGGGTGAGTGCGCAGGAAAGTGAGCAGTGTTAGGGAACTTGTAAGTCTTTTGAGGTGAGTGGACATCAATTACAGCAACCTGTAGACTACGCTGTCAGTCCAACTATTCAGGTATCATACACAAGGCATGCACCTTCTTTTTTTATTTTCACTTTCTCCTCTCCCAGGTTGTCAAAGGTTGGCTCTCCACTGGAACTACACCTGATTCAGCTACATCAGCAACTCCACATTTAAATGTCTTTACTTTTGGAAGTGTTTTTCTGTCCCCTGGGCACTGGCTATGAGCCATTCACACAGAGATCACAGTCCAAAGGCTTCATTCGTCCTCTTCTCATGGCTGTCAGTGTTTCTGGTGGATGTGATTTGCGGAGTTGTCCAAGTAGTTCAGGCTGCATTGCCAGAAGTTTGTGCCTGTATGAACAATCACGCTGAAGTATTTGGAGTTAAGGCTGTATGTATGTGCACATACATACATGCATACTTACTAAAAGAAGCCTGGATGCAGCTGAGATGAGAGGATTTTTTCTTACACCACAAACTTAAGGGGATGAAACATCCAAGCTAGCTGTCTTGGCCTAGCTGTTGGTTGGGTTGTATATGGTAAGATGCCTCTGTTCAGCAAAAGGCTGAAGATGTGTTTACACTTGAGACTTTAATAGCCAGCAGACTATGCAGTAGACAGCTTCCCCTTTAGATTGGCTAGTAACACTTTGAGAGACTGAACTGTGCATTTTTCTATGCCTGGCTTCATCTGCTGTATGGCATTTTTAGAGCCCTGTATATGACAAACCTTCCAGGAATCCCAAACACAAATGGAAGCTCCACTGAATCATTTTAAGCAGTTGAAGACCACCACCAGTGAGGCCACACAACTGTGTGGTATGTGATGAATTTCCAGGAATAGGATTGTTTCCTGGAGATTGTGTAAAATACAAGCAGAACAAGGGAACAAAGGTAATGCTGAGGGTGTCTGCACTACTAGGCTATTTTAGTTTGTGAAAAGAAGAATGAAGAAAGCATACTTCACCAGGCTAACAGGAAGCCTGTATGTCAAAAGCAAACCCTGAAACAAAACACCATAAAATTATCTCGGCATAAGATGTAATCTGCCCATGACTTTATCTTATGAAATCAAATCCATTTTTAGCTTGAACTCACTGCTAATGGAGGTGTTAAGAGCTCTGTGTAAATGCTTCTATCGAGAAAGGAATAACTGGTGGGCATTAGATATAAGGACAGAGGCAATACTATGTAAACAGGTGAACTCTGCAGTTCTGAGGGGAAAGGAGAACAGTGCACCTGGGGTTCAAAAGCAATAGGAAATGTCCATTGAGTTTCATTAAGAAATCCATTCTGCTGCCTTGATTCATGCTGACTAGGACCTACTCTGAAGCAGTGGACAAGCAGCGTGCTTTGAAAGCAAAGTACCACATAGCATGAGGAAAAGTCTGGCCTCTGGATATAATGAATGCAAACCTCCTAGTAGAGCCTTCTGCCCTCTTCCTTCAGGGAACCTCTGCTTCAACACGCTGGAGAGAATCTCACTTTTAATTAAAGTCAATCCAAGAAGTGCAAAATCTAGCATGTTTTCAACCCTGGAAATATTCACTTCTCAGCTTTATCAAGTACAGCTCAGGTCCCAAAACGGACTGTTGGTGAGTAAAGATTGCAACTTCTAATAAGGCATCAGGTATCAAATCCAGGTGACATCATGGTTACTACGCAGTGTTTGCATACTTGCATTTTCTGATGGCCCTTTCATCATATACAAAGATGCTTGTATTTCTGCTACTTGTTTACTTTTTGGCCCAGCACAGAGAGGCAGAAATATGAAAACCCACTTATATGAGTCCAAGGATATGCAACTAGATACAATCAGCTAATCAAGGTTTACACAGCAAGCAGTAACATGATACAACAGTTACTTTTCATATCTACATATTGCAAAGAACAGCCCGTGTCCCTACAGCTAAACTCCCTTATTGCACTAACAAGGCTAAAACCAAATTGCCAGCTGGCCTGTGCCACCCAGAGCCATGCTTGCACATTGTTGGGAAGGGTGCTGACTGGGTCAAAGTTGTGCTACGGCCAATACTACAAATTGCAGTATGGATAGAGTAAGCATATGGATATGCTTTGGCTTCTGCCCCATGCCTATTTAGCTTACCCATTCACACATAATCTGCACAGCTGCAGAAGTATTTGCAGACACAGGAGGGAGTGGAGAGAGGGCAGCAGGACCGCCTCCCTCAGCTGTTCCATCAGTTTGTGCCAGCTCAAACTACTCATGGAATTTCAGCTTAGCCCTGCAACAGCACCGTATGCCAGACAAACAGCCCTCCCCCAGACTTGCATTCAGAAGAAACAGAGGCGTCAGTCTGCCAAAGGTGATGCACCAGAAAATAAGAGCTGAACATTTTCCACCAGCAGCTATATTTTGCCATTATATCCACAGCATCTCTCTGGTGTGGACTTTAGTCTCCTCATTGCACTGTGACTCCCCCCATGCAAGGCACCACCATGCAAAGATCTTGAGCTAATCCCGATGAGCTGGGAGAGCTGCCTGGCACAGCCCAAGGTCCAGCTTGTAACCCAGAAGCAGCAAAGGTGCAGTAGCTAAGAATGAGAGAGCAGTGCATAGCAGCCCAGCCAGAGTGGAGGGCAGTCTGCATTCCCTCTCCTGGCAAGTCTCTTGACTGCAATTCGGAAGATAACAGTTACAAGAAAAGAGTTTGTCAAATACTGTTTCTGTTCTTTTTCTTCCAGTGTAACAAATACAAGCACATTACTGGCTTAAGTTCTGCAAGTTTGACAGGAACACCATGCTTTTATGAAAAAAACAGGAACACAGGAAATTATGAGCAACTTCCCAACAAAAGCAACAGCAACATCAGTGAAAACCCTGACTAGGCAAGGCCTTCATGATCACACTCAGGGTCACCCAGGCAATCTTACTCTGTCCCTTTTTAGGTAGGCAGCTCAACCTTCCTTTCTCCCTCACACTAATGTTCCTCTTAGACCTACCAGGTAAAGTTGTAAGCTGAAAAGAGATTTTGTATATAGAGATGCATACTTGAAAATCTGATCCATGTTCTCTCTAAAAACGTTGCATTCTTCCACCTCTTCCAGAATTCATTAAATGTGGAGTGGATGGTTTAGCCCAGAGGATACTGCATTCATAACAGATACGGTTTCTGCAGATTTCTTAGAATGAAGGCTATTTACATCATATTCCCACAGGAAATCAGGTAAGGAATAATCATTAAAACAATGTGATCTGCGTCATCCCCTTAATAAATACTGAATGCACTAGCTGATTTCAAACAAATTTAACAAAAGAATAGAAATCTCAGATAAACTGATTCTTTTGAGTTGCATGAAAATAGGCACTGACTACAGAGGGGACAAAGATCCTGCAAGTGCTCCAACCAAAAGAAAGCCTGCAAGATGAGAACACAGCAGAAAATCTGGAAGAGGGAGGTCACTTTTAAATACTCCAACAATGAGGAAATCTTCAGGGACACTGATCTGTAGGCTAGGCTTCTTGCTAAATGATGCAGTGTTGGGCTCTTCCTCCCTTGTTTCAATTTTCTTAACTTCATCCAGTTATGGAGCAGTTAGTCAGAGACTTCAGAAAGACTGTATGCTTGTCCAAGCCAGAAACAGTAAAAAAACATCTTGAAGGAATGTAAAGATAACACTTCTGCATCTGGAAAATCCTCAGGATGCCCAGGAGTTCTTATGATGCTGATCAAGTGCGTGTTGTACTGACAGGAATCCCTGGCTATATATGTGTTAACTGGAAGACCCCACAACACTGACACACAGCAATGGCCTCAGAAAAGTTTTCTCCACTACGCAAACCTGCTGGCTTTGTCAGTGTTCCAAAGCACTCATCAAAAGAAACCTCAGGCTCAAACAAGTAAAAGCCTTCAGCTTTTTTTCCCCTCCTTGTTCCTGGGATCTTTAAAAAGCCCACACTGTAAGAAATTAACCCCCGTTTTTACTTCTTCTCTCCTCTTAACCTTGAACAGTGGCAGAATCAGTAACATCCCATCAAGAAAATCTAAAGCATATAGACGCATAAACTGCTACAAGCAAGAGATTGTCCTTTAATTATGTGGAGTTAGTGCTCTATTAGATTATGATAATGTTGACCTCTAGTGACTACTCTGGGGATACCTGGTGGCATGATTACAGTGAAATATTTCTGTGAACAGCTAGCCAAAAATTTAATTGCAGCTGGCACATACGAACTGTCACCCTCCTCGTGCCCAGGAGTAACTGCACATTGCTTTGATGGAACAGAAACCCCCAGCTGAAACAATGACCCCAGAAAGGCTGCTATAGAGTCTAAATTATGCATGTACAGGCATATTTAAATATAGGACAATGGTGCACAGATGCCTTGAGCTATACAGTGGTTGCAACTGCAAGAGAGAAAAAAGCACCCAGAGTAAAAAGGATTGGACAAAGCAGTTCATGGAGGTAGACAGCGGTATAACACTTAGAAGAAAATCATAGGGTGAGGAGTCAGTTAAGGAAAAGATCTGACTTGAAACCAGTAGATTAAATCCATTTTCCAAAACACAGAAATGAAGCAGGACGAGACAATTGTGACTCCCTGTAAATAAGCAAGACAGCAAGGAAACACACTCCAACCCACCTTCTATTTCTTACCTGACATAACCCATTAGATGCAACATTTTTCCAGATAATTACTAATGGGAAATACAGTTAGATGAACACTGGACATCAGCAACTTATACATTTGATTTTTCAATCTCATCCATTCTCCATAATGGAACTACTTACTCAAGTTTAAAAATCATGTAGAATATGTTATGTTTTACATTCATCATAAATAATAACTACAGAAGACAATGATTCCTTCAGAAGTTACTCAGATCTTAGCTAGAGTTTCAAAATAACAATTATTTTATTTTCCCACTTCTTCAAAATAAATGAAGAAAAATACTCTTCTAAGGAGAGCCATTCAAGGCACACCAAGAAAACAGCAAATTTTCAGGAAAAGGTTAAAGAGGATTGGGAAAGAGAAGATACTCCAAACTAATGACAAGGTGGCATACTGACTGTACTGCTCCATGCAGATACCAGCAAAAGGAAATAGGTGAGTGGAACGTGCTCACAGGTAACAATTCTGACATGGATATGAAATGGGAAAAAAATTAACATCATTTCTAGTTCCTCCTTAACTAAAGGTAGCTGTTTCCCAATGGAAAAGAACTTTTCCCAGTTTTTGGAGAATTTACACATTTAACAGAACTTTTAGAATAGAGCTTAACATCTATCTGAATATCACTATTTACTTCTCAGCTTGCACTGATCAGCATCAAAACTGGGCAAAGACACCCTGTCAGCAAAAAAGTAAACTGAAAATGCACATTTTGCCACTCAAATATGTAACAAGGTAAGGGTTTTTTTTTCCTTTTTTTTTTTGTGCTATTCGGGTAGTGCATTTGCTTTGCACACAGTGGCTAACTGGCAGAATAAAGGTAATGGTACTGCTGTACCCCATAAACGTTCCATTCTCAGGTTTCATGGCTTTGCTCCACACTGCAGCAACTGGAAATTTGGGGTGTTTACATTCAAACTTCAAGGAGCTTAAATTATGAATAGTAACTGCTTAAATTATTATTTGTACTGAGTTTACTAAAACATTTTTAAACTGTCTTTTTGAAGAGATTGTCCATGCCTGAAATCATCTTACAGTAGCCATTTAGTCATGTGATAGTGCCAGCAGAGGGAGACAAAGAGTAAACTATGCCTCAAGCTGCGTAGGGCATGGCTAGGACAGAAATTTTACAGTAAAATGCCGTATGCAGCATTTAGGTAGCATTTAAAAACAGAAATAAACTGTCATTTATGTTGGGGATTTAAAAATAAAACAAGTGGAAAACAAAATACTAACAAGCAAGAGCACAATGTAAATACCCTCTGCAAATACTTGTTTTTAACTTTCCGGGTATAGCTGATTACTTCTGAACTCCTACTCAGTAGCTTAATTTTCAAATTGTAATAAGTAGTCACAAACATACCTTATATGCTTGTGCAAGAATTTGTAAATGACAGCAATCCTTTTGTTAGGGTTCCTCAATGTATGTTTTCTTTCAGTTGGTTATGTTCTCAGCGCACGTAGCATTTTGGGAGGGAAAGGCAAAGACATTACTTGGCATATCCAAATGCATCAGGTCACTAGCTGCGCAGGACACATGCCCCACGCTTCACTGGTAATACGATACAATATCAGCATGTACAGCTCTCTGATTCTTTAGCATATTACTTTGGCTGAGAAAGAACAATTCAAGTAAATCTTACTCCCTCCCCACTGACCTATGGACTTAAGTAAGCTGTTAAAGAAGCTACTGGCTTAATCCTATGAAGGTGGCAAAAATACAGCCATTAGCTAAATGAGTGCTAAGGATGCAAACTGAGAAATGCTCACATAGGGACTCAGACCTATAACCAAAGCTTTCCTATCCAAACAGTATCTTCCCCCCCCCCCAAGTCTTTGCCAGCTCAGTTCCTTCAACATGTAGCAGGGACAACTTCTAGAGAATTACTGAGTTTACCTCCCAATCTGCTTATTTTTTACTCAATGTTCTACACTTGGATATGACCACTATATAGGTCACAATTCTATCTACAAACTATAAAAACTCACCTAAACTGGCACAGACACAAAAATAATCAGTGCTGCTGTGCCCCTCCCAGCTCTTGCTCTTGTGCAGCGCAAGCATGAGTTCTCCTACATACCAGGCTGTAATCAACAGCTGGACTCTAAGGAGGAGGCAGGAGCCACAGCGATTAGCATCTCCCACAGAAACCAAAGCAATGTTTACCCAGACACAAGGGAAATGACTTTCACTGTCGTCTAGAAGCTGTAGGGGATTCCTTTGTCCTATGCAATTATCACTATGATTAAAACTCACTTAAGAGTAGGTCATGAATGAGAAAAGGCAGGGTTGAAATCAACTTGCACACAGGTTTTCCCTAAAGAATTCTGAAAAATTCAGAATGGATATTGCAACTTGAAGGAGTTCAAAGCCTTACTGAACATACTAGACTTCTGCAGCATGACTTCGTTATTTTCCTTTAAAGAAAACACAACAGCTTTTTCCAGGGAATGAAAATCCCTGAACCTTGACTTGTCCTCTCCTCTAGTTCCATTTTCTCGAGTCTGCAACGTACTAGAGCAATACTCCAAGGGAAGCAAATGACTGAGATCTTAACTGATTAAGCCTGAAGTCTTAAAAGACAGCTTGTCATGCACTATTTGCCATTTCACTGCTGACTCAAGAACACGCAGCTCCTGTGCTTGTTCCACTTCCCCATCTGCCCACTGCTCCAGCTTCTCACTGACAGTTGTGCATTTCCAGCACACACATCTTTTATATATTAAGAAGCAAGTGCAGGGCAGTTTAAAACATGCAGAGCTTTTCACCAAAATATCTGAAGTACCACTTATTGACTACTAATTTTCACTTGTAAGCATAACTTAAAAGCTTCTATTATTAACAAATAATGTAACTATGTATTACAGCCTAGAGAAACTAGAAGCTTTACGTAGAATTTCAGATTCTTTTGCTAAGGCATACAGGGCTTTGCTTATACTCTTGATAGATCTATGTAAATCAGCAGAAAACCAATCCCTCTTCAGAAACCTCTAGAATTATTAAATCCAGAAAAATAAGCAACTATAGCTAGAAGTAAGACTCAGTAAATTTAGAGCTTTGTACCTAAAGTTCATCAAAGTTTCCTCTGAACCAATGCAGGAAAGAATGTTATCAGTTAGGGCTAGTCAGTTGATTTATTTCTCAAGCTAGCAAAACCACACACACTTGGCATGAAAACAGATTTAAGGCAAATAAGATTCATATGTCCTTGCCTTTGACATTGTTGCTTGTTTTTAGCCATTTTTAAGAACAGATAACTTATCCATTTCCTTTTCATGCATATGTTACGAACCCACAGAACAGACAGAAAACAAATCATTGTTTTTACAAGCTCCTTTTATCAAGGCATCTTTGAGAATAAAAAGGGTTATTTGAAATAGTATGAATACCCTGAACTCCCACTGGTATTGGGTGGGAGTCAAGTACATTCACATAAGCAGTTACTCAAAAACTCAGCACCTTATAGAATCAATCCCTGCAAAGCCGTCAAGTTACTTCATGAGTTTTCCATAACACGACAGACTGCTTTGAATAAAAACAGGCCATGTCTCTTGCCAGCCAGAATAAGGAACTTATTCAGGAGTGGAAACGTCCTGCTTCACAACCAACTATTGCAGGCTGCACACCTTGAAGGCCTGATTAGTTTCCGCTCATATTCCTAAATTTTCAGCCAACCACTGTAGCCAAGGTAACTGAGCATGTCTGTCATCCAATATGATTATTTCAAGACATGTTATTTATAAATTCTTGACAAGTTTTAAGTATCTTTTACGCTTATACTGTCCACTTCATTAATATCTTATTTTAACATATTACTAAGATAAAAGAACATACTCAGTATGTTACTGTGTCCTAGAGATGTTCAATACTAGATCTGGATTCAATACCTATGTACGTGTGTATATGTAGCCATATACATATTATAGCTCACCCATAGAAGTCATTACCATTTGGTTTTAAGAAAGTACTATAAAAAGCAGCAGGAAAGGATAATTACTTTGTGAGCAAGTGCAAAGCTGCACCCTAAGCAACCACCATAATGGGAGGTCTTGATCCCTACCCCCGACTTTGGTACTTGTCAGACTGTACCAAGATTATTCACCTTGTTAAAACAGAAGAAAACTAGCAAAGAAATGTTTTGCTGCTACCAAGATGGCAGTAAGACTGCAGTGACTGGCATTTCTACAGACCTCCATTACAGTCAGTTTTCATCCTTGCACACTTTTCAAGTGCTAATCCTGTCGGTTGCTTTGCAAAGTATTTTGACAAGAGCATTTGTTCTGCAATACGTAAATATGCAAGTATGACTGGAAAAGAGAAAGGAAGTTTTATACATAAGTTTTACAAACAGCAGCAGCAGTTTTACAAATAGCATTTTTATAAGTAAGGAGGAATAAGCAATATCAAGTAATAAATTCACCTGGCTTTTTAATAGCATGCCCACAAGTGCTATAGACTAACGCCTCATTGTGTTAAGCACCATACCTGTCATAACCGCCTACTAGCAAGTCATACTTCCCAGTGGGTTCCCAATAGCCTTGCTGGGCACTAAACAGCGATAACTATCTCCCAGACATATCCCCTGTTACTTTGAGCAATTATTCCTTCCCCCTCTCACAGGGGTAGAACTGACCAATTTTTACCTTCCTCCCCACATCTTCAAGTGTTAAATGTAGTTTTTTCTTCCTACTTCATTAGACTTCTTGGGGCTCGCATGTATAAGCCATCCACCTGAAAGCCTTTCAGCCAGCTCCTGCTTAGCAGAGAGCACACTTGTACAAAATATAATTAAAATGGATTAAAAGTTAGAGGTTGGACAAAGAGAACAGATATATTCACATAAATGGAGGAACATACGGAAGCAACAAGACACAAACATAACAGCTCATTTACTAAATACACTAAATTGAATTAATGCCTAGACCCTTTCAGAGGCCAGTCCAGCCCTGGAGGGGCTGCTACTGCCCCCCTCCATCACCTACACGTCCCAGCAGCAGAGGACAGGGATAAACTCTTCATGTAACGCCAGGATGGTGACTTCTGCAGACACAGGAATTCTGGCAACATTGCCATATCCTGCAAGCATACAGTACTGTAGTATTACTGCTCAATTCTTCCCGTCAGTTAACTACAATCCTTCCTCTGTTGCCAGTCTGCGCTAGCTGCCAACTCCATCACAACAGCAAGTAAGCTGCAGTGTCTGCATCTCAACTGAAAGTCGCCTTCTGGGATGCACGAGCTATTGCCAATAGGCTCCACTAGGAACTAAACAGTATGCTGCAGTGACAGCTCCTGCTTCTAGTTGGCAAAGACAGACAGATTGGAACTGTTTTGATGCTAGCCGGAAAACAAGCAAATCTATTCATCCCATCCCCCCAAACACCCTACACACACACAGCCCCCAAGCAAGTGATCCGATGAACTGGAAGTCCCTTAGTTTACTGCTGTGAGTGAATGGGATCGCTTCCATATCTTAGATCTCAACTAAGACACACAAGTTTTCCCATAGGGTGTGAAGGGTGTCAGAGTAGTGCAGAGCTCAACACTGAAGGGTAAACAGAACAGAATGAATCAAAGCTAAAACCACAATTCATATGTTCAATACTAGCTTAAACACATGCTCATATTCATTGATTAAAATATGGTTCAGTTTGGCTTACCTGATCAGCTGTATCTGAAACCATTCTGTCATAAAGCACCCAGCACTGTTCCAGAAAACCTCAAGCACTACAGGAAAACCTATAACACTCTTTCTCTCTGGGAAAACACATTGCCATGCTTAGGCATTTGAGGGACTCGCCCACCCAACAAGGCTAAATAAAGTGAAAGCTTGGTCAATTACTGATCTCCAGAAATATCCGAGTTCCATAAAATCCTGGATACAAGCAATCCACAGGAAGATGTGCACCGCATTGCGTTCAGGATTTGGAATCATGTGTCTACTAGTAGAATATACTTCAGCTGCTCCCATATTGCTCTCTATAATCCCAGCATTAATTGGGGTGGAAAGGGAAGAGGAAAAGATTCACCTATAAATGATTATAGAGAGAACTTTAGCTCACATTCTGAAGATGGAAAATCTATATACCAATGAAGTTTGTTAGCATGATGTAAATCTACTGGCAAAAAAAAACAATCACTAGAACTACAATAAATTCCCATGAAGACAAAATATGTGGATCTGTAGAAGACTGGAAGAACAGTGAAAAGCAGAATCAATTGCCTTATTTTACTAACACTACCACCCTCCAAGCAAATAACCCCCCCCTCCCCGTCTCTTCAAAAAACAGGGAGCCAACCACTGTTTCCAACAAAAAGCCATCAGGTATTATCTTGTACTTCAAGAAAAATCCTCAGGCTCACAGAACATGCAATACTTAAAACACATGCATGACTTACTACAGGCAGCATTATTTTTGGCAGTCTAGCTGCGTGACAGCTGTATGGGCCAAGCTGGGAAGAAAATCATTGCCATCCCACTTCTCCCAGTACAGCTCCAGGCTTCACTCCGTATTTACCCAGCTCCCAGAAATTGAAGTGGGAAACTTGTAGTTTCTCTAACAATGATTAAGATGCAAGCTTAGTTCTAATCAATGCAAGAGCTTCTCTTCTAGCCCAGAACACGAGAACCGCTTTGAAGTGGAGGAGCATAGCGTTCACTTCTCACTGCTGTTCATTTTCTTCACGCTTTCCTGAAGACAACATGCCTGCTAACACAGATATAGATGGTTGGAAGCAGACTTTTGAGCTTTGCATTAAATGCAATATCTCATATGGGAAATAAAGAACAGCCCGTAGAATTGTAATACAAAAAAAATTTAATTTTTTAAAAAAGCATTCATGATATGGAAGGGCACAATACAAAGTTGTCAAACAACACAACACTGAAACAACTTGAAAAGCCTTTTTTGATTGGAAGCATTTAATACAAAGACTAGATGCCAGCTCTGTTTATTGTATAAAGATTACGACAGTGTATTCATATCGATTCCCTGAAAACCTCCTCATTTTGAAGAAATATTGAATATTAAGGTCGTGGCTGAAATAAATTCAAGAAATTCAGAGTCATATTTGTCTCCATCCTCACTTCTAAGCGCTGGAATTGGGCTTAATGGTACAAAATGGATAATAAAGGCACACTGTGGATTGAAAGCAAGGCTAGAGATTCTAGCCTTTAAACTTTCTGGCTTTTCTCTGGGTGTCTTGTAAACACTCAAATATACAGTGAAAAAATCCAATCCTCTTGAGGTGGTGCAGATTGAAAAATTATGTCTCAACAAAAAATGTAACCTACTTAAACTATAAAACATTATTTGTATACTTATGCATTTCTTACTGTTTCCCCAAAGGATTTGAGAATACATTTTACAAATGAAGTACCTTAAAGTTATTTCTCTTACTTCCTGACAGAACTAGCATAAAATGCATACTTAAGATCACTGTTCACCTGTTAGTTGTGTTGATTATGGCAAAGGGCAGATTCACTGCTAAAAAGTTGAAGTTATTGGCCAAAACCATATACACAGTTACTTTCTTATTTAACCTTTTTGATACAGCTTTCCAATTTCAAAAAAGCTTTAAAGAAAATACTTGCTTAATCTTTTAAAAAATTACTAGGCTGCAAGTCTCATGTGTTAAATTCTGGCATGAAGCATTCTCCAATGTTGTTACAGTGTCCTAACAGAGAGCTATCGCAATTACTTACAAAACTCCAGCAACAGGGGTGCAAATCAGCATACTCTAGTTTAATCACATCTACCATGACTGGCTCTGTTTGTGAACCACGACAATTCCTATGGAACTACTATACAACTCAAAATTAGATGAAAATAGACTTTGGGAAAGCTACATACGGATGCTATGAAAGACTACTCCAGCTGAACTGATCTGCAGATAAACACAAACCAGCTTACACTAAGCATTTCTAGAACTACATATAACATAATAGTTACATCACATTTTGCCTCCCTGAGAAGAAAAGTGCTCTAACTACATAGGTCTTTGGAATACCATCAGTACAGTGAATAAAGATGTACCTCTTCACTGCTCCTGCAAGACATCTCCTACTTCCATGTTGATCAGACTCACTTTCGATATTATCATTCAAAATAAACCTTACTCTCCACACAAGTGACACAGAAATGTGAGCAAGAGATGACTAGAAGCAGTCTAGAAGTAAAACTGGACTATCTATGACTATTTGTTATTACAAACTGGAATGTATAGTTAGCACACAATGAAAACAAAGTCTTTAAGAGCACAGTTTACCTCATTTATTTTACCATATTTGAGATTATGTTTTTGAAAACTAATATACTACAAGAAGTTTTCAAATCTGTGGTTTTTTGGAAAGCATGCTCTTTTTCTCTAGGAGCAGAACTTTAAGTGAGCATAACAAGTGTCTGGAGAGTTAAGCCTTCAAATACAAAAAAACAGCACACATCAAAAGAATGAATAAAGTCAGGAACCATTTTATTTCCACCCAGTTTTGCAAGTATTAAGGATGGCGTAAGAACTCATTTCACCGCTGTAATTTATGAAATTATTCCATCCCTAGAAGAGACAAAGCTTATAATGCTTTCCTGTTTTTCCCTCCCAGGTACTTATGAACCGTGTAATTATTTGGTTTAACTGTGTCTTTCAGTCCCTATCTAACACATATCTCTTTCATCCTCTCCCCAGCCACCAAAATACTGTAACTGGGCATGGAGAAGAAGCATTGAGGCAGTCAGTAAAGAAGAGGTTACAAAAAACATTAAATAGCAACATACATTACACTAACACCTGGGATGCTCACAACATACAGAAGACAACTTCATGAATTCATCATGTTCTGTTTGCCATCATTATCTATGAAGATCAGTACTGTAAAATCTGTCTAGTACATGTGCACAACATTTATTCCAGATTCTTTGATTCCTCCCAATTTCTAGGTAACATTTTATTTTGTACTTACTATTTTTAAGACAAAATACTGAAACTGGTTTCAGGTATTACTGTCCAACTGGTTTTAATAGCAAGATTTAAATGGCATCTTCCACGATTAGAGAATTAATGTTCAGTACTTGTCAAAATTCTTCAAAAATTAAGGTATCTTGAAAAATTACTTTCAGTATATCCCATGCAATTGAACTGTTCAAATAAATTAATAATTTAACACATTCTAAGTTAGTGAAGAGTTCACATTTAGAAACTAATTCCAGACAGTTCTTAGGCCTCATATGGCAGGAGATGAAGCTGTTTAAAATTATCATTATCAACAGAAAAAAATCCCCTTTATGAAAAAAAGTATATACACACTCACTATAGCCAGGCAATCAACTCTTGCATTCCAACACTATCATAAATATTTAACAAAGCTATTTCAAACAGTAGAATCCAACCAGCAATTCATATTCCAGACTTTCCAAACATATGATTACTTGTTAAAGGCTGTATTTTTTGTTCAAGTCCAAATAAATTTTTCTTTTCTAACACAACCAACTCTGTTCAATGCATTTAAGTTTAAGACAAATCTGTAAACTGCTATTCTCTCCATCTATATAGATCTCTAGAGAGTATTAAGCAAAAAGGCTTACAGGATGCACTGATGTAGAGTTTCATTTCAAGCTTAGCACTTATCTGAGCATGTCTGCAAACGCTCTCTTACACGAGGTGGAAGTGTTTTTAACAACCTTTCTTCTATAATTAGACTATTCCGTTTTAGGAACTGACATTCTTCTAGTTCAGCAGGAAGTGATTCAAGATAGTTTCCAATGAGCTCTAATTGAACAAGATTCAGTAGCTGACCCACACAAGGGGACAAATTCACCAGACTGTTATTTCCCAGAAGAAGAAATTGCAGCTTTTTGCACTGAAATAATCCATCAGGCAGCATTTCAATCTAGAAAAAGGAAAGAAAAGAACAAAAAATAATGTACATTAAAATCTGCCAACATGCATGTTGCTATATGTTTTCCACATTTCCCAGTTTTATTTTGGGGGTAAGAAAGCTCTTAGTGTATAGAAGGATATGGAAAGGGATAACTAATGCTTCTATCATTAGATGAGAAAGTGCCTGAGGACACTAAAATGTTTTTATGTACCTGTTTTGTTATGAAGATGCTCAGCTACAGGCAGAAGTCAACGCAGAAGAAAGCATATGTATGTGTGCACATGCACAAGTGTGTATAAATGTGAGCATGTGCAGGTGACAGGGGAGACAGACTACCATCTCCTAAGAATCATTTAATGAAGACCAAACAGATTCTGTGGAGAGACAATTAGCAGCTCCAGTGTTGTGAAACCTGTACGAGCAGTACAGTGGTAATTAATCCCAGTCTACACCATTGACATTAATATCCAAAACCAACCTCACCGGTGAAAACAATTCTAAACCCAAAGAGAAGTCCTAAGTCATAAACCCTACGATAATGAGCCAGTCAGCTTAGCACTACTGATGATGTTACCAGCTATAGTTATTTCCCTCCTCCCAATCAGACAGTTGTGCTGCCCATAAACCTGCTGTTCATTCGCCAAAGCTTTCACTTTGACAACTAAGGTAAAAATTTAACACTGCTCATTTCCATTAAGCTACTACATAGGACAGACAGCTACAAGCAAACGGATGATACATTTTAGCATCCATCCCAGCCTATGCTATCTCTGCTTATGGATCAGAGCTCTTAAGCCACTACAGGACCAAGGTGCTACTTACTCAGTATTAAACAAGCTTTGATGACACCAAAGTTCTAGCAATTAAACAAGTACCACCTTCTTTCAGTTTTACTGAGTTTACTTTAATCACGAGCACCACAAAAGCATTTTGAATCAGGGACTGC
Organism: Chauna torquata; assembly: GCA_013399475.1. NCBI lineage: Eukaryota > Metazoa > Chordata > Aves > Anseriformes > Anhimidae > Chauna > Chauna torquata. The sequence continues at coordinate 167,011 of VXAL01004744.1, forward strand.
TCCAGAAAGAATAGGAGATTAAGTCAATATTTGATTTTTTTTTTCTTTTAAGTAATAATTCAAAGTTCTACTTACATGGTTTTTTGTCAAAGCCAAGTACTGCAGATTGGTCAGATAACTGATTTCTTCAGGGATGGAGGTTAGCTTATTATAGCTAAGATCCAAATACTGTAACTTTTTGCAAAGAAATAGCTGCAATGGAACATTTTTAATATTATTGTAATTTAGATACAACTGTTCCAGGTTTGATAATGCACCAATCTGCACTGGAATATATGAAATGCTGTTGTGCCACAATTTTAAGCAAGAAAGGCTCTTAAGATGTTGAAAACTAATTATTTCTTCCACTGTTCTGAGATTATTTTCTTTTAAGTCAATTTCATGCAAATTGTTTAGGGTAAAAATGGAATGGGGAATGCGCTCTAGATCACAGCAGATTAATTCCAAGGTTCTCAGGTTTACCAGCTTCTTCAGGTTATTTAGCACTATCAGTTTGTTTCCCTCATTGTTGATAGACAAGTGTTGCAAAGAAGGCAGAAGATCTGTAACCACTTGAGGTATACGGGAAAGGTTGTTTTTTAAGTGAATTGATCTCAGACTTTTTAGTCCCTGAAAGCTTTCATTGTAAATGGAGTTGTGATGATCTAGCATGAAATATCCCGTTAAACACAATTCTTTTAGGTTTTTTAGATGAAAGACCCAAAATGGAATTCTTCCCATCTCACTAGATTTCAGACGCAATGTTTTCAGATTTTCTTCTAAAAAGCTCACTGCTGGATAATCCATAGTTAATGATGAATGATAAACATTGAGTTCTTTGAGATTGACTAGCTGGGTCACAGCTGAAGGAAGTTTGGCTTCAGGAATAAGTTCCAAGCTTAGGACTTCTATTTCAGTCAGTTCAAAGACACTGTCTGGAAGACCATTTAACATGAAAAGGTGAAGTTCAATCTTGTCCTGGGGATTTCTTACTAGTTTATTTTTCAGTTTTTCCACTGACCATTCATTGTTCAGATTTATCTGTTTCAGTTTGTTTTCACTCAAATCAGACAGGAATATTGAGAATCGCTGGGAATAAAGAGGATCATACTGATCTGCCAAGTGGAGAATAAATGCAAAGTCATTCTTTACATCAGGTATATCGCTGTAGTTACTTTTCTCTCTCAACTTCTCAAAAGAATATTGCTTAAGTGAACTTCTTAACATCCACCACAAACTATACGTACAAGTTAAGCCATAGAAGATCACTAAAACAACATAAAATGAAGCCAAAACTTTAAAAATTTCTGCTAATGAATAAACACACTGGTACCTTTTGTAGCCTGTAAAGGCTTGAACATTAACTACGCAATCAATTTCAAGTGTAATAAAGGATAAGTAATAAGGAACGTAAATTATTATTATTACAAACACAATGACTTTGACTATGATCTGTTTCATATACACTGTATATATGACATCCTTTTCTTCAACGTGTACTCTGAATTTCTTCACTTTTTCAAATATAGCTTTAGCTTGTTCCCCTTCTTTTTTGTCAAGAACACTTGAGGAATTTTCTCTTCCAGTTGTTTCCAAGCCAGGTTGCGTATATGGCAGGGACTGTCTGCTGGCCCCTATATCTACTGAACTCCCAGGTGATGAAATGACTGTTTTGGATTTGGCTATTGGCAACTTCCTCACAGACTGCTCGGCAACTGTTTCTGAGAGGGCACGTGTTGTCCATGGAGAATCAAAACACTTCTGAAGAATTGCTACGAAGTGCTCAAGCCTGGAACTTGTACTAGGATAGTAAAGCCAGAAATTACTGCAAGCTGCAAAAATAAAGGTATGCAGAAGCACTAGGTATGGAAAAAATTTGGCAAACCAATGAAGCTGTCTCTCATAACATACTGCATCAATATAGGAATACTGCTGCCGATGGAGATCATTCTGGATTTTAAGCGGGATGATTATCTGTGCTGTAGAGCTAGCAGACATGTTAAGGTTGGTTTTAACTAAATCCCAAGGCACGGCACAATGATTGTCAAATTCTAGCTTGCAAGGAAGACAACACAACACTCTGGTTTGAGTAAGCTGGAGAGCCCCAGCAAGTACAGCAACTAGCAGCATTATCATGGTGAGGTAATACCAGAAGACATCCCACCATGGTTTTAGTATGTGGTAGGATGACTGGGCATCTGCTAAGTATTTGAGTTCTGTTAGCGTGATCATGACTTTCACCTGTGAGAGAACAGCAGCTGGTAGAAGAAAAAAGAAAAGACATCCTTAGAGAATTGTTAAAAACAATTTATCTCACCATTAAACACTTGAAGCTTATCACTGTTGTCGTGATTTGTAGACGTAACATATAATACTGGCCTAGTATCCAAAGTATAGCAAAAGGATCCAAGAACTCCTGGTACTTAACCCTAGCCATGATCTCATTTTCATTTTATTTTTTAGGGAAAGTTACTTGGAATGCAAAAACTTAAAGAATGAAGCTAGCATCAGAAATTAGGAGAAATGCTTTGATCAAACATTTGAGTACTAGCTAAGTAAAAGGAACAAGCAGGTAGGAGTTGGAGTATCTGAGATTACTAGCAATCCTGCACCTTTGTCCTAAGTTTACATAACAAAAGTTATTTTTCTTTTATGAAGAATTACAAAATTAGAGCGATGTGGTAAGATGATTGCTCCTGTACTTTAGAATTTTCTACTGGATTAAATCATTCCACCCAATTAGTAAAAAATAAAGAGCACACAAAAATTCTTGAAACAACAGTTATACATTACATATCCTTACATATAATCTTCTCCTACCAAGAAAATTAAGTATACTGATGGAATGAAAATGTAGCTTTCTAATACAAATTGTTATTGTCCATTGTTGTCATTCACATACACACAACATGCGTGTGTATATAATTGGCACATTTAACCCCTAGCAGCATAGGTTTGATTCATACTTACTTTATTAAAGAGAATAAAATACACTGCAGCTCTCAGTCAGGAGGTCTACACCTTTTAAAATTCCTTGGACATGCCATCTTCACATTTGTCTTCATTCTGGATGGAAAAGCATTGAATATACTTTATTTAGGTGAAGGCATTAAAATATAGAGCAAACATTTCAGCTTTCATCACAACCGCTGCCTTATTGCAGACATCAGGACCTGTTAGGCTCTGCATTGCTACAGCTACATGAAATGGAACAGAGCACACTCAGACATGATAACCTGGAATGTAAAGTCAAAGTTTTACACCACCACTTCAACACAAAAATGAGGAAACAGACTACAGCTAGCTCTATTTCACTGGGAAGTAATTTTTTCAACCAAATAACTACGTGAAGTCTTGTATGTTGAGTATTTTATTTTCAAGAAATAGCTCAGACAATTTTGATATACCAAGGTTTGGCAGAAAGGTAGTTTTCTCAAAAACAGAGGCCCATACTTTACTTTCTGGAACAAACTACTACATAACCGTCCAATGGCAATACTACTGGACACTACCAGTTTTGAGGCAATCCTACTATAAAGTCTTGTTAAGCAGTACAGATAACAAGGAACGGTTACATTCCATATTTTCCCTACTGTACTCTTACTGGATTTTTCAATTCCAACACAGTTGACAAGCTGCTATAAAAATACAAATAGCAGGACTGAGGCAGAACCACATTCTTATCCTACATCCACATTTGACAGGAGAGGAATGGCCAAAACTAAATTAATCCTTCTTGCTTTGACAAGGCCACTTTTTAACAAAATGCAGAAACTCACCAGGCCCACTCAAGGGAAAGCAGCTGAAGAAGGACAGGACGGTTATAATAAGCTCCTGGAGAGAAATAAGGTATCATCAGGTCATGAAACATTTGGATCCCAATAACTGAGTATTACAACAACAGTTCAGTACTCTTTCCACAGCAGTGTTTTAAAGACCTAACATTTAATAAGCAAAAGCTCTAGTTAGAATAATTTAAGATACCACCCCTGTAAAACATTTACTTGGTCACCATCTGAGAGTTACTTTTCCAGAAGTAGAAATGAAGGAACAGCTCTTATCATTCTCACATTTCTAAGCAGTAAAAGCCATTTAAGCTCAAACATTTTTGCATTTACATAAAAGTTACTACTCCTGCATCTGAGATGCTCTAACCATAGTTGAGAAATAGCAACTTCTTCATTCACTCCAGCTGCACTTGCAAAAACAGGTCTGTAAGTACCTTTAAAATGAGTTCTTTTGGAATAATTCTTTGGGGTTTGAACATAAATTTATAGGCGTAAGAGCACAAAAAGGTACTAAACCCATCCAAATTAAGGCTCTCATTCCACAAAGAATATCTGGATACTGTCTCAACTCAAGCCAGAAGTGCTTGATTTAAATGTAGTCAGCAAAAAAAAGTTGTTTTTCATTTCCAACTTAGAATTAAAACAGAACTTCATTATAAAAAGAAATATTTGGGACCCCTATTAAAGTTGTAAAGAACATGCTAAGAGATGAATATGTTGAAAGATGAAAAATAAGTGCAAAAAATAGCATATATTTAACAAAAAATATTTGAAAAGTCACGATGATCGTTGAATTGGCAGAGAGTTTAAAACACTGTGAAAAGACAAACTTTGCATGAGGATGGGAGCACTGTTTTCCTGACAGACGCAGGGGCCTTATCAGGGGCTTGGGTAGATACTAAGAAATTGCTTTTATAACTAAGCACTTATTCGAGAAAGTTACAGGTAATACAATTTAATAATACATGTGTACTTTGATACAAAGAAGAACTCTCCTGGTAACAGACCTGTTGTGGTGAATAAGCAAGGCTCTCATTGAATATAAGGGACAGAATTCAGAGCATAATAAAACAGTTAAGTTATGGAACAGCTATTAACACCGGTTGATAGGTTTTTTTGTTTGTTTTAAGTTACATAAAGAAAAACAGAACTTTGAACTTAAGCCAATTCTATTACAAATATACTGGCTGTACTTGAGTAGATGCATAACCCAATACACCTTCAAGCAACACCATAACGCTCCAAGTAGTTACTGCTTATGTAGACCGAGAACTCGAAGCGAGACTGACCCATGTAATTTTATAAGAATGTTTCTATAAAACGCTTTGTCACCTCCCTGACTCAAACTAGAAAACTGTTAGCACCTAACGCATATCCTAGACAAAAAGGCTATGTTCTGTGGTTTTAGAACACTTCCTAGCAGAAAGCGAGTGTCTCAGTATTGAGTGTTTAGGTACCTAAACTCTGATCATCTTAATGATCACTTTTCAAAACCTCCTGATGAAGCTTGTGTATTCATTACAATTCCATGTACACAAAATAAATTTTCCTATTGGAGAAATACACAGTACATATGAATACAATGTAAACATATAAATTACTAATGATAATTTTGCTCAAGACAGTTTTCTTTCAGATCCTATCTGTATGCCAAAACTGACTAATCAAATGGAATAATGCTGAAGTGTAATGGGTTTGATGACTCTCATCTCCAGCAGCTTTCAACCCGTATCAAAGCCATAAAAGCTTTTCAAAGTGGCCTAATTCAATTGGCACTCCTTCTCAGAAGATGAGAGAAAGAAATTTAGCCCCAGGCTAAGCAATGACTTCGGGGGGAGTTACTCCAGACTGGAACCATGCCTCAGGCCAGAAAAATAAAGTAACAACATTCACGAATTATCTAGGCAATTTTTAATTACTTCATGCTTACAACTTCAATAAAAACAAATCCAGAATATGAGTAAGAGGCTACCATTTTGAAAAATATTATCTATTACCACCAGAAACCCTCTCCTCCCCCAGAAGGTTTCTTAATCTTGCATTACTCCGCCATTTGGTCACTCACATAATTGCAGTGAATGTGTAGTCACACATTCAGAAGGGATGGCTCTGAAGCATGACGCTTCTCCTCCCCAAATGATAATGGGCTACAAAACCAATACCTGACAGGAGGTTTTGTTTTATTGTTAAACAATTTACAAAACTAGTGTAGCCTTAAGTATTCAACTGGTGTTTCTGACACTAAGTTAATCAAAATATATTTATACAACTAAAGCATACTTTGACAGGTATTCCAGTGACCCTGAAATAGATAATTAAATCCTCATGAATATTCCCAAAGGAAAAGAGAAATAAGCCTTACCCATCCACCCAAAACACATCATCTCCATTTAAAACTTCCCCTTTTATTGGCTTGCCACCATCTCCTTTTCCAAGCCTCCCTAAACAGCAAAAAGCCCAGATACTGCAAGACTTCTGGGGAAGGTCTGACTTTATGAAGAATGAAACTGCTACACATAATCTTAACAGATGCATTCAGAAGCCTGCTGCTTCTTTTTGCTTCAGCCTTCTACCGACAAGTGATAGAATACTCAATCCAAGCGCTGTATTTGATATATGGCCTTCCAGAACCTGTACTTTGACCACTTTTGTGCACATGGAGATTTAGTTTTAGGATCTTTTAGAAGGGGATTGTATTTTTCCATTTGTATTCCACTGAATGCAAAACAACGCAAACAAGATTAGAGAAAGCTTCTTTCCAATTCCTTCTGCAGAAGGTCACAAGCGATGATTAAATTTGTATAAGTGATTATCCATCTATATTCAAAAGAAGCCTGAAGACATTCTCAAACCCTACAATGACCATTCCTCAAGCACAAGATGTTCAAGACTACGGTAGCAACAGTGTTATGTTTTCCATATCAACCCTTAAACCATTCAATACCTAAAGACCTTTCAAACAGTCAAAGATCTTAACCACAGCTAGGCAATCTCAACTATCTGTGTATGGATTAACTAGTTCTTAAGCACTACCGCGCTCACGACAGTACTGCTGAACATAAGGTGTGGAACAGTAATAGCAAAGTCTGATGCTGTTTAAGAAGCAGTCCTTTCCCTCCAGAGAAGGCTGTTTACATAAGGCTATTTAGCCCATTCATTTCTGGAAAAAAAATCATAAACATGTTTTTAGTATAAAATTTAGTAAGTTAGGTTACACTTCCATTTTTACTTTACATGGGTTATCCTCCTTCTCTGCTACTGCTTCAAAGTTAATTGCACGGCACATGAGCTGATAAAAAAAGCCTTGCAAAATTAAGCAACTACTATCCAACACCACCACTACCATGCCTGCAGCAAGCTGGGAAACTAGATTTGCATGCAACTTGGCAAGGATATATTAAATAGTTTCCCCAACTACCCAAAAGGTTGAACATTCCTAGGTTCAACACAGAAGGCCTTTAAGTAGGTGGAAAAAAAAAATCTTGCAGGCAGCTTCACCTAAACTCAGAATATCAGTCTCGATTTTTATTGCTTCCTTTCTCTAGTACACTTAATGCAAGAGAAATACTTGATCCCGCAGTCTAATCTAAATTAGAAGTAAGCTTTATTCCATTTGATTTGCTTTACAAGCGGAGGATTTATTCTTGAAATCTGATCAGGATTAGGTATATCATTTCCAAGCTATGCTGCAGGACTCCAGAAAAGACCACTGTCTTCCTCAAACCACATGTAGTTAACTTCTCCTTAAATGCCATCAGTACGCAAGGATTAAATCTGTTCTCCATTTAAGTCAGACCGGTAAAGAACTAGTCTGTGGTAGTAAAACATGTCCCTGGTCAAATGCTCATTAGGGAGATGGATCATCTCCAAACATCGTTTGCACAGGTACTTCAAATTACATACCCACAGGCCACATGAGAATGAATTGCATCAGCACGGTCTGCCCAAGTGCATGAAGTTACTTGAGCCTAATTCTCAATGGTGGATGGGAAAGAGAAACCAAGTCAAATATTTTGAGGGTTAAACTTCATTTAAAGTTGTATTACCAGGCTACAAGATATGTATATTTAGAAAAAAATTAGTACTTTTAATTTCATACTAGTCTAGCTTGGAGAGCAATTTTAAATACAAACTCAGATTCAGACGCGCATACTTCATCTTTAGTAAAAGCACTTTCCCAGCCCTCTCCTCAAGTTAAGTTCAAGATGCTGAGGACTGCCTTCTAGCTAAAAGAGAAGGTCACAGCCTATGCTCCCAGAAAGGCCTGTACTAGTGGGAAGCATCTACGCATACAAACTAAAAATAGAAATGCAACTACTCTGTTTAAGTCCAAGTTTAAGACTAAACAGCCACCAGATGAGAGAAGCAGCTTACACAAAAAAATCAATGCAAAACAAACCAAAGAAAAAACTTGCAAGTAGGTACAAAACTAGATTTCTGGATCGGTATGTTTGAGTTGGACAGGCAAGCAACCTGACGGTTAAAAAAAAAAAATCAAGTAAAATGTGAAGCTTTGTCTGTTTTGCAAGTCATTGCATCAGCATGACTGATCTCTTTGAAAGCAAGCTTTCTGCATTCTAGGCAGAATCTTCTGCATTTTGGGCAGTGATCTTCATAGTGATGTTTTACCACTAGTCAGGGTGCTTTCTAAGGTCCCTATCAAACCAATCAGAATCCAGACTGTGAATCAATTTTGATTTGCTTTTTTAGGGAGCAATAGTTTGTACCGCTTTAGTGGCCCAGCACTACTTTCAAAGTCAGATATGCAGATTTTAAAAAATATATATAAATTAAGATTATATCAGGTGGTGATAGAAGTATGACAGAGGAAGGGTTTCATTATGTAGACAACTATTAGTGTTGTGGCTTCCCCCTTTCTTGAGGACACAATGTACATCTTCAGCCAAGCCATATGTAGTAGCTTTGCTAGACTATGGATTTATTTTCAGCTTGTGTTCTCATCCTTTTAATTCTTTTTAACTACAAACAAATATATTAACTTAAACTTAATAAAAGATATTAGCATCTACAATATTGATTACAATACACATTGAAAAAACAGAGCTTTGTATTGGTTATACAAAGAAGTCAAATGGTAAATTCACTTAAACACTTGTTTTGTTTCACCCTAATATTTAATTAACAATTTGGCCAACTTATTTAATTTGTATTCTCACAGGAAACTGTAGCACTTTTTCATAGAAAACTTTTTTGTTGTTTTTCTTTGAAGACATGGAAACGGAGTGCACACACACGTTTCACATATTCCCCTTTAAAAGGAAATTATAAATAGTGTGCCAAAACTTCACATTGGTATTACAAACTTAAACGTATCAGACCCTTGAAGCTCTACAATCAAGAGTCTACTTGGCAGTTCCTAAAGAAACAGCAGAACCCATTAGTGTGTGAAAAATAACTGGAAAGAGTTCCATAAGTGTTTTTAAAGTACAACAAATTGTAGTATTGCTGGCTGGAAGACCATCGCACATTGAGGAGTTTGGGATTCACCAGTCAGTTAGCAGGCCCAGGCCTGTGCAGGGCTGTGCTGCACACACAGCGTGGCCTTCAGGCCCACGCTGCGCCAAGCTCTTGGCCACAGGAGAGATTCAGCCAGCTCGTGGTAACAAGAGTCCACAGGCAGCTCCAGCTTGGTGCTGGCAATCACACCACCTGCATGTCTTTGTCTTTATCAAGAACTGCAGCAAGAAGTTCGCCTGTGAACACCCTTCATGTTTGACTGTAGAAATGATGCATAGAGTTGTTTTCTTGTAAGAAAATTCTGTAATAGCTGGAATGATTGAAATGAGGTAGCCTTCTCTACAGGCAGGGTCTTGACAGCATGTTGCACATGGACTGAAGGCTCATTTGATGCTGCACAACCTGGAGTTTCCAGCTTCCAAGGGGATGTAAGATTATCTATACTTTTCTCTCTCTTTATAGTGCTAGCTTTAATAAAAAGCATTTTAAATGATACTTTACAAGTGCCTTTCTTACTGGTATCATCACAGGACAGAACCTCTTGGTGCAAAACAAACCAGATTCGTTTTCTTCCAGAAAGTCACTTCTGCAATTCTTATGAAATGGAAATGGGGGAGGCAAAAAACAAAAACAAAGCAAAGAACAAGTCCCAGATATCCATCATGCAGCACCACACAGTCTAGTCATATTTACTTGTTTTCAACACAAGGAGGTTAGTAGTTAGTATTCACAGTGAAGCATTACCTTCTGTCAGCCTCCTTTTCTGCTTTTTTGGCCCGATAACATTGTCAAGTAAACCAAGATTTCAGAATTGAATTAAAAAAAACATGGGAGAAGGGCATGCATTCCTGCTAGCAAGAGATCTGCTATCTCTTTAGTATGTATACACTTCTAAGAACCCAAAGAACTGCATTCTTTTAAGCTTGGCATTAGCCCATGATGAAGTACATGAGTTGATGCAACACAGTGAGTTCACATTAAAAGTTCTCAAAAAGGGGACGCAGACATCCAAGCAGAATCAGCACCCAAACTGTACAAGATTCAAAAATAAATTTGAAACAAAGCATGTTCAAAGAATGCATCAAGGATCTCTTTGTAGACAAGCTACCTTTTTTGTGAATTGTTAGTGGATTTATATGGAACAGAACTGACAGCATTGAGATACCAGATTACATTAACCACAGCAATGTACTCAGATTATCAACATCACCCTAGAAAGGCTCATGCTATCACAGACCCAAACATACAATCAGGAATTTTAAGTGTAGGTAAAGAAGTCCACTTAAAAATCCATTAGTTTTTTCCTTCAAAAAATCTCTAAAATATGGCAGTCAATATTGTAGATATAGAAGTAAAAATTAAACAGAGCTTGCCAGACCAACTAGGTGCATTTCTTTGATAAAGTAAATGGTTTTCTAAACAACCTAAGTGTAAGAGATTGAATATAGATTAGACAGCTTCTAGAATGACTCCATACTATACCAGTTTACACAAAGCTGGTAGTTTCACAAAAATTATAAGCCAATCAACAGAAGGAGAGACAGGTCACAGGCCTGGCTGACCAAAGAAAAAAGTTAGACTAGAAGAAAAAAGATTTAGCACTTATAAGGACTACAGCAATAGGAATGGGTAAAATGAAAATGTGCAAAGAACTACAAATATTTGCTCTAACTTGAGTTGGAAGCAACCATAAGAGGGAAAAACCCTGCCTGGACTAATCTATAGTAGTAAAAATGTGCGCTACCAAGGATGTAGCCCTAGGAGAGCAAAGGCTGTCCTACATTAATACCAAAGAAAACACTTCTAACATCAAGAGTAACTTCCCTGTACAAAACTCATTTGGATTACTAAAAAGCATCATCACCCCATTTAGGAAAAGCCAACAAAAAATACATAATTGACACTGCAAGACTAAGAATGCTCAGAGGAATGGTGGCTCTAAAGCGAGTAGACTAAACGAAGCTGGCTTTCTAGCATAGGAAAAAGATGAGCGAAAATATACTGGGTGTGGAGAGGAGAGAATAGAACAGCATGGGAAATATATCTGCCTTCTCAGGACAGAAGTACATAGTCCATCTGCGCTCAGCTAATGCCTGTTCAAGCCAGCGTGGGAGGAGACAGATCTCTCCAGGGATGACTGCAGGCATGTCATGCTGTCGAACATTCCAGACCAGATGTGCGATGGAAGGTATCAGGGAAGTAGCACAGATTACACTCTCAAGATACCTAAAAGGAGGTAAAAACAGGCCTCCTTTGCTGTTCCCCCAAGTCCCAGTTTTGAAATCAGTACTGCAATGCTGAAGACGGAAGCTGTGTACCAATACTACAAGCAGTCCTTACTTCCGAGTTCCAAAGAAACCTTTGAGCAAATTTGAAGCAATAAGTATGAAAAGTCTCCTTGGGTCCTCACCCATGCTTTTGGTGTAATCTTGCTTAGGAAAGAAACCTCAACAAGTCTAGACTGGGACTGATATCTGAAAGGCATGCTGTACCTTTTATAACTTCCTCAGAAGCCATCTTACACAACAGTACACTAAGTCTTTTATCCCAATACTAACATGGCTAGTACAGAGTCAGATGTCTTTCCATTCGCATGGAATTAGATTTTCAAGCTCACTTTTAACGCCTTTTTACTCTTGTAACCACATTCTTGGGTCTTCCTCATGCTGAGAAATATGAATACATAACCATATAACAATGGTACCAGCAGGACCCCCCAGCATTCTAAAGGAAGTCTCAATGGTATCTACTTTATTCTGCTTACCAAGATAAGTGCTATAACAGAAAATTAATTTTTATCCTCTTAGTTTCCAGAAGTCAGACAGATACTTGCTATGGTATTGTGCTGCTATGCTCAGGACATGAGAAAGCAAAGCATATTAAGATAACACTAGAGAATAGTCACTGCTTAAATGCTACAAGGTTTATCTACGAACAGATTCTTTAATTTTAGTAGAGTTTATCTTCTGTCTTCAAGAGCAGTACAAGACAGGCCAGCTGCACAAAAAAGTTAAGAGTATTTAACAAAAGACCATCTTCCCCTGGGAGAATGCAGAAATTGTGCATACATGCTCTTCCATTTTCAGTGTACTTTCCAATAAGCTGATTCTTGGAAGAAATCATAAATGGCCAGAGAGCCTAGGAATCATCTCAGATGTTTCTATAACCTCTCTGGAAACAAGTCTGAAATATTCTCAGAAGGAGGAACCTTGGAGTATGCACACACACCTGAACTAGCTCTGAATTAGTTTTCTAACTACCACCTGCAGTGCTGCTGTCACAGCAGAACAGAGTGCACTACATATCCTACTGAAGAAGTCAGGTAAGCATTGGACCAGTTTGGAAATCCACAAGGATATCATGCTGCTATAGATACAGTACAGTAATTAACACCATAGGTACTGGTGCATTAACTAAAGCACATTCATGTTCTGATTTGATACTTCTAGATAAAGGGGCTGTGAGGAATTCAGTAGCACTCAACAGATCAAGATGGAAGTGGCCAACATTCTGCATATGACAGGAAATCTTGCCAGTTTCGCTGAGAGCAGAGTACTGAAATTCAATGAATTTAGATATTCAGAATCCTCATTCTATATTATTTTCCTAGATTACAAATTGCTTCCTGATACAATAGCCATACCCAACCTAGTTACTATAGATGCTTACCTCTGATTTACTGAACAGCTCTATGCAAGTCATTTTATTTCTCTTTACCTCAAATTTTTCGATTGTAAAGTCATAGTAATATTTGTCACATAATTCATAAAGCATTTAACTGAGGAATACTATAACACAACCTCTTACTAGGTAATCCAGCTGTTCTGGACTGTACAACAGGTTCTGCTAGGTTCTGATAGAGCTAGAAGCATGCATGATATTACTGCTCCCAGGAGGGTCAGTTATCTTTCAGTTACCATCTTTGTCTAATCTCAAAAATACAGATTTGTTCTCCCAGAACAATGCTAAGTTTCAGAACAAGGTACAAGCGATCAGAACTGAATGCTATAGTAAACCTAGAGTAGTTTTACACTTCTGTCAAGCCCAAGTGTGCTATGCAGCAGACCTCCACCATGCCAAATCCCCTTTATGAGCAGACTGAGGAGACCTAACAACTAGCAAGTTTTTTTTTCCCCTTCCAGACAGCATTACTACAAGAACAAAAAACACTTTTCAGTATGAAGCCAAATGTAATAACTTCAAAAGCAAAAGTCAAAGGTTTTGCCATCACTACAGCCAGTTAAGAGCTTTGAACAAAACAAACAAACAAAAAAAACTCCAGTTTGTAAGAAACTGGATTACAGCTCCAAGCAAAGCAGACACTACTTAACAACTCCAGTTCAGTAAAGCACTTGAAGTGAGACAGGATATGCCAACAGTCAACTAAGCAATGTTTTGGGGCTTACAATGACATTGACTCAAAGTCAGGAAAAGTTCATATTTAAACAACGTTAATGTTTAATAAGACATTTACTGAGAAAACAGCTTTTCTGCACTGCAAAGGCACTGGCAAAGTAATAATCACTTTCACACTTCCATTTGTCATGGGTTGAAAGTGATATACTATCGCTCTTGTTAATAACTTAAACACAGCCTAGAAACAGTTTCAGTTAAAAATTTTCAAGTGCCCCCCTTCTTCAAATATTTCAAATTACACTACAACTACACATCAAGATTTTGCCCTCATTCACAGGAAAGAATTAAAGGATAAGTACATTAGCATTAGAGTCTAAATGTGCAGTCCTCAAATTCCAGCTCAGTAGACGTTTACATTTGCATGCAGAAGAACTTAGTCTACCATAAAATATCTGCATAAGTGTCTGAAAACCTGAACTACTCACAGAATACCAATATTTTTCCCAGAAAACTAAGGCAGTAAGGTCTGGGAAATCAGGGGTTACATTTCCTGAGTTTTTAAGTGAGAGCATTAAAATTAATGTCACTAATTAAGGCTGAATGAACTACATGACCATAGCTCTGTAGCTGTTACACAGTAAAACTGAAACTTTGCTTCCATATTAAACTAAAGCCACAACTCAAGCAAGTATCTCCCAAACAAGGTAACAGTGTTTGTAACAGTCCAAAACAATGCCCCAAGCCTACTAACAAGTAGCAGCAACAAAACCAGATTGCTTTGCTACCATACTCGTTATTAATATCACTGGATTCCTTATTGGCATTTTTAATCTCTTCAATTTCTTACAATGAAATAAATTCTCAATTTATGTATGAGAAACTGCATTCTGGCTTACAGTACTAGAATACATTGAGAAGATGAGCACTTCTCATGGAAGTGTACTCACATAATTTAATTCAGGGTGTGTGAACATGCTGCTTTGAAACAGAATGGCTCCAGTAAGAATTAAATGGAAGACACTCCCTTACGAGTTCTCTCCACAACTCCCTTCTCCTTGTTGAAAGGCCCTAGAACCCTCTCTGATGCACACAGAAGGAGAGCATACCTGTATTACACCCCAAACTGCATTTGAAACAGCTTTCTTGAGAGCTATATTGTCTACTTTCTTTGCAATGTACTATACCACTAAGAAATCTGTCTTCTCATACCAGTAAGTTTAAATCAATTACTCGGGAAAACTGTTTATACGTATTCTGAAACTTTAGTTCAATATCAAATTACAACTGGATTTCAACTAGTTAGAATCTGAATCTAGAACTAGCTCATAGCACACTAACAACTCGTGGGGAAAAGAATCAACAAACTCAAGCATAACTACAATAAAGTTACCAAGTCTGTGTACCAAGTCTGCTATAACTCTAACTGGAACAGACACAATATAGTACATACAAATACCCAATTTAATTATCAATAACTTAAGACCACATGATTCAGAACAAGCTTACCAACATTAATGAGACTGACCGCCCACATTGTAACAGTAGGGTGAATAAAATGCAGGCCACAGCCTCTCAGCTACGTTTACCAGCTACCACAAAGCACACTTACAAGCTTGTAATGTGTGGCTCAGAACTCATTCCATAAAAAATACAAACTTCTATTAGACAGGACATACCTTAGCTCGTCACCAGTTAAGAATAAAGCAAATCTTTCATTAGTTAATTAGTAAATTAAGAATAGATACATCTGTTCCTAAAATAGCATAATCTATCCCACTTAAACATTACAGCATATTTAAAGATTCAAATATTAATTCCACTTTACATTGCCTGTCCTTCTACACAGCTACCCCTGGTTATCTGAACCAACTATCTTCATAATCACAGCACAGACTTCTAACTTCTTAAAAATAATAACAATAATAACTGCAAAAGCAACTGGCAGAATAACGCTATTTGCAAGACAACAGCTGAACGGCTGTTATAAGGATGCCTACAGGAAGGAAAAATCCAGCCCACAGGTTAGCGCAGAGAATACAGACAGCAGTGTGAGACAGGCAGCAGAGACCAGTATAAACCATGCTGTATCCCCTTAGCCACATTAAATATCCATTTCTAATCCTAGCTGAGTAAAACTTTATGGCTTTAGCAGTAGGTATTGTACACTATAGTAGAATTATTAGAGCTACAGCCTCTTTTGCTACCTCTGGTGTGACAGGCAGGGCAAGAAACAGCTAAAGGAACACAAAATTTTCTTCCTCCCTGCCCCCATTCAAGAAATCCATTACAAGAATACTTCTTTGGCAGTGATATACTGCTCTACAAGGCTCATTTTGTAATGCTGAATTACTGATGGATGTCTCTTTAGCATTACTGCTCCCCGTCTAAAGTTCACTCAACATGCTTTCACCAACTTCAAAAAACAGTTGTATTGGTATCTTGTGAGAAACAAAAGGAAGTTTTCTTTTTCTCCCCATCTTATCTTCCAAATCCTAATTTCCTGGAAAAAAAGGAGAAAAAAGAAAAAACAGCAAAGTCAGACAAGCAACTTTTTTCCGCTCAGGAGTACAAGGGAACAAACAAGCAAATTTCTATGAATTACATGAATCCTACTGAAATTGAAACTCTTACTACGTAAAATGCAAAATTCAACAGAACATAAAATATACACTAACGTAAAACTTTTTGATAAGCATGGTTATCTAGCTACAACAGAATGTTTTAAAACACTAGGAAAAACTCCTAAGAGAACTGGTACCCTATCCTAACTCCTGGTTCTATACTGCAGCTCTTCTCCCTCCTGCTCTGGTATCAGGTCCATTGCATTGGTCAGCACCACAGGTACTAAAGAAAAGCACTACTTTGGAGAACTCTCCCATTCCCCTCAAAGTAAGCTGAGTTGCAGAGTGAAGAAAATGCATGCAATATACATAGACAATACATAATAAATTCTATGAGTGTATCTTGTAAGATGGCAATACTTGAGCCTTGTCAGCTCCCGCCTCCACCCCCAGGAAAAGAAAGTTTAAGAACTTAAACAAGACAGACAAATAAATAATCCTTTGAGCAGTTGCCCTCTCTTCTAAGAGAGCACAAAAGGGAGAATTCTGACACACCAGGAAGCGAGCAATGCCTTATCTTATCACTTCAACAAACAGACAAGGAAAGCCAGGAGTCAGCAGATGAACATGTAGCTTAAACACCTGAAACTGCAAGTGACCTTACAGCTCCTAGCTTCTTCTAGCATTACCTCAAAACTATTATTTTAAATGAGTGCACTAGGTGTTAATTCAAACACAGTTTACCTGATCAGCATAACTAACGTCAATCTTCATGTGAAATTAAGCTGTAGGGAAGTCAGTTTCAATGCTTTAAATCACTCCTACAGAACTGGCTAACTGAAGTATTCACCACAGACACGTTCTTAATGCGAGCCAGGAAGCTGCCTCAATTTCACCAGAGAACAGACGGGCACTAAGTCAGCCTTACGCCGCTACAACACCTCGGTTAGGACGTAAGCAAAAGCCACGGTGCAAGAAAGCCCTCGTTGCGAGAAGGCTGCCTTGCTGGGGACGGGCGATGGAAGAGACAAACGGGGGGGAAGCAGAGAGCCACGCGGCCGGCGAGGCGGCCACCTCTCGCCGCGCACACCGCGCGGTCAGGCCCCAGCTCCGAGCGGAGCCCCCCCAGCCCCCCCGTCCCTCGGAGGCCCGCGGCCCAGCACCGGCAGCCGCCGCGAGGGGCAGGTGCC
>VXAL01004744.1:185054-196484 GCA_013399475.1 Chauna torquata
GCCCCGGGGTGGGGGCGGCGGGCTGCGCGCCGGGGAAGCGGCCGGGGGGAGGTAAGCGCCCCCGCGCCCCCGGTTTGGCCCCGTTTTGTGGCCTGGCAGGGGCTGGGGCTGCGGAGGCTGCAGCCTCGCCGGTGCTGGCGCTCGAACGAACCTAGCGGCTCAAAAGCGGGAGGTGACATAGGTGAGAAAACAGCTGTCACCGACAGCAGTAACTTAAAAAACAAAACCACCCAAACCACAACTAAAGAAGCTGATACTTGCGAAGAGAAAATTTAATCTCGGGTGTGTCAGCAAGGCGGGCGGGCGGCGTTCCCCGGGCGGGAGGCCTCGGCTGCCGCCAGCCCCGGCGCTGCCCGGCGAAGCCGCCCCGTGTCCGGCGGGGGCAGAATCCCCAGCAGCGAGGTCGGGAATGCGGCGGGAAAGAGCCCCTGCGAGGGCAGGCTGAGGGGAAGGGGCTCGTCCTGCCCGGGCGAGGAAGGCTGGGGACGCTCGGGAACGCTGCAGTGCGGTCGCACGCAGACTAAGCCTGACCTCTTGCACGTCCGGCCAGCTCCAGCACCGCTATGGATTCTGCAGCAACGGCAGTCCCGTTATCGTGGTCAGGTACATCCGATACCAGTCCTCCTTTTGGAAAAGGACAATCAAAATCCGTATTACTGTATGGCAAGACCCTTCTATGGCTATTCAATTCCAGTGAAAAACAGATAATACATATTTTTTTAAAAAGTTCACAAGTATACAAAATATTTTTAAAAACACTGTAAGTTCATTTGACCTTCCTACTTCACTTCCTCTTTCTCCAGCTGACAGTATAACCCCCTCCCTCAAACATGTCTGAAAAGGCTGCTTCTACTTGGGTAAATGCATGAAAGCCCGAAAGAAAACTTTTATTTCTATCTAAATTTCTGCAAATAACTGGGAGAAACTGGTTGTTTTTGACTCCTCTTAGTCATACGTACAAGCAGCTCAATCTACTCAAGGAATTTTCCTGCAATATTTTCATTCTTAGCAACTCCACTGCAAAAATCTATTCAAAATTCTATTTACAACATAATTATACTCCTTACATTCATTCTGCTATAATAATGTCTGTATTTGTCTAGTAATCAGCTAGGAGAAAGGATCTATTTTCAAAATATTGCTTTTCCTCCATAAAACACCAAAGTCCTTTTCCTCACAGCTGTACAAAACCCCCTTTATTTAAACAGCACAAACATTAGATTTTGTGAAAATAATAATTTGCAAATTGTATTGAGCACACATTTATCTATTATTATTAGTTTTAACTTAAAAGAGCTGTTAAAATATAACATACTTTTGTGCAAAAAAAGTTTTGGAACTCAAACACTGCAGTTGAGCCAAAAGTGAAACTACTTACAAATAAAAGTGAAACTTGCATTTTAAGCCAAGCATATAGAAATACTAATGCAAATGTACGCTGTAAAAAGTCATGTTTGTTTTCCTAGTTTGCGGCCATATTGCTAGCATAGCGGAGAATGTATTTGTTTGGTATTTGTTTTAGGCTGATAGTTTTTACTTACGGTGATATACTTTGATTAATAGTAATCTAACCTCAGAGATGACAATAGTGAGGCATTTTCTGCAATTTCTTCTCTAAGAATCGCTCTTACAGTTTGGTAAACATTAGCTAGGCCAGCAATCTTCGTAAGAGACCAATTCCCTTTCGTCTCCCGACCTGCCACCTCCTTAGCTGACTGTATCCTAACTTCCACCATCAAGATAAATCATCTGTTCTCCCAGCATTTCCCTGATTAATTATTTCATCCATTTTACCATATTGGAACTATTTCCCCTTTCCGTGAGCAAAATAAATGAAAGTATTATCTTATTCTATAATCTTCATTTCTACTCACTAAAAATGAAACATTTGTCTCCAGGATCTGCAACACTTTCTTTTTGTCAGTAACAGGCTAGGAAGATAAATTAATATCTCATTAAATTATAAAACCAGGAACTCTTTGTTGTGCTAAAAATATAAGGAAAAATATTGTCAGAACGCTGAACCTAATGGTTATAAGGTTCATAATTGCTTGAGTAACAGATTGAAACCTAACTTTCTAGGTTTGGTTCTTATTTACTCTGC
This sequence comes from Chauna torquata, assembly GCA_013399475.1. Classification (NCBI taxonomy): domain Eukaryota; kingdom Metazoa; phylum Chordata; class Aves; order Anseriformes; family Anhimidae; genus Chauna; species Chauna torquata. Next base: position 187,159 of record VXAL01004744.1, read on the forward strand.
TGGTGAGTAGCTCCTGGGGATCCACAAGGGGAGCACTCAGCTCATCAATCACACCCCGCGAATCCCTGAGTGATGATATCTGAGCAAAGGGAATATATTCTGTTAACTGCCTACTCAAAAGCAATGCTGATTTTAGCTGTGCAACTCCTGACTGTAAACCCAGCAGATCAAGTTCATTTTGGGGGTTATCTTAGTGCAATTATATTAGAATGAATTTCTTCCAGTCTTTTTCAAGCAGCATTATTCAGAAAACGTTCTTCAAGCTTTAACATCCTTTCTAATTGTTTGTCACAGACATCTATAAGATACTGAAAAACAACAGCTTGACAATCCAAGGAAAGTTGATTTTCATTTTACACATCATGCCATCCCCTTATCTTTTTTAACTTGGTATTTAGATACTAAAAAACAAGCTCCGAATCTCAAAAGAAGTAAGTTTCAAATGCTATGCTCAGTGTGACTAGTGGGTGTCCTGAGCATGTACTTCAGCCCCTTCACTTGCACAGTTCTGGGAAATCTGATGTAGTAAGAAAGGGAAAGCTACATAGCAGAGTCCTGTATATTTAGGAGGATAATATTTGTAGTTGAAATTTTACTTTAAAATATTTCTAATCGAACATTGTTTCTCAGATCACACAGGTGACATTACACTCGACTTTTAACCCTCCAGTACCGCTTGGAGTTGCAGGAGCAACAGCATCATGATTGACAATTGCTCTGGAAGCAGTTATCTGAAACTGAGCCAGTCCTTTTGAATAAAGCATTCTATGACAATTTGTCTTGTGATCACCAAGTGCATTTCTGACCATCTGTTTTTCAAGATCCCATCTTTTGATACGAAAGGCTACAGCTTCACAGTTAGCTGAAGCATGAACCAACAGATCATAACCCTTTAACCTCTAAAATGCCATACAAACATTTGTTCTCCTAAAGGGAATAAAAACCATTTAAGCCCCATAGATCTAAAGATAATTTCATTTCAGTCCCTGGCACATCCCGATTATAATCGTGCTTGCTGTTCCTGGCATTTGCTGAAGCTTTTTTGTCTCCATCTGAGAATTTATAAATCACATACTACACAGGCTCCAGATCATGGATCTCCTGGTGCAATACTGTGACTTGCAGTTTATAAATAAGGCTCTCACCGCAGGGATGGGTATTTTAGAACAACACTTCCCTCTGCTGGATCTGTGGGCAGTGACAGCTGTCCCTGCACTAGAGTGGCCTGCCCAAACCTTGTGCCACTAGCTCAGGCAAGATCCCTGCTCCTTCCAGACAGCTTTGGACAGTAAGAAGCTAGCAAGAGTCTTCTTAATTTATCAGACGACTATGGTAATCACAAACGTTTAATCCAGAATCAGCTGACCAGGAATATGACTTTAGTTTCTGCTCAAGACAGAAGTATCTCAAAGGTGTAGATATTACTAAAATCAGGAGTCCTAGGGCCTGACATTTTATATTCACTCTAAAACCCAGACATGTTGGCTCTTGAGTTGCAGTAAAGTAGTTTACAGAATAAAGAGACCATATAAACTCTGATAATACAAAAGCATTTAAGCATAAGAGAACTGGAATAGCAGACGTATCCTTGCCTGGATGTACTTCAGTGAAAAAGCATCAGAATCTTAGGGCATCCCAAGAAACACACCACACACAAGGCATCCTGCAAAATAGAGGATATTTGAGAAGAAAGCATGTTTTTCTTCTTTCACTGTTCTGTGCTATTACCTTTTCATTTACCTGTGATGAAGTGAGCACAGAAAAAGTGACAGCAGCACGTTAACATAATTTTTTTGTCCTGCTAGAGAGCAGGCAGCCTAAAAACCAGAAACGTGCAACGTATAGGGTTGTTAGCATGAACCCCACTTTGGAGACAATGCCTATATAGAGATCCATTGCCTGCAAAGACGTTCTCTATGCAGCCAATGCTGAGTTTAATTGACAACTTAGAGCTGTCACTCTTAAGTGACAAGTGGAGACTCATGCCAGATAAAATTCAGTGAAAATACCTTTTACTCAAAGGAACAGGCATTTCTTTGTAGAGCGTGTGTATATACAGCACTGCAGTAAAAAGTTAACTTTTTTCAGAGAGAAATATTGGCCACACTTTTTATGACTCTGATGGACACCAAGAAGAGTGGTACAGTGAATTTTAATTGAGTGCTATACTTCCTATCTGGCCATCTGTTCCAAACTGCTAGTAATAACCAGAGTATGACATTTTTATGGTAGTTTTTGATGGAAACTACCATATTCAGATATAGTTTGAGTTCAAGTCATACTATTATTGGAATAGTGTCCACAACTGAGGGAGAAGGGAGAATTAGAGGGAGGGGAGAGAGGGGATTGCGGAGACAAATGAGTAAAGTTGTGCTTCATTCATGTTCTCCACAGACAGGAACTGGTTCCACTGCAACAGTACGTGCTTCTAATTCACTTGTACAAGCATGACTTAAAATCATAACTAACCATTCTGCTGAACAAAGATTCTGTTCACATACTCTGCTGAATGAAGGCTTTTGGTGGACTTCAAAACACAGGAAGATGACGAATAAGCGAAAGATGGGGAAAGGGGATTAGACAATACAGATATAAACCTAAAACAATATTCCCAGTCAGATAAATTTACTTTGAAACAGGAGGCAGAGAAGTTCCACAGAAAAAATTGTCAAAAGATTGGATCAAAGCGGTACACAATGTTAAAGGGTAGAACAGGTAACAGTGCTGAAGGCTATACTGAAGTTAAAGGAATAAACCTCCATTAGAAGACAGGAAACAGGTGAATACACAGTAGGCAACTCCTAATTTGTGCTCCAAATAAAGCCTATACTAAGCACACTGAAGATCTAGTTAGAAAAGATTGTGTAAGAAATATTTCTCATGAAATAAATGTTTTCAAAGAGTTTGGAGACGAAACAAAAGGTTTGAATAAATAAGAAACCAGAATGTTGGGATCAGGAAGGCATCCTGAGTAACAACAAGATGGAAAGGAAATAAAAAAATGTACAGCAGAATGTAGCATAAGCAATTCTTTACTAAGCAGGATGCTTTCCAGCCATCATCTATGTTTTAAATGATGAAGAATAAGGATTAGTCCCTGCTTCTCTTAGATGGTATTGCATTCTTGTCTCCTGGTGATCCTAGCATCTTATTCTTACTGACTAATTGGGAAGTCTTGTCTGATAATTTTCAAGAAAACATATGAGGTGGACTCCAAGTAAACAGAGCAACTAACGATGAATATTTTTCCCCTAATTGCTTTCAACACAAAGTAAACATTTATTAGCTCTACTAACCCCACAGGCATAAACAGTTCACACATGACAGTTAATACCGCATTACTAATCATTGGTGAATGCCTGCTAGAATGCTACTACCAAAATTAAAGTTTCTTTAGTGCTTTGGGATTCCGATGCCATTCACTCGCATTGTTTACAAATGCTTTAACTCCACTGTACATTGCAACTACGAGTCAATAAAAATGCAGTTAAGATTCAAGCTCTCGAAACCCTACTTTTCAGCAGAAAACATGGGAAATACGCTTCACTGTAATCTTATGCAGATTCGGATTTCTCACAAGCATCCTAGGTCTGTCTTTCTTTTACACTATGTTAGTTTTTTCATTTCACTTGCCTCGTACAGAGATGAAGGAATTTTATACCTAGTAACTATTTCATTAATGTCAGTTTCTGTTTGCTCAGCACTCTTGAAAGTCTTGTATTTCTAGTCAATCCAGAACTTGTCTGGAGACAGCTTTATGCTTACTGTGGATGTTAACAGGCTAGGAATCGTAAGTTGTCCAATAAGAAACTACTTATTGTGCTGTTTTATATAATCACTGTTGCTTTACTCATTAGGCTGCAGACATGCAGCCCTGATTTCAACTGAGACAGCCCAAGAGGGTCACCCCCTTCAACTAACCTCCTGTTGCTGGCGATAGTCCCCAGCTATTTTTTCACCAGAAGTTAGTGTCAGAACTACAGTTTGGTTTATGTGTGATGTCACTCCCCAATTTGGTTTGACCAAAATTGATCAGATCAATGAAAGACCCAATCTGGGATGAACCAATATAAGATTTTTCCCATGAAACTTGCCCCTTACAATAAAGCAGGATTTGCTTGTCACCTTGCAGCCTCAGATCCTCAGAGAAGATATTAGATCAAAAGATCAAAACCAATTTCCTTCTCTTTCAGCACACTTTCATTCTGGACCTTTACTTCTCATTCACTTTAGTCTTCTTTCCTAAAGTCTGGTTTGGACAGTGATTTATCCAAAAAAATTATTCCCAATATCCCTACAGAAGGTGAAAACAACAGTTCTGTGCTATTTGTAGCCCCTGCCAACAAAAATGTCACAGACTTACTTTCTAGTAGACAATTAGATCCTACACCTCAAGCAGAAACTCTCCTTTTTCTTTCTGGAGAATATGAGAAAGATAAGATAAAAAGGTCTGTTATACTGAAGTATCTCTTCCCAAATTTATAAACAGAAGGCACCTCTAGAATCTCTCAGCACAAAATCAGCTTCGGCAGTGTGAACAATATCCAAATAAATGAATATTAATTTGTTTATACATAATGCTAAGACATGCCAGAGTTATCCACCACCTACTTCACTCTGCAGTTGCGTTCAATTTTCTCTGAGATATACAAAATGTATGAGGTCATTTAGAACTGGAGTGCTCTCAGCACCTGCTAAGATTAGATCTTTAAAGGCAATAAAGCCAGTATAATCTGAACTCCAGGATCAAGCTAATTGGCTATGATGCCTTTTTTAAAACAGTGCCAAGCATATACAGTAGCTACTATCTGATAAGTAAATTGTTACAGTGCAGCTTACCAGACAAAAACAAAAACAAAAAAACACCAAAACCAACACTCAAATCCCAAACATTATTTTTGTATGAGAATCAGAGTAAATAATAAATGCATACAGCACAGTGTGATATGAGGAGTTCCTTGGCACATATTTGGGAAGTTTAATCATTAAAAAATGTAGTTAGACACGAGTCATACAGCTCACCCCAAATGACTGAAAAGTCTTATGCATTTGTTTGATACTGCATACTGTGAGTAATACAGGAAATTCTCACTAAAGTATTTCCAGCTTAGTAGAGTCCCCTGATGCAATCCAGTGTTAGTCACACAGTGTGGGAGCAGTCAGATAGCCACATCCTCTCCCCAGTCCAGATGCTGGCTGGATTCAGCCTTTAGGACTAAAGTTGGGCCTGTGAGATACTTGGGCCATATTCCTTCACCTGCATTATCGTACATTTTATTTAACATAGCACACTAATTTCTCAGAACATCTCTTTAATAAACAGTTCCTAAAGAAAAGATTCGTGCCGTTTTTCTTGAACAGGTCTTACAGCTACCAGAAGGCAGACTGTGAAGTGTCAGCTTGGCAATGGGCTGGGAATAAGGTGGGTACCTCCCAGCTGAGAGACTCTAGGTTTTCCATGGTTTAGAGGTGTGTAGGTGTCCTGCCTAACCTACTGCAGAGGTGTGGGTGTAGGACCGTGCACTAAACTTCTGCAGAAACCACCACATCATTCTGTGCTTTTACTTGAAAAGCAGGACTGTTAGCACAAAATAGTTTTGCAGTCCTGAGGAAGAAAAGGAATAGAAGAAGATAAAAAGAAGAGGAATTACGAGCAAAGAAATTCTCTCATCTGCTGTCTAGTTGCTTTTATGATCTGAAAAACAGTATTTCATCCATTTCTTGTTAGCAAACAAGACTGTCAAAGATCTGTGTCCCATCAGTAATTTACTATTTTTCCTCTTGACAAAAAACAAAACAAAACAAAACAAAACAATCAACCCACACCTTTGGGCCCTAAATTCATATAAAAAGGAAATTACAACACTTGCCTTTTTGAACTGTCATGTGTAAAGCTTTATGACTTGCATAACACTATGGAAAGCATGGGCTGTATCTCAAGGGAAAGCTGATTTAAATTTTTTGGTTTTCATCTCTTCCTTGATTTGACCAATGTCCAGGTTCATTAGTCTTATATACTGCTGCTAGGCTAGAAAACTCCAGCAGACAAAACTTAGTTGAAGTCAGCTGATTTTCTATGGACTGTTAATAGTGTGATTTGTGCATCCAAGTTCTGCCAAGTAATTTTCTCCTCTTCAATTGAACTGTCTCTCACTAATCTGTTTTGAAGTATAGAGATTCCTGACTACTGTTCCTCCTTTACAAATAAGATGTAGTTGGGTTATATTAAAATAATCTAAAAATGCACAAATTCTCACTTCCAATGAATGAGAATGTTTTATGCAGTTAGACCAGCCATGCAAGACTTTATAAAAAAAATCAGGAAGCATTACAGTGCAGTCACAAAATGAATGAGAGGATCCTAAACTGAAAGTCAGTATGAGATACTTGGGGTGCTTAAATAAAGCCAGAACAATTTAATGTGGGTGCTGGGGAAAAGAATTCTTATTTTAAATATGACAATAAATATTACTTCCAAGTATGAAAGATGAATTTGAAAATACCTCACCATACCTAAATGTATTACTTTAGCTGAGTCCTAGGATTCAGGACCATTTTCATTTTATGAACACTATTGAACACTGAATTCAAAAGACTTAATGTATTTAATCATTAGGCTCAGTCAGTGTCCCTGTTTTCCCTGCTGTGCCAGAACTTGGAAAAGCGTTTAGAGTTAGCAGTCTTTGAAACAGAAGCTTTGGACCCTCACGCTGCCAACAGTGTGGCAAGACTGAACTGCTTAATTGGTTTCTCTAATACCAGGAGACAGGCCTCCTTCAAGACCTGACTGAGATGCGAAGTGAGCCTTTCCTGCTTAAAGCACAAAATTCCATTAAGTTAAAGAAATTAAATTGCCAGTTTTGGGGGAGAACTTGAAAAAAAATGCTACCCAGTATAGGTAGCAACTAAGATTTTCATAGTGGTCTATCATTACAGTTGACTTTGATTGTTTCATAAATTGCACCCGTTACATGTTTTTCATATTATTTCAGCTGAAATTTAAACCCGTCCTACATAGTTCTATAGCACTAGATGCTATAGAATTATAACTAAAAAAGCAGACAATATTGCCTTTGCCACATTAATTAAACTGCAGTGGATTCTATTAACTCATGTACTTATAAGATTCTGTTTTACAGATATGTTGTTTGTTAAATTCAAATAATCAGATGTCTTGCAAGAGATGAAACATCAGATACAGAGAGGAGTTGGGGCAGATAAGCCTTTAAATCTCCCTTTATTCTTCACTATATCAGCTGATAAGGTAACACTGAGCATCACTTAAAGGGGGAAAGAATAAAGTAGTGTTTGTTTCATCAGCTGAGGATCAATCAGCAGTATCTTAACAATATCTCTTCAACTATCTGTATCATGGACCTACAGTAGTGCTGTTGTGAAGAGGAGAATATATCATAGTATGGATTTCCCAATTATGTCTGCTTTGTACAAGAAATTAAATGAAAAATCTGGGCATCAATGTCATGAATGGCCAATGGAAGGCTGGATTTTTTTTTTTTTTTTTTTTGGAACCTCCTTGTGACACAGCAAGGTTTGTGATCTGCTGCCCTCCAATGGATACTTACAGAGGTTATGTCTGAAAGTGCAGGACTGCCTGCAGGCACAGCAGGAGTACCATGCTTGAGACCACTAAACTTCTAAAAAAAGCCCTACAGGAAAAAAAAAAGTAATAAAATGTTAAGTTCTTTGTGTAACACATTTAGCATCAAAAATCATAGCTAGGTCTCATTTCTTAATATTGCTATTTTTTCTGGTTTTGTCAGGGTACTTTTACATCCAAGTAGACATGTTCTAGTTTATTCTATAACACATTGATTCTCTTCAATCAGCTCTCACTCTTTTATTATATATGAATACATATAATGATTACATATGTAACATAACACATACAGTAATGATATCCAAGTAATAGATATATCTGTTGCATCTGATAATGATTTCTGCATTCTGTCTGCTAATCCATCTCTTCATGATTATTATTGATACACTAGACCTCATTCTAGCATCAATGTTTAAAAATAAAACCATGAAGACTTGCTATGATAAGTGTTTTCTTATTGTCACAGTTCTTTTAAAAATATTTATTGGACATTTTAGAACAAGAGATGACTTTGACATGTAATGTCCTGTCACTTCTACAGGCCCCCGTAAAAATGTGGTATGTGATGTTCTTTCAGCTCTGCAGCGGTCTAAGACACTGGATGTAAGATCACAACGTTACAAAATGCATACATCCTTTATCAAAACTCTGTACGGTGACGTCAATATTAAGGCAAACTTGTTTTGTAACGATTTATAAAAGCAGAAAAAGGTTGCAAATAAGACATTTTAAATATATTTTTCCCTCATTAAAAATTAAATTTAGTGATGATGAGGTGCTGATTACAGGGAACTTTTTGTGACCACATACACCTATTTGTAGCAAGACTTAGAAACAATCAGGGTGAGCCCAGACAATGGTACCAACAGCTGTCCGAAGTTTCACTCTTTCCTGTGACCTCTGCTTTCATTTAAAAATGGAGTAAGCTTCTATTTGTCCTATTTGGATGTGAACGGAATCTTAGAAATGTAAATCCTGTGAATTCATGGTACCTTGAGAAATCTGCAAAACCCCTTTTTCTTGCTAACGGGTGAACTTACGTATGAGATTTTTGTTAACGATTTAGACATTTCATTCGGTAACTAGTTAGCTCAGTTTACGCCAGACTAGCGCCAATTCTTACGTTTTTCGGGAGACTGTGTGTGTGTGGTTTCGTATGAAGGAGTATTTCAGCACGAGTTGACCAGGAAAATCAAAATTCAAGCTCTGGCAAAAAATCCACCAATTCTGAATTTCTGAAAAATTTCTGGATTTTTGAAAATCGGTGGCTTTTCTAAAACGTTCAGCCAAGTCACTATGTCTTGCTTGTGAGCAGACCTTTCACCCAGCACCTTCACCCGGTATTTCACCACCTATCAGTAAGCCCTGCGTGCAGTTCCGTCTCAGCTGACTGCCAGGATACAACGACCAATTCTGCGCTTTCGCCGCCCACATTCCCCTCAGGAGGGGCACCTAACACCCCACGACAGCCCACCGCCTGGACTCGGGCCCTGCCCGCCGCCGCCGCCGTCCCGCCCTGCTCCTCGCTCCCCCCGGAGGCCGCGGGGCACCTGCGGGGAGGCGCTGCCGTCCGTCCCTCCGCTCTGCCTCTGGCGCTGGGCTCGGCCCACGCGGATTTGCGCCCTCTTCGGCCGTTGGTGGCCCAGCGGACGGCCCGCCCGGGCGGGCGACGAGCCCGCAACGCCCCCGCGGTCGCCGCGCGTCCCCT
>VXAL01004744.1:196519-215523 GCA_013399475.1 Chauna torquata
TAGGCCGCTGTCGGCCGCCGGGGCTCCGGGGCTGCCAGCCGGAGGTGGGGTGGCGGACGGCCGCTCCCCCGCGGCACTCGCGCGTCAGGCCGGTGAGAGCGGGGCCGGGGCCGCCTGAGGGCTTCGGGGCGGCCTTGTTCCCCCCCCGGGCGGTGTCGCTGGGCCAGGCGCGTTTGTTTGCCCTCAGAGCAGCCAGGAGGCGGTACGGCAGGGCTGCTCAGCGGGGGCAGTAGGTTTGCTAGTGCCCAGCAGTTTCTAGCCTTTCAAACTTTGCGCTGCAAACTCAGAGTGCTTCAAGTTGAAGGCAGTTGTCAGTGAAAGCGTAGTAAGTGCGATGTGCACACACAATGCCACACCTGCAATATGAGGGAGAAAAGTAAAACAAAAAGCCAGCCTGATGCATCTCCTCATTCTATATTGTAAAGTTTATTTCTCCACGCTTGGTTGTCTTCATTTCATGTAGGCTATGGATGGAGAAGTGACAAAATACTGTCAAGTGTGACAAATCCTCCACATACAGGAGTTTTTAATTTCAGTGTCCTTAGTAAGAATACCCAGCTTGCCCAAGGCCAGCATTTTTAGCAATAGTTCTCTTGCCTTGACCTGTCATGAGTTACATTTACATGGTAGAAAAAAAGTTTTGGAGAAGAGTTGGTAAGATGGCATCCGTTCTTTCTCTAAAGCTTTCACCCTGTGCGCATGTACGAAGATGCAGTCTTTCAAAGACTTCACAGAGTTTGACTGAGAAACTTCTAAGTTTGCATATCCAACAAATATTAAACAAATCAAAAGTATAAAAGTAATTGTATTTACATTATTGTGGTGGCTGAAAGACTTGCTCTGTTTCTAATAACATGATTGTCATTGAGACTGTGGAGTAAATGAGACTACTTTCTGCACAGAGAAAATGCACCAGCTGAAGGGGCTGACCATAAGTTTCTCAAGCTCAAAGGCGTTTTTATAGAGGTGGTATAACTGAAGTTCAAATATGAATGGACAGCAGCATTTGGTGTGTGGTTTCAATGGGGAAAAAAATGAATTTGTTACAAACACATAACTTCTTGTAAGATGCTCTGGTGATACAGCAGCATCACAGGTTAGGGCAATGTATGAGCAGGAAGCTCCGCAGCTCTTGTGAGGTGAGCAAAAGAGCCTGCAACTCAGAGCCTATATCTGTGTTTGAGTGCTTACAAAGCACAGCATGAGCTAAATTGTTGTTAGTGCACAGATGTAGTCTTAGAGTTCCCATGACAAAGTCTTCCTACATCTTCTAGGCTACTTTAAGTAAGCAAATCTCCTGAGCTTAAACCAGATTGGCAACCAGAACCAAAAACACACGCATCTTCCTCCCAGCCCCACTAAAAAAAATATTTACCATGTTGGCCTTTCTGATAGCCTTTTTAGTTTTTCATTTCCCTAAAAAAAATTAGGAAGCTTCAGGTGTAGTCATTTTTATCCTTTTTTTTTCCCTAGCATATTGACTTTCCTGTTTTCTCTATGAGTATACAAGCCTAAATTCCAGAAGGACTGACTACGAGTAAAAGCATGAATGCTTCAGAGCAGCGAAAATTAGAATGGGATGAAAAGTATTCCTAACTGTTAATTTCTGAGTTGAACAGACATGACTCTTGGCCAGAAAGTCGGTGTCTGGTTCCAAGATTGAAAAAAGAGACATTAATAAAATTAAGAAAGAAGAAGTTAATACCTTTTCATTCCCCCACAAAGACCAGTGTGTTGTCTGTGTTTGAAGAACCTTAAACATTTTTGGAAGAGTTGAAACAGGGTTTGCAACGCCTTTGTAGCTGTCAAGCTCTGTGTAAGTATCCTTAAGTGGAAGAAACTCTCTATCAGGATGAGAAAAACTTACCATAGGATATTATAAAACATCTCATAGACAAAACACGTACAGAGGTAATAATTAAGCATGCACTCATCCTAAAAGTAACAGTCAATAATTCTCTTGAGCCTGTGATGTGTGTTAACATGTCATATACAGTAATAGTGGGAATGTGTGTGTGTGTGGAGAAAAAAGAGTAGGTCGTGCTTTCTTTTTGAGGTCAGTGTGAGGGATTATCTGGGTGTATTAAGGAGGCCTTTGCCTTTACTTCCTAGAGTAGCTTAAATGGAAGCATTCAGTGTTGCAGAAGAGAGAAGAGCATTTCGTGGAAAAGTGTCACAAAGATTTAAATGTAGCAGGGCAAATGTTCCATGCTGGGGCCTTGACTTGTCTTTTTGAGGCCGTTCAACAAAATATTTTTTCCATTATGTTCCTCATAAAGTTTTCTCAATTTTTACAGTTGTGTGGTGTTGAAGGTGGATATCAATTTTTACTTCAGGTGTTTCAGGTACCTTCAGAGATCAACCATGCTACAGTGATACAGATCTGCTGCCCCTCATGCCGTGTTGTGGTTTTGTGTGATTGTCTCACATTAATTAATGATTTGTCAAATACCATGCTGTCTTTCAGTGCAGCATGGCACTAATGATAGAAATATTTACAGATTCTATTTGTTTTTATTAAGGTTGCAAGTTAGTTTTGCATGTCAAGTTTGGAAAATTTGTATTTCATTTTGCTACTCCTCAGTACAAAATGAAACAGGTAAAGATGCATATTTGTCACACTGCAATAACTGCTTCAATTATTTGCAGTAAAAGTAAGGCTGTCTCTGTCTAACCCTGGGAGACTACACTGTTGTTGTATTCACAACATAAAATAGTATCTGTATGTTATGCAAATAGTTTTTGTCAACATATGCAATGAGAAAGGCTTCACAATCTTTTTTATTTCACTTTGTAGTTATCAAAGATTATGTCAAAGATGCTAAGTGCTATTATTAAAAATAACTTAAAATGTATTTACAGGTCTTATTAAACACATATTTCTTTTGTGTCTTTCAGAGTATCTGCTGAGTAGTGTAAAATAGTCAATTGCTGCTTATTTTTGCTACTCCTCAGGCCAGCAGAGTTGAGGAAATTGCTAGTGTTTCTCACTTTAAAGGAAACGCCAGTGAGTTGCATACTTGCAGATCACTAAATGAAACGGGCTTACTCAGATATTACTGGGGGCTGAAATGAGTTAGTTACAACTCAGTACTGTGTGAGACAGACCCTAGTTCCAGAACTGAGACTGTGTTTGTAGCACTGGAGTAAGGGAAAGGCAAAATCAACATGCTTTTAAAACTTAAGTCTTTCATTGAGGCATCCTTAAATGGAGTACTTATGGACCTTTTGTGTTAGTTTGTTTTTAAAATGTGAAGAACACTTCCTTGTTGGAATAAATCCATTCTTCTTAATGAGAAACTTGTGTTTTACTATTATATTTAATTACCCTCTCTACTTCTGTCTGCAAAGCTTGCATGGTATTGTTTTATAGGCAATGACATTCCTTTTTTCTAATACAAATAGGGTAATTTTTTTTCTTTTTTTTTTTTTCTTTCCCTTTTCAGGTAGCGAAGCCTGGAGGGAAGTGGGGACTACCTATACTTTAATGAGTAAGCTGTGGAAAACAAATTTAATAATTATACTGCTGTGGCTACCATGTTTCTGATATAGGTCTATGGGTTATATGTTTTTCTCTTACAAATTCCAGTCATTTTGACGTCATCCGATGCATGTGTTTAAACGTATATCCTGGAAGTAGTTGTCTTAAGTACCAGCTTTTACTTCTTTTTTATGGTCATTGATTACCAGGGCTTATTTTCTCTGGTCAGTGAACAATCTGTTACTCCACACAGAACATCCTTTCTAGCTGGCTGTTTTCTGCCGTGGTAGATATTCAGTGTTTGCCAAGTCATTGAGGCAAAACTTTGTATCATTATATAAAGTGCGTAGGCCTCCCTCTCCAGTGTGACTGGTAATCTTAATTATCTCAGTTGCTTAGTGCATGATTTGAAACAGTTGAAAACTGAGACCAGTTATAATGCTGTGTGACTTTTTAAAAAATTGGGTGCTTTTTGTATTGCATCTAAATTGGCAACTCTGATAGCAATTTTTATTACATAAACACATTTTCACAAATATAACAGAGACTTCAAATTGCATTTAGTTTTAATTTTCATCCAAAGAAAAAAAGATCAGCGCTGTCAGATAGTGGAAACCTTCCTTTTAGATGACGTTCAGAAACATTTTTAAGCCCTGTCAGTTAAAGTTTCATCCTCTGTGTTTATAAAATGTGGTAACGTAATAATTTATTAGAACTGATTTCAGTGAAAGAAAATCACTGAAGGAAAGAGAAGAAGGTCTTACTTTTAAAATTGCTTAGTGATATTTAGGAAACTCATTCCTGGAATCTGTAAGTATTTTTCAGATTACATGTTTATTATGCAGGCATGCTTTTTGCTTCACGAAGCTTCTGTCGCCTTAGCATTAGAACATACCAGCTACGAACAGATTTGCTTTCTAGATCCATCAAGCTTTCAGCCTCTGATGTAAGTATTCCGTCAACTTCATGGATAAAACTATTTCATGCAACATTTTAGAGATGCACTGATTTGGTAATGTTGCCAATAAATACACATTAGCTGTATTTTCTTAACTTCTTGTTACATTGACCCAAACATTTAATATTAAGACTAAAGTAAGTTATTCCAGCCAGTGAAATATTTAATGACACTAGCACAACAGAATTTGGCAATTATTGCTTTGTGTATCCTTTTCAGTCTTTAAAGTCAGAGCTACAGGTACCTGGCCAGAAGGATCACCTAGTTGTTAGGGCACTAGCCTGAGATATAGGAGACTGATTCAATCCCACCTCTATCACAGACTTTTGGTAAGTCAGTTAATTCCTCTGTATCTTGGTTTTCTGTTAATGAAACGGGAGTAGTTGTGCTTCTTAACGCTGCAATAACAGGGGATATATAAGTAACTCAAACTTAATTTTGTGCCAGACTGTCTTAATTTCCCAGGTTAACTGCTTATGAGGTTGTATAACTTCAGTTTAAGTCTTTCAGTTTTGTTGAGAGAAAACAGAGCATTGCAACATGATGGGTGGTTGAAGGTCACACTCTGCGTTGTATATAGAACACTGGAATGTAAATCATGCTCCCAGGTCCGAACAGAAGTTCATCTAGTCAGCAGCTTGGGTCAACCATGTCAGATCCTCCAAAACATGTGTTGAAACTGTTACACAGACAACTGTAGCACAGTTTGCTCATTTGAGAGACTGCTTTTGAGTTAGGAGCCACTTTGGAGGTTGGATTTTGCCCAAGTCAGTGTTTCATGTGCTGTAAGTATTTGCATTCTGTTTAGTGTACCTAGGTGTTCTTACTGACCATGCTGAAATCTGTTTTTCTTTTTGAATTCACGTAAGATTTTGGCTTCAGTTGTAGCTTCCGACACTGAATTCCACAATTTAATTATGTACCATGTAAAAGTATTTGCTTCTGTCATTAAATGTATTGCCATTCAATTTAATCACAAGTTTCTTTGTATTATGAGGAAAGATAAATACTAGTAGCACCTGACTTTCCATTTAAAGCAATCAGTGTTAGGGAAAGCAGGAGGTCAGAGTTAGAACTTGATGAGGACATGCCTCTCTTGTTTAATGCTGATCTTAAACTCATGGCAATCCTAGCCCTGCACCTAAAAATGGCTTGAAGATTATCAAGCTATGATATAACTGGGCTAAACCAAAAAAGAATCTTAAGAATTCTCATGACCTTCTGGAAGAAAGGATGCTCCTTAAGGTTTCATTTATAAATGTATGGTAATTTGTTCATTTTTTCAAAGTAATAAGGTGGACCTGTAAGCTGAACATCTGAAAACTAATGTAGGTCCAGCTATTCTTTTTTAAAGCTAGTTTCAAGGTACAAGAAAAAATAAATAGGAAGACTTGAAATATTAAGTATTTAAACTTAAGATAGTATGAGGGCTGTAACAGGCAAAGGCTGTTTTTACTTGCCTGTGCATTTTTAGCTAGGGAAAGTTACTTACTGCAGCTAACATTTGCATTATAGTTAAGGATAAAATCCTACAGTGGATAAGCCTTTAGCTTTTAGCAAATTGAAGCAATTTCAAGAAGACCTGGTCAACAGAACAAGTTTCCCATGGCACAATACAGAATTCTCATTTTTAACAGTGAAGATTCAAGGCGAGATTTCTTATTCCTTGTAGTATGAGTAGTAGTCTAGCATGTGGAAGAAAAAGTGGGTGGTATGGGGCTCAGTCTAATACCTGTGTTACTGATATTTAGCTAGAACAGCCAGACGTTAATTGTATTTACCAAGACAAGCATTGTAAAATTGGATTCATCTTCTAAACCATATGTGTTTTTTTTAAATAGATGTAGTACAGATCACCTAGTCAGAAATCCCTGTTAACTGTGGTGTATGTCCTGTGTCAGGAAGTACAACTTCACCTGTCTAAGTTGTCTTAAATACATAGTTTTCTTACTGAGGATAAAGGAAAGATGTCCTGTGTTTGGTTCCTCTGGTGTTTGTGTCTTACAGATGAGGTCAGAATTAAATCTGTACAGAAGACATATCAGCAGAGAAATATCTGTTAGTTTAATTACATAGTTTCCCATTTTTCAACTCATTACGTATACGGTAGCTTCATTACTGTAAACAGGTTGAGTACAAATGTGCCTGCACAATATTTCAACTACAAGTCAATCCCATTGATTCAAAGTTGAAACTTTGAGCGTTATGGCAACTCAGACATTTTCTTCTCAAAGCGTGTTGTTGGCCAGAGTATGTGCTTTAAATCTTTTGCAAAATGATAATAGCAAGCAGTCGTAAAAGTCACTAAAATGAGTAGTCCAAGTCAAAGAAACAGCAGTTTCTGGAGTATTGACAGACTCCTTCCCTATGTGATTTTTTTTCCAATATCAAGCTGGTTTACAGATGGAAATGGGCATGCGCTGCTTTATTTTTTTGTTGTTGTTTGCACATACAAATAAATCTGCTGGCTTTATTTTCCTAACGTTCTTTTTTAGCTTAAAAATACCAGAGCTATCAATAAGTTTTTCTCTGCCTTTATAGGAAGGACTCAATGGAAGTCTATTCTAAAGCAGTTTTCTAAGACCTTAATTAAAGTTCTGAATATGCAGCAAAAACATGTTCTAATGTGATTTTGCTGTGTTGTAATTAAATATTTAGAAGTTTTGAAAGTCTGAATGAAAATATGAAATATTTTTCCTATTTTCTTTTTAGCCATCAATTTAACAAATAAAACTGCATAGAAAATATATGCTTTACAAACTGGATTGGGCTAGAAATAAATCAGTCTTTAAGCCCTAACTATATCATAGAAAAGAAGAAGAATGTACATATCCTGGTTTCTTTCTAATTATTATAATTTTTAGGTCATCTTTTAAAGTTATTGAGCTAAGTTATGCCCCTGCTCCGTCCTTGCTGCAAGTTCAGTGGGTTTAGATAATGACG
Source organism: Chauna torquata (assembly GCA_013399475.1). Taxonomy (NCBI): domain Eukaryota; kingdom Metazoa; phylum Chordata; class Aves; order Anseriformes; family Anhimidae; genus Chauna; species Chauna torquata. The sequence continues at coordinate 203,902 of VXAL01004744.1, forward strand.
AATGAGAATTTAGGACATTTTTGTGTGTTTTCTTGTTAGTCTGAATTCAAGCTATTACAGAAGCTTTAATGAAAAGACCATGTCTATAATTTTCTGTAACAACTGAATTCAGCTGGCAATGGTATATTTGAGAAGGCATGAAGGAGAGTTTGTCATGCAGAATCCAACAATATAGTACTTTGTCTTTCTTAACAAAACCCTTATGTCTGTGTATTTTGATCTTGCAGACAATGGCCTTTAGACACAAAAACACAAGACGAATTGAAGGCCTTGATAGCAATGTGTGGTAAGTAAAAGGAAAATATCAGCAAATTTCAGAAAACGTCTTTGGCCGATATATTTTCTTTCCAAATTGATAATTATTGCCGATAAGAAGGTGCATAGCACTTGCTACCTCTGCTGAAATATATTTGGCACCTGCTTAAAAGATAGAAGCAATGAACAAATTCTGTTAAAGGTGTAAATTCCTGTTTTTGAGCTTTAAACATTAGGCTTAGGGTTCTGTGCATCTAGTAAACCACATAGAAGTCTAGCTCTTGGGTGTGGTAGTATCTCTGGCTTTTAAATTTAAATATTAATTCTGTTGAATAATTACTTCAGTTATGCTCGCTTCTTGTTTAACAAATGAATCTGATTTTATTTTTTAAACCATTATACTTGTTTTTATAGCCTAACTCATTACTCTTAATACACTTTTTTGAGACCAATTTAATGCTTAGAAAACACTATTGCCATCACTGGTAAAGATGGGATTTTGTTAGTTGATGAAAACGGTGTTTCAGGCTTACATTAGTGTGTACATATCATATATGTATATATATACACACATACACACACACACACAAGATGTTTTGTCATCCAGCCTCAGACTCATTTTTTTTAACAATTTTATTTTTGATTGAACTGTGATGCTGTGTTTTTTGTTTTTTTTGTTTTTATTATTTAATCTTCTTACTGTGGGTAGTGAGGAAAGGGTAAAGTGCAAAACTTAGCCATGAAAAGAGGGGAAAAAAATAGTTGTTCAAGAATCCTAACATTAGTTTCTGTCAGGGTACTAGGAACAGTTAATGAAGAGCTTGCAGCAGTCTGTTGCCTAAAATCACAAAAAAAAATTATAGTGCTCCAGGAGGACTGGATAGTTTAAGTGACACCTTCACTTGACAGAATCTAGCCTTTAAATCATTTAATGTGCCTGTTCTAACTAGGTCTGCTTCATTTTGCAAAGAGGGTAGTGCTTCATTTCTGCCCATATCCAGAGATACTGTATGTTTGTGTGTGCACATCTGAGCACAGTTCTGCTGGCAAGAAAGTTGTTCCATGGAGGCAGAAGGTAAACCTTTTACTGGGTTCTCTCAGACTCCTGTGGTTATTTATCATTGTCCCAGCCCCCATCTCTCAATGTGATCACTCTTTTCTTAAAGCTGTTTCCACTACTGTGAATTTGGCAAAGTGAAATACTTTTTTCATCTTCTAATGCTGATGAAGGAAAAGATAATTCTGGCTGGTATGTTATATTTTAGATGTTTTTTTCCCCTTTAGGGTTGAATTTACAAAGGTGGCAGCAGATCCCTCAATTGTTAATCTTGGTCAAGGCCTTCCTGATATATGCCCTCCCAGCTATGTTAAAGAAGAGCTGGCAAATGCAGCAGCAGTTGACAGACTGAACCAGTACACACGAGGCTTTGTAAGTACTGTGGAACTTGAGGAACCAAGTTCAGGGGGAAAAATTAAGACTTTGCTTTAAGTCGGTTTTACCAATAGTTCATACTCTCTTGTCCCAAATTAAGTTTCCCTAATAGCCTTATCTGTTACTAACTAACATCCTCTGTGTAGGCTTCTTCTTCAGCAAGAGTAAAGTGGTAGAGTACACGTGAGATTGTAAGATCCTTCAAAGACAATCTAAATCAATTCACAGGTTAAAGATTGTAAATTACGTATTTACCTCTGGTTTTGGTTGTTGTAAACATGAATCAGATTGGATATCAAGTACTTCTCTCTCATTGTAGGATTATCCTTTGATACAGTGCTTCTTGGATCAAGAGAAGATTCACACAGAACGTTAGTAGATTAGTGGAGATTAGGAAGTGATTGAAAAAGTAAGGTTTTGCCTCTGGAGGATAGTTGTGTAAGTTGGCTTGTAGCACTTAGGTCTTGAGCTGGGTGTGAATGTGTGGCATTCGTCATTGTCCAGGGCAGGATATCCAAGTGGACTGTTACTCTGTTTTAGCATAACTGCTTTCTGTTTGGTTTGTCTTTCTCACTTTTTGTGGTAAAGATAAACCATGTTGCCCAACTGAGAATCATGTGTCAGGGTTGCGACAAGATCCCAAGGAGTCTATCTAATGTTTTTCTAGATGACTACATTATGCAGCAGTGATAGGAAAACCTTGTATGGACTGGTAAGCCAGTGGTTGAGCTGATAGTTGTAGGATCACTGCTCATATATTCCACTATAACTTTTTGCCTATTCTGTGAGAATCTGCATGCATTAGAACTGGGAGGGAGCAGCAATGGCCAACAGCTCCCTCAGGGACGAACTATCACAGTCAGCGGGGCAGAGGCCAGCCAGGGCCCAGTCCCACAGTACCTGAGCAAGGCAGGCCCGGAGATGGTAGCTGAGGTCAGCCCAGATCACCAGGCAATCTTCTGGTGGCAAGGAGGGTCTGAGGTCAAGCCATGAAGTCAATGCACAGATCAGGCCCAGCAGTGTTAACCACGATTAGGCACAACCCAGTGATCACTGGGCAGGTCTGAGGGTGAGAAGGCAGGTGTAAGGTCAAGCCACAAGATCAGCCTGCAGGTAGGGGCTTAGCATCAACAATGTCCATGGACAGGTACAGACATGGCTGTAACTGAATTGCAGCCAGCTATCCTAAGGCGCAGCACTTAAATGGCGCCCCTGGACCAGGGGCAGAGGTGTGGGTGGAGGCCCCAGGTGAGGCTGGTGAGGGCCATTAAGGCCTATTAGGGTGCTTTGGGCCCTGACAAGAAGGGGAGGGGGGAGCAAGTGTAGTCTCGTTACCATCCTTCTTTGGGTGACTTTGTTTAGTCACCTTTAGCTGTGTGCAAAGATATCTTGAAAGTATAAAGCCATTGTTAAACAGAGGGGGCACACAGAAGATGGTTGGGATTGAGTGGACTTCTGGACTAAACATTAGTATGTTTGCCAGCCATAATAAGGTACCTGGAAAGTCTACTCTTGCCAACCAGAGTGGGTTATGGAGGCGCCTTGGCACAGAGGGAAAGGTTACAGAGAAAATGGGTTAGTCTCCTGTCAAGCAATTCGCCACAGACTGATTCCCTGAAACAATTTGCAAATTAAGTGAAAATACAATTTTTCCAATGTGTGCAGTTATTCAGTATTTACTTGTCACTTTGTTCCTTAGTTCCAAATTCCTATAATTATGAATGTTTGCGGCTATGTTATCCTCTGTACTATCCGCAGTATTTTTTAACCAATATTCTCTTCTTTAGCCTTTGCACGTTCTCTACCAACTTCTGCACTTCTAAGGTTTTGGAGCACAAGTATTTGTGGATAGCAAATATGGGAGGGATGAATACAAATGATGCACATCCATCTGGTAATTGTCTCAAGTCTCTGCAGCACTTGGGCCTCTCATTGACTGGAGGCCTATGGCCTGTAGAATGACTTAATGTGACTTGGGTGGTGCAGCATTCCTGTGTAGTTGACACACTCTTGGGAAGAAATGGCTGTCATTCAGTCAACAATGACTTGTAAGCCTTAATTTATGGTAATGTTTTTGTTTACAGAGGGGTTCATAATTTTATGCCTTACATGCGGAGGTACAATATTCAATATTTTAGTGAAGGATTTTTGTTACATAGCTGCTTTTTCTTACAGAGCCATTTTCTATCTTTCTGCCAAGTACCCAAAAAGGCACAAAGATTTTCACAAAAGGAAACCTTTAGTCTTCCTGAGTAAACAGAAGTGTGCCTTCTTATTTCTATATTGTAGATGGTCTTTGTTTCATGTTTGTTTTCTTGTTCTTTGCATGTTTTGAGAAGAATAAACTAACCACTGTGTTACTGTAGAGGAGACAAATGGTGAATGGTGCTCTGAGGTTTGGGATATCATTATATGAATCATCATTCTGATCACAACTGCTGTTTAGCAGCAATACATAAACAGGATAAAAAGATTTCCCTTGCATCAAAACGTTTTTAGTTGAAAGATAATGAACGAAACAGAAGGAGCTTTAGATGGAGATACAGGCAGGTAGGAAAAAAGAGACTCTAAAATGAATGAGGATGAACTGGTATGAGAGTATTTCCTTCTCCCCTCCTATCTCTTGTCCTAGCTCTCCCATAGGGCTACCTGAAGTTATCCTGAGATATGATAATAAGATAGAAATTCAAAAGCATTAGATATACAAAAAGAGTTTCCTAGTAGATACAAATAAATAGAAATCACTTTTCTTCAATGTGCAAAAACTTTAAACCACACCACCTATTAAAATTCTGTAATGCTGAGAGTCCGTCTCATATTTTTCTGCTTCAAAATGCGTTATTTCGCTCCATGGCGAGGGGTGGAGGGAACAACACAAAACATTGGTGTGTTCCTGACAGTGTACAAAACCTATCAGTTGCACTTCTTTGCTTTGAACAGGGACATCCGTCGCTGGTGAAAGCCTTGTCTCAAGTGTATGAGAGAGTTTGTGGAAGAAAGATTGACCCTCTCACAGATATCCTGGTGACAGTAGGAGGTTATGGATCTCTCTTTAGTACAATACAGGCTTTAATTGAAGAGGGAGATGAAGTAAGTTTTTATTTGAAATACTCACTTATACTCACTGAAATGAGAATTTGCCTTTTTTTTTTTTCGTTTTATTTTTGTCCACTCACAAATTAATGTTGGGGCTTCTTTTTGACCTCCAGTAATTTGATTAGTTACAGGAAGTAATTCGGACCTCTGCACATTTGACTTACAGTTTTAGAAGTTGTGATCAAGAGACTGTTCTTTGGATGTCTTCCCTATCATTCATGACTTACAAACTCCTTTCACACTTGACAATACCAGTATCAGTTTCTTCATCACTCTTACTGTTAGATGACACGATAAGCACTGTTTTTTGTTGTTGTTGTTTCATTTGTTTTTTAATTTGAGAGAACCTGTGGGCTGTTATCTGCAACAGAAAACAGTGTGGCACAACGTATTACTGGTGTTTGAATAGGTGTTGTATATTAAGTTCTGTTTTGGACAATTGCATGGTAGCAGCATAGGCAGCAGAAAAGTCCTTTACATTAAAGATCATTAATTTACTGTACTAGCTGTGATGATTCGCTACTTCACTATTGATCTCGACTTTTAGTATCATTACCAAAAAGGCAGTTTGGGGGGGATGTTTCCTTGTGTCTACAGTGGACAAGACTTCTTTTGTTGTTGCACATTTTGCTTTCAGCGTTTTGTTGGTTTCACTTGTATAATGTGTTCTCATCTGTATCCTTTATTCCTTTTTTTTGCTTTGGTAGTCACTTCACTTCTCTTTTTTAATGGTTCTCTGCTCTTAGCCTTTCATGTTTTTTTTGTTTTGTTTTGTTTTCCTATTACCTAGCCTCTGTGCAATTTTCCTTGAATTTGTCCTCTTTTCCTACCTGAAAATGTTCTTCTGATGAAATTTAAGGACTTAGGCCATTCTTCTGGGTTTCCTAGATACTTGGAAATACTGAACAGATCTAGTGGTCACTGCATATTCTCAGATCAAGTATGTCTAACTGTTGTTGGACTGAATACATTGCCTTTACTGCACGTAAGCTGTTCTGGAGGCTGCACAGTAGAATCAATGTGTTTGAAAGGAATACCTCGCATCCTACACAGCATATGCGTACTTGCTTCCACCTGGAATTTCATGGACCAAATTAGAGCAGCTGCGCTGTGGTTCAGCAATTTGCTGCGGTTATCTCCCATCTTTGTCTTGCACTTTCACATCTGTGTGCAGGACCCAAACGTTCCTGAGATTATATGTTAACAGCTGTAACATGTAACTATAGAAGAACAGCCTGTATTTGTTGTCCAAAAAAAAAAAAAAAGAGTAGTGTTTGTCATACTTAGACTGAGGGCACTTTCATAAGAAGTTATATGATGAAAGGAGGAACATTCTGCAATTTTAAAATAAAGATGGAGTACCAGAAACATTTTAAGTTATATTACCAAAGCAAATCTGGAAATATGATGGTATCATGCACTGAAGATTTTCTGTTTGTGATACTCATGATTGTAATTTCAGGTAATAATAATAGAGCCGTTTTATGACTGTTATGAACCAATGGTGAAGATGGCGGGTGCAAAGCCTGTTTTTATCCCATTGAGACATGTGAGTAGCTTTTTAAAAATTATTTATTATATGAAACTTCTCTTCCATACCTAATACAGTTTGATGAACACCTTGTAGGAGATGCTTTTGTGTATAGTTTTCCATAATATCCAATTATATAAAAATGAGATAGATTGCTATAGTGCAAGTCTAAGATGATGATAATCCAAAGCAGATAAAATATTTTATTAGTATTGGAAAAGGCAGGACTGTGTTTCTCATTTACTTGCGCATTCTGAGAGCTGATCAACGTTCCTTTGTCTGGATGTGATCAGATAATGTTTTCAGTGGAAGTATAGGAAGAATGATCACATCGGTGCAATTTCTGTGTCTGCTGCATTTCAGATTTGGTTTCTGATCCCTTCAGCGACTCATACGGTGATAGAATATAACTTCTTTTCTAAAATCTGCTTTCTAAATAAGAAGTGATTGTGGTAGATGTTTCCCTTACTGGTAAAAAGGAATAATTATGGTATGGTTAATTTTCATATTGGTACTTCTAACATCGTGCTGGCAGCTCACAAGGATTTTTATGGATGCAAAGTATTGATCTTGTTACCAGGGGAGGTCTGAGGGGCTGTATGGGCAGTAGTGGAGAGTAGATGAGGCTATTCCTCAGGGTGCCCTCCTTCTAGGGATGTTTTGAATGATGGGGTTCCTCCAGGTTTTTTTTCTGTTTCATGCTTTTTTTTTTTTTTTTTTTTTTTTTTNTTTTTTTTTTTTTGGTCTGGCACTCTCCCAGGAATTCTCAGGTGTCAGTTAGTATGGCCGTGCTATTGGGTCAGTTGCTGCCGAGAACAAAACTTCTGTCTTCCTCATGTAATACCACAGTAGCTCCAGAGCCTCAGTGGAGCAGATTTTTAACTCTTTGGCTGTTTTCATATTGATGAGGAGGGAAAGAGCTGACGTCCTAGTCCAGTGCATGATCAGTCTTTCGAGCCAAACATGCGCACACTTGTTCTAGCGCATGGGAAGGCCATAAACTTTTCTGTCATGTGACTGAACTTCCTGCATTACACACTGTATGGTCACCGTGTGTGTAACCTGATCCTGGAAACCAGTTCCTGGGGAAGCTTTAAGACAGACAGTGGCCAGGAGAAGACTGCCACTGTCATAGTAATTTATCTTCCTCTTAGCCTCCCTGCCTGTTCCTGGAAGCGCTCCTCCCAGGAGAGCAGGACAGGTGGGGTAAGTTGTCCTGTGTGGTTAGTAAAGAGTCAGAGGGTGATAAGCTGGGCATCTCTGTAACATGTTGCATTCCAGTAATGCATGTTTTGGTTTTATTTCTTTTTTAAGAAAAGTGATGGAAACTCTGCATCTAGTGCTGATTGGGTGTTAGATCCTGTTGAACTTGCAAATAAATTTAACTCCAAAACAAAAGCGATTATTCTGAATACCCCACACAACCCTATAGGCAAGGTAAGAGTCCTGCTTTAACACTATTGTAATTTCAGAGTATGCCTTAAATACTGTGGTTAATGCATTGCCTTTACTTTCTTGCATCTCAGGTATTTACCAGAGAAGAGCTCCAGGTAATAGCTGATCTCTGTATTAAACATGATACCCTGTGCATCAGTGATGAGGTGTATGAATGGCTGGTGTACAAAGGAAATAAGCACATTAAAATAGGTACTGATTTTTTTTTTTTTTGTGACAACATAGAAGTGGCTGTGGACTATCATGAACATGCCTCTCAAAGACAGCGTTTGCTGGGAGAAGTTTAAACTTAAAGCTTTTACCATTTTAAAATCTCTAGTGTGGCAGTAAAAGAAACTCTCCATTAGGGAGGGCTACAGTAGAAGCATTAATGTAGAAATTGATTCTTATAAATAATAAAAAGGAAATTACATCTAAATGACCTTGCAATGCTTATTAGCTCAGCTACACAGTTGCTGATCATATGGCTGTAGTATGTTGATTGTATTGGCCATGCATAGGCTATGAATCCGTTTCGAAAGTGGCCTAACTTCGTGGCTGTTGTGGTGGCTTGATAGTGATGTCTTCTGGAAAACCCTGAGACACAGAGGAAGTGGAACATTTTTGGTTCATGTGATCGTAATCTGAGTCAGTGCATTATACCAAGTTACCACAGTAACTGGTGCTTTATCCTGTCCCAATTACGAAGTAAAATGAGTTAGATTAAAGCTTTCTTCATGGATTTAGCAGGTGGTTCATGCAAATAGCCATCTTTAGAACCAAAGTCTCTGTGGGTGGTGTAAGGTAATCCATTTTCCTTTGTCTTGGCAGCAGGTCTGAACACTCATGTTGTCAGTTGCACATTGTCTTAGCAGACAGGTGGTGAATTCTTAAAACACAGTAACTGTATTGTTCATTAGTATCAGTATTGTCATGTTAATGTTCAAACCAAAATGTTTACAGTTGAACAAAAGGCATTCTGTAGTTTAGCATAAAATGTAAAAATCCCTTGTGATGATAACGCAAGTTAAAGCCTGGAAAGTTAGTTTGGTTTTGATGTATACTCTGTAACCGATCCCATGACATCATCTTTTAACTTGATTGTTAAAATGATGATAAAACTTTCAGGGTGAAAAATAACATTATTTCAGTAAAAGAAACAAGATCTGTTCTTTTTAACTTCATTTTCTTAAACTTTTTTTTTAAATCTACAAAAAGGTAATACAAGAAAAAATGGAATGTTATTTCTTTATTTAAAAGCTCCTGCGTTTCCATATTAGCCTTTACATATTCCATCAAATGCAGTGACACTTCCTTTTGTGAGAGGTACAAAATGGATATTGCATCAATTTACAGTGTCTGATCATGGTTTCTTAACATAATTTAATAGGAGTTGCTAGCCACAGATCATAAAATTAGTACAGTCTTTGTGCTGTCACTGAGGCAGTTTTCTGTAGTGTGGAGCACTTCATCATGTTTCTCATAATTATCTGACTTGTGTAAAAATGGTGAACCTCCTCTAAGTAATGATTAGGGTTGTACTGGCAGTTTTAGAGATCACATATTGTAACTGAGGATTCGGAACAGGCATCTCAACAAGCTGAGTGCCAGCCCAGGTAACAGGCTTATGTGTGTTAGTTTGCACTTTGTTAGTTATAAATTGTAGTCAAACTTGGTTATGGTGTCATATAATGATGCTGCCATATGGCATGGAAGAATTTGCCTATTTAAAACCTGCTGCTTGTAAAAGCGATGGAACTGATTCTTTCCCTGTGCCCTTTTGCTGCTTTTGTTTGAAATGCTGTTGCATTCTGTCTCCCAGGTAGAATTCCTATGACTGTGTGGCAAAACAGTGTCACTAGAGGGCATTCACTTCGAAATTCAAGTCTTTTTGCAGTCTGTGAGAGCTAGTTTCATTGTCTTTAGGAAGTGATGTATACTCTTTAGCTAGCTAGAAGATGCATCTGTTCAAACTGCCTTTTTGTTGTCAAGGTCACAGAGTAGTTGAGGGAATATGGGTGAACTAATAGAATATGAGTCTTTTTCCTGCTAATTGTTTTGTTTCTTTTCTTGGTTATCGTGCTCAAAAGAATACAATGTATGTTTTCAAATAATTGCAAAGACCTATACCATGCCTAATGAATGTAACTGCTGCAAAAGCTTCCTTATGAAAATCAGTGTCTTTATTTGGAAAATCTGTGTTCATTGGTCTCCCTAGAGAGGGAATTTAACAATTGACAAATTCATTGGTAGCATTCTAATTGTACAAGTGTGGTGGAGCCAGGTGTTGTTGAGCACTATAACTGCAACTGCAGTAATGTTATGACCTTGTCTAGTTTTATCTCTCAGACTTAAGTGTGTCTTGATTTACTTGTTTCTACTGAAAATAAGTTAGAGTCCAAATGGTGAAGCAGCATACAAAAGAAAATTGCAAGCTGACAGAAGAGACCTTTGCTCTGTCATCTTTTAAAAGAAACAAAGGTTTTGGTCTGCTACAAGATACAAATACAGAGATGGAGATAGGCCTCCATGTATCCCTTAATCCTTGCAGGCATCCTTAGCTAGCTCTTATTGCCTGTCAATCCCAGGCCTGTTCAAATCATATAACAAAATGTAATTTATTTACTCAGTCTCTCTGCTGATATTCCGATACTTGTGGCATTTGGTTCTGGGTTAGAAGTCTTAGAAAATATTTTCTTTTTCTGATTTCTGAGTCTTCCAGTGACAATGAACTGTTTGCTGGACAAGTCTCTTAAAGTGGCTGGGAGTGCTTGAATTAATGTTGTATATAGTGCTATCATCAGGCATCAGAAATAATATTGTATTGAGGTGAATGAGTAGCCACTTCTTAGATTGTATCTTTCGTAAAAGTAATTTTGCTTCTTAGCTGAGGAAAACTAACAGTGTTTTCACCAACTGTGCCTCTCCTTATTTTCTATCTTTTCTTTCTCCTTTCATTAATCCTAACCTTATTTTTATGGCAGAATCATTGGCCCATGTATTTTTTTTTCTTATTTGTTACAGTTGCTATAATTTTAGAATACTGTGACTGCAATGATATATCAACATGTATATTCTTAGCTAGGGGCAGTACAGTTTTTTTAATTAAATGGAATACGTGAATGCACCTGTACGCAATTAATTTTATTTTATATACAGCTACATTGCCAGGTATGTGGGAAAGAACAATAACTATAGGAAGTGCTGGAAAAACATATAGTGTAACTGGCTGGAAGGTAAGAAGAATCAATATAAAATAATTTAGTTATATAAATAACAATGCGTTTATCACACTCAATTTTTGTGACCTGTATTTCGAAAGCTTGTAGCAAATCTGTGTCTCCAAAAACTGAAGTTAACATTCAGTTGGAACAACTGTCTACTTGAACAACCATGCTTTAAGTCTAATCTTGTCTCTTGTTTAATGTGCTCTTGTGAAAAAATGTTAAAAAACAAACAAACAAGACCCACAGTATGATTTGTTCAAAATCAGTCAAAATTCTTGGAGAATACTTTCATATTTTTACATCTTGTTTTGTGGTGATATTTTCAGATTGAGGTAATGTTTTGGAATGGTTTATATTTCTGTAAAATACTTGATAATGTTTTGCTTGACTTTAAAATAGATATTGGAAAGTAAAAAAAAGTATTTAACCATTTGGCAGATAAATTCTTTCTTTATCACTACTTGTGGTCAAACCGAACCATGACATTTGAGTTGTATCTGGTTAGGAGTATATTTGATTCAATAATGAGCTCTTGTTTTGTGCTCAAACCACCTTTGACGTGGGCCCCTATGAGATGGAAAGATCCTAAACCAATTAAGAATAACATTCGTAATAAAAGCTCTGTTTTAATTCTTGATATGACAGGG
>VXAL01004744.1:225159-237064 GCA_013399475.1 Chauna torquata
GGAGCCGCCGGGCCGCAGGCGGCGGGGTGGCGGTCGGCATCTGCCGGCGCTCCGTGCCCTGCCCGGTTATCGGGTTACCGGGTCCTGGCAACGGCTGCTCGCGCGGAGCCTCCCGTCCTCTGCCCGTGTCAGCGCCCGAACGCGGCTGGTGCCTGCCTTACGCCCTCTCCCCGACGGTGCACGCAGGTTTGCTCTCCAGTCAGGAATGAGAGCAGGCCCGCAGGGTGCACTGTGGAGCGGCTTTATTTCTCCTGGGGAACCTGCCCGAGGACCTAGCGAGCATTTTCTAGTGTGCCTGCCGCGGTTCGGGAGCGGTTCGCTGAGGCGGGTCTGTGCTGAAGGAAGACGCGCGGCCCGCGTCTGGTTCTCGTAGCGCACCGAGTGCGGCTGTGACGGGGAGCACGGCGGGTACGGCCAGGTCAGTTAGTTAAAATTTGGATAGAAAGATTGATTTTTGTGGTGGTTTATGAAGGTGGAGTCTGCAACAAAATACTGTTAGCGTTTTTTGAAGCTTCTTAGGTGTGTTCCCCCCCCAGCGTGTCGCTAGCGTTTTGTTAACGCCAAATGCCAGGCGATTGCACAGCGTGCTTTGTCGGCAGTTTTGACCCGTCTGTGAAAGTGCTGGCTGGGAATAGTGAGGAGGAAGGTAGTTCTAAGAGGTTTTGTTTTGAATGTAATTTACATCCAGAAGTCTTGCATGAACGTGTTCTTTCTAGAGGTTTTTAATATTAATACTGTTGTTGATTTCTAGTTTTGGTTTTGAATCCTAGATATTTTTCTGAATAGCCATTGGGCTAAAACGTTAGTGGTATTTTTCTTTTGACACATCAGAAATATCTAAAACATGAAGACTCAGATGGGACTGTATAGATTAGGCTGAAGTAATCGACTAGTGGGAAGGGAGGGAACTCTGATGAATTTAACTTTTTAATAGGATATTTTCTGCAGTTTAAAGGATTAATAGGTATTTTTTGACACAATCACACTTAGATTGGCAAGTACTTATGAGAAATTTTTTTGTGATCAACCTCTGTATCCGTTGCTTTTAGCTTGAGGAAAATGGCTTTGAATGTAAAAGCTCCAGTTGTAAACATAGGTGATTTTAGTTTTGAAAGGAGATGTTTTTAATGGAATTACTGAACAGTCACTATTAGTTTGAATGAGGTATTTACTGTTAAAACGTTTGGTTAGAAGGTCATTACTGTAGTTAATAACTAGGGTTGTTGTGTTTATGCATGTGTTAAATAATGCTAATGCTTTATAGGAAGCTTTTTATATCTGCTGTAGATCTTGAAGATGCATGGGTGTGCAAGAGACAGTTCCCCGTTCTCAGAAGCAGTTGTCGCACAATTCCTTTCACGAGCTGAGTATTTTTCCATTAAGATCTCACAATTAATGGATTGCTTAGTTTACACAGTCTAGTTTTACCCTAATTTAAATTTTTTTTTCTTCAAATACTTGGAAAACAAGGGCAAAATCATATATTCTTTAAAAAAAAAAAATGTACACTACTTCCTGATATTGGTCTGACAAGAATGAGTGGAAATGCTTATTTAGAATGAAACAATCACCACTAACTTCCTGGGGACCTTTGTTTTAGTGGTAGACTGTGAGTTACACTACACTTGTGTCTGCATTTACATTTTTGATGTTCTAATTGGAAGTGTTTTATGTTTCTGGTACAAGATTCATTGCAAAAATTTTGGAATTTAAGATGACCTGAAGTCTTGATTGTCAAGTGTAGTGCTACTGCCTTTAAATAAAAGGTGAAGTTCGGATGTTTAGGTTAATATTCTATCATTCAAATCACTGTTAATCCAGTATTATTAAATCATTCTTTTCAGCGAGGAACTCATACTTTCGGATATGCAACCTGCTTGATTAAAAATAATAAAGGTTTAACACTTTTTTTTTCCCCTTAGTTTGGATGTGCTTCCACGAGTGACTTGCCCAAACCATCCAGATTCCATTTTAGTAGAGGATTACAGAGCTGGCGATATGATTTGTTCTGAGTGTGGGCTAGTAGTAGGTAAGTAGGTATTCATATTTTCATGAATTACCATATAACTTAAATTGTACATGTCGTTCTGTTTTTTTTTTCCCATAAAATTGGTGTATGATTTGAGTATTAAAGCTTTTTTCTTGATACCTAAATATTTCCTTTTATGATATTCTGTTGGCTAAAAGCTTACTGTTACTGTTTTGAATAGTTTATCTTCGGGTAGCTTTTTGCATTATGGAAAAAAAAAAACCACTTGCTTTAAAGACTGAAAACTTGAAGTATGTTGTAACGTTGAATTAGAATATTGTACTGTCTAGTCCAGTATTCTGTCTTTAATCGTGGTTGTTATTTCAGTCAGGAAAGTAAAAGAAATATAATAAAAGCTCTTAGTCAAATACCTTGCTTGTAAAAGAAAATCTCTGTTTCTCGTTAGTTAGAGGTTATCTTCTGCCCTGAAGGATGATTCTTTATATCCTTGCCAATACCTGTTTTTGTTAATTACTTCTCCTAAGTCTATTAACGCTATCCAAAGTAAATATCCAGTATTTTCTCTGGAATTTTGCTGGTCTCTTTTACTTGGTTCATGTAGCAGCAACTTCCACGGGCTAAACTGTACTTACAAGTATAATGGAGTATTTAAAATGAAAGGCCTTTTAGGCATCGTCTTTGTTTGAATGAGAGCGAAAATAATTTTGTCATTAAATATGCTGTATATTCATTTTTATGCATCTCTTTTTGTGGGAAAACTTTTTGTGCTTGTGTTATGTTCATTCTTTAAACCTCATTTATTTTTATTAAATTTTTATTAAACGTGTAGTGACCAAAAGAAAATACACTGTTTTTTGAGGGTGCAACTCAATAGTATTAAATATTTCAGATAGCATTATAACCCTTTCTCCTAGAATGTAATGATTTTGTATTGGTTCGGCTCTTGCACTAAATTAAGCTTTTGTACAGCTACTAGCATAAAGCTAAAGGTTTAATAGGTTCCAACAAATACAGTACTAATTTAGCCGGGTGACTAAAATATGCCGTTTTGTTCATGCAGAAAGCAAACTTCCATATATTTTATTTTCCATATATTTTATTAAAGTTATTGTTAAAATATTTAAACTCTGGTACCAGTTTTATTTAAAATGATGAAACCATATAGAAGGCTGAAAAAACCCCCACTGTTACTTGTTTTGTTAAAGAAAGGCTGGTTTAGATTACATGAATTCAGACAAAGATAATGATAATGAATCATGATAAATTTGCTGGTTGAAAATGCAAATATCCACAGCAATATTTCCTGTTAAAATACGGTATCAGGTTCTTAGGCTATTGCTTACAATAATTCGGTCAGTGTTCAGCTATTTGTGTGGCTGCTCTGGAAGTTGAACCAAAGTTTGGGAAAGTCTGTCTTGATCAATTCATAACTTCTAAGATAATACTTCAGAAGAAGAAGGAAAGGTTTTGCTTGCCTGTTGATGCATTTCATTTGTAGAAACTTTGAAGTTTATCAGAAATCTCCCTTTCACGTATCTTTCTGTTATCCAGTCACAAGGTTTTCTTGCTTTAGAGATTTACTCTCTGGTCTCTTCTGAATTAATAGCTTTGCAGGTTTCATTAGCTGAAGCGGTCGGTTTTTTTGAGCAAAATCCGTAGAATATTAATGCGGACTTTCACCGAGTTGAATTTGCACAATGTGTTTAAACTGAACTTAGTCCTCTCTAGAGCCAACATTACTGGTAGGGTAAAAAGTGTTTTTTTTCTGTAAGCATGGAGTGTTTTTTAAGCAGGCCTTTCTATGGATTTATCATTAAAATGTTTTAACATTTACTTTTGTTGTGCTGATTGTTCTCATTTTGTCTTGCCATCCTTCAGTAATTGAGTTTTCCTGCATGTGTCCAATTCGTTAGTGCATCTAGCAGCTAGTTTGGAAAACTAATTAAATCAGATGAAGGTAAATAATTGAGTAGTGCACAACTAAACAGCAGCATGAATATTTCACATTTCTTCTTCTGGTTGGTTAGGAAATTTAGAGAAGTCATGTATTTGTCTTCTGATTTCTTCAGACTTACGTAGGTCATGAGGTGTAATTGATGTGAGCAGGTCCCCCTCATAATAGGTGGGTTGAAATGTGCTGAGGTCTCTGGTGGGAAGCAATTAGAATGGTAAAAGAAACTGAAAGCTTGGATACACTCTGTAGCCAAATAAGTGTTACAGTTTCATTTAAAGATACCATGGTTTTGGTGTCTGCGGAGCAATGCCGGTGTACCAGGACAGTAAACGCTGGATGTGTGTTCTGCTGCCATAAAATACATAGTGATGTGACTTCACTGATTTTTAGTACAGTTTGGCTGAAATGAGGTCAAAGAATCTTTGACTAAACTAAGTGTATTTCCACTGGAGGTTTTTCTTGCTTGCTGTGGCAAAGTACTAAAATTTCATGTGTTTGTGAAAAAAGGTGGTTTTTTTGTTGTTTTTAATAATGTAAGACAGTGTGTGTCAGTGGTTAAAATAGCTGGTACATTGATTCCAAAGTTTGAAAATTATCATTTCTGGGAGTGGCAGGTGAAATCAGTGTTATTAGTATTATGGTTGAGGTTGCGTTTATAGAGTATGTAGCTGCAAGGGAGGAGTGAAGCAACAGAAGAAGGTTAGGGGAGAGGAGGCTAGGAGAAGGAGGAGCTGATCTTTTTTTTTTCTTTTTTCCCTTCCCCATAGTTGAACCCTATGTCTTAGAACTGTATATTGGAAATGCTGCAATTTAAGGGGATTTTTGAGAGAGATTTTTAACTGAAGTTGTTTTGTATTCATAGGTGGTTGTAGTATCTCAATAAGAATGAAATTTTAAGTTAAATCTAGTATGGTGCTTTTTCTTTGCACTTGTATTTTTCACTTGTTCTAAATAAACTGTGCTGTTTTGCTCTACAGTGTTAAAATAATTAAATCTTCTAATGTCAGTCTTTCTGAAGCTGACGGTTGTTTTATCATTGCTTCAAAATATAGCTTCAGTCTACAAAAAACTCTCATCTACCTTCTTACTGCTGCCTTTATCTGGTGTAGCTTGCATTTTGTCTTCTCCTGGTAACTTGCTAACTTCCCTCCTGTTAGATGCTTTTTTGCATGAAAATCAATCAGAGACCTAAATTGCAATTATCTGTGGTATTTTTATGTTAACCTGGATTGATGTGCACCTGAAATGTTACAAGTCTATGTCCTAGTTTATTTGTTGTCGTGAATCTTGTGTTTCATTAAAATTCTCAAATCATTCTGGGATATGTGGTACGGTAGCAGTTAATGTTCTGGCTTGTCAGTTCATGAACACTGTTCTTAGGCTTTGGAAAAATAGTTCTGTGTTAATTTAGAATATTGACCGTATGTCATTCCTCAGGCAGACTTCATAGGGGGGAAAAGCCTTTTGTTCAAGAGCACAGGCTAGTAAACCAGTAAATCCTCTTCCTTGACAGGTAAATATTTTGCTTACTACCTTTTAGGCAGTAAAAAGGCTGGAAGTCAGCTGATATGCCAGAAAGGGCATAAGAAAGCGGAACAGAAGTGGAATACAAAGTGCTGACTTTTCTTGCTGCAGTGAAGTGGAGAGCTGAATTTCAGAGGGTGATTGAGTGAGTCTGGTGGCATGCGCACCCGTGTAGCATCTTGGCTAGGTAGGAATACCTTTTGAGGACTTTCCTTAAACTTCTGTGTAGTTTTGCTACATGTTGTCGTGGTGTGCAGGAGTTGCAGCAGTGAGCAGTTCAGTTTTTTCTCTAACTGGTAAGCTCCATCTGCTTCAGTAGGCATGTATGGCATGGAGAAGAACAGTGCTTGTGTGTGGAGTCTTCCTGGATAACCTTCTTAAATAATAATAATAAAAGGTTAGACCTGTCTTCAGCTGATGAGAGTCCTTGGACGCGTGTCAACTTGCTAAAGCTTTGAATCAGATTATGACCTGTATTCAGATGTTTGTTCTGTCTCCTGTGTATGCCTGAATGTTTAGTTAAAGAGTTTTGGGGAAAAATGTTCAATAGCTTGTGGTCAAGAGGTAAGGCTGTTATAAAATTGTCGCATTATTTAGTTGTCTAATGTTTCTGAAAAGTTTGAGGTCTAAATGGCTTGTCTTAAATTCAAGCATGGTCTGTGCAGCATAGATAAGATTTAACTTTACCACAGATACTTTTTTCTCTGCCATACCAAATAAACCTTTTTTTTGGTAGCATCCTGTAAGTCAAGAAGTTGCTTAAGTACTTCTGACTTTAATCCAGTAGAGGGCATTTATGGCTATTCTAGTATCTTTATACCTCAGAAAATCTTTTCATATCTGTGTGTATATTCATGGTTACCTCTTTCTGTACGTATTGTTAACATTTAAAACTTAAGATGTTAATTTGAGATTTCACATTTTAATTAAATGAATAGGCAACAAGTTTTAGACACGGATGTATATTAGCACCTTGTATCTGGTTACTGTGTTTGCACTTGGTGTCTAGAGCACTAAAAGTGTTTGACAAAGGCTTGTGCTTCAAAGAAAAATTCTTTGCATCCACAGGAAAGCTAATTATAAAGTGTGCTCATACTTGCAGAAATTTTGAGTAATTGAATGCATGGGTATTCACAGATGCTTAATTTACATAGGCAATTTGTAATATGAACAGAGCCAGAGTAAGCATTTCAAATAGTCTCTGTCTGAAGTCTAAACCATTTCAGTTCTGTTTCTGCTGGAAACAGGATAAGTTTCCACGAATCTCTTCACAATTTTCTTGGCACCCTTGAAAGTCTTCACACTTGAAAGTCTTCACAATTCTCCTTGTCTTGTAGTCTGCTAGGTTTTTCATTGTAGTTTGTCTCAGCACGTCAGTACTCTAATAAGGAGTTGACTGAAATTAATTATAATTCTGTAGATATATTTAAATTTGACATTGTAAAATGTGTTTCTATATATGTGCTCACTAGATGGCAGCAGATTCCTTAACTAATTGACAGAACGTTCGTTTCATTCTTACAGAAATGGTAGGTATTTTGGTATTTTAAAGTGCAAATGAATGTTAATGCTGTATTTATTTTAAGATTAAAATAGTCATTGTTAATATGTAGAAGTTGATTCAATGTACAGCTGACATTATAGATCCTCTTGAGAAGACTTAAGACATACCTTCTCAGAACTGCTTCCAGACTGAATAGGGAAGATAACATTATTTTAATTTCACCCTACTTGTTTTGATTGAACATCTGCAGTTTGCAGCTTTATTTTCTTTATATAGCAGATAATACAAAATGCAAATATAGAATAAAATACACGTGTATCATGAGTCATTGCAAGTGGAGTGCAAAACTAAAATAGCTGGTATTATTTCTCTGAAAATATGTGATTGCGAATTCAGAGCTTGTCAAGTGAAAATGCTTTCCTTTGATAAATCACTTTCTATTTTGGGGGGTAAGTAAACATACATGATTTGTGATGTGTAGACACTTTAAACTAATTATTAAAAACTGTTCAAAATGACACTTTGATTTTTGATACTGACCTGAGTTTTCTTCCTAACTGCCAGATGCAAAGAGCAAGCACTACAGAAATGCAAGAGTAAAGTAACTTTGGTCTGAGGCCTTCTGTTCTGAATAGCAACAGTTTTGCATTTCACTGAAGGATTTTTTCAGTTGGTGGGTAACCGGAGTCACTAAAGTTTTCTGTGTATATTTCCAGTACAGTTCACATGTTAGTCAATTAGCCTGTCTTTTAAAGAGCAGCTGTATACTGGAAGAATGGTTTACAAAATGAAATGAAATGAGGCAGTGAAGCAAAACTCATATGTTCCTAAAGATGCTTCGTGCTGTTAGTCAGGAGGTGGGCTTCCACAAAGATTTGGTCCTGTAAACTGTGTTTTTTTGGTCTGTACTTCAGAGGAGGAAGGGATGAACCCATCTGTTTGATGAAAATTAAATAAAGGTATGCCTAATATCAACATATCTAGTGAAGTTTATTTCTGTTCAAAAAGACTGCATCAGAAGGAAGTAGTGAAGGGAACATGCAACCACTCCCGTACTTATCACAGCTGGATACAGTTTGCAAAACTCGTAATAATGGGAGAAAGCAGAGAGGATTTTACATGGTACTTCTTGGGAGCTTTTGTTACTCTGATGTTTGCCATTGAGACCCATTTTCCAGGTGCTTTTGGAAAGCCAGTGAGTAGGATATGACCCAGTTCAGAGCTTGAAATGACAACGTAGTGACCAGCGTTTAAAGCTGATTCTCTGAGCTACTATTTTACACTACTCTTTGTAAGGCTGACTTCAGTATTTTAAAGTTTTGTTTCTGTCACTTAAAGGTGGGGCTTAGTTGCATCTATATTAACATGACAATTCCAAAGTGCTTTTTATCTTTTGAAAAGTTAAAAATGATAAATGCCATGCTTTCTTGTGTGTGTGGAACTGGATAATTAGTTGCTTGTAGTTGAATGTGTTTTCCATCTATGGAAATGTTTGGCGTACTTGCTCCGTTTTTGTTGGTATTTCTAGCTTGTATCTCACTTTCACAGAAGCCTTTTGAAAGGTGGAATGCAATTCCTAGGACCTCTGTATATTTTAAGTAAAACAGAATATACTGGAAAACCATTTTTCTGCAATAGCAGATTTCTTGGCAAAGTAAAGATATTTGCATACTGCATCTTAATTACACAAATACTTTATATTCAGTGATTTGTTCTACTTAATCTTTTCTCACTCTGAAATAGTAGTCTCAATCCTCTGTTTGTAATATGTTTGCCAAAGCAGGCAGTGATATAACACTTTTTTTGTTAGAGCAGGAATGGTTCATAACTCGCAAGAGGCAGATCCTTGAGTGAGTCATTTAGGTCATTCCCACTTGTGTGGAAAAAATATTACATCATTACCCTGTACTCAGTGTTCTATTTATACCATGCCAGAATTTTAAGTACATTTTGCTTTTTTTAGATGCTGTAAACAGTATTGGGAGGTTGTCTTGAAGTAAAGTTACTGCTAGGCCATAGAAGGAGCATTACTGAATCAAATATTTACAGAGAGTCCGGGAGCCAGAGGAGCATGCTGTCTGCTAATTTAACCTTGCAAGGCAGAGACCTTCGTAGTGGAGAGAATGGATCTGTGCCTCCTTTCACTTTATTGTATTCTTAATCTTCGAGTTTTTTATTTTTCTGCCCCCCTCTTAGTCTTCGTTAGAGCATTCAATAAAGGTGGAGCCTAGCTGTGAGTATGTTGGGCAAATAGTGGTGAGAACACTTCTAAACTTGTTCTTTTTACGCTGCGGTGATTTCTCATGGTTCAATCACACCTTTCAATTTCAAGCATATTCCTCACATCTTTATGTTCAGAATTAAGTTCCTTGTTCAGACTAGATGTTCTTTTTCCACAAGTAATTTTGCAATTACACCACTCTGTACATTGCTCCTGTATTTTTTTTTTCCAGCTTCATATCTTATGTTATCGTTGTTTGGTGGAGAGTGCTTTTGTCAGTCTGCTTATGTTTTCACTAGGTTAAACCAGCCTCTGTGGCTTCATACTCGGACTAACATACCATACATTTTTCTTGCTGTCAGTGCTATGTATTTTTTGCAAACATTCCTTTCACAACACACTTAAACATTGATGAAGGTCGTGAATTTTCCCTCAGGTTTAGCAAAGCAGAGGTGACAATTATACTGAAGTTTCTTCTGATGTCCTGCACAGAGTTGTAATCTGCTTTACTGCAAAACACTAAAAAAGTGTTCTTTTATTACTGTACATGTATTCTTAAAAGTTTTGTAGTATTGTAATATTGCTCTGGAGACAACGCACTTTGAGGTGCAGGTTTTACCAGACCTGTGAATAGAATGAACTGCACTGCCAACAGGATTTTTTTTTTTATTTGTATCATTGTGGTTACTGTAGGCTTTTTGCCTGTATCAGAGTGCTGGTTAGAGATGTATCTCAGTCTGAATAGTTGTTGCTGGAAACATTTAGATGAATTTGAGATGACTCCAAGGAAAGTGGTTTTTTCATTCAGAGACTGTGGGTTTAGTGCTTTTTCTGCTTGCTCTGGATTTGTATTTAAACTCTTCCAGGTATAATTCTGGCGGTAAACTGAGTTTAAGAAAGAGTTGCGTGTATGTATTTTGTGTTGATTCTGTCAAGCATCATAAATGAAGTGGAGTTGGGCAGAGTCAGAACTCCCTTAAGGAACAACATTGAGCTGCCAAATGTTGTTATGGTGGGTTAGAAGGTGGCATATTCATTTCAGAGTACCAAGGACCTGGAGCTCATGCACAGAAGTGATTTACTACGGCTTGGTGAGATTGTACCTGATAGGTAATTCTCAAGCACTCTTATCACGTGGAAAATGTAACTTACTCATTTGTGTAAGCACTGAGAATGTCCATAGGCAACCATGAGCTCCAGCTTGAAATCAATGTCTTGATTCCTTTTGTGTATTGAGTAACCTGTGGTACTCTTTAAGGATAGCTGTAGCTCTTTATGTTCTGGATGCATTTCTCTAGGTATTTATATTTTCTATCCAGCTGCTGTTGCATGTTTTTTCGATTGCTTTCTACTTAGCTTGGAAAGCCTAAACATTTTGGTACACTGCTCTGCAAGTTACTGTTCTGTTTGTAAATGCCAACAGGCTGCATTTTTATAACTGAGAGCTCAGATATGTAACTTAATGTTTCATGAGATGTTTCAAAATCTTACATTAATGCTAAGTATTGTTTTCTGTGATCTCAGGTGACCGAGTCATAGACGTAGGGTCAGAGTGGAGAACTTTCAGCAATGACAAAGCAACAAAAGACCCATCTCGAGTTGGGGATACGCAGAATCCTTTGCTGAGTGATGGCGACTTGAGCACAATGATTGGCAAGGTAAAATTTAAAATACTAAATTCTACTAAGCTTGAGCAATTTTATATCAAGTAAGTATTTGTATGTCCATAGGAAAACTGTTCAGAGAATGTATTCATTTTGTTAAGTTAAAGTGCCGAATGTAGATTTCTTCTGTGGTAGAACTGCTACAGAAGAAAGTATTCGGTGTATGTTTGCCTTGAAGTTTTGTGATACAGCTGTATTCTGATCTTTCCCATGAGAAAGAGAGAGCCAGATTCATAGCGCAAATGCACTCCCTTTGATGAAATAGTGACCCAGATAAGCTTTCACTGTTGTACTTTCTTATATTTTCTACTGCAAGTTGCAAATTCATATTTGTGTATTTCTTGAATGTTTCATGCTGGGTGATCTTTACAATTACATCCGATATCTTTCGTGATAACTTGAGTATATTCAATTGTAGCCTGTTTTTAGTAGAGTATTTCCATTTATTTTTAAGAAGATGTCCATTTCGTTTTCTGTGTATTCATATACCTTAAACAGGGAGATGGTCTTCAGCCATTAACTGGGAACCTGTAATATTTAACGATTGCCAAAGAAATATAGTTTATTTTTAAAAACAGTGCAAAGTTTGGATAATCTTTTAGTAACTGAGCAAACTTCCTCTATTCCTAGAAAGGATTATGTAATTGGGCAATTAATATACAGATTGACCACTTTGGCAGCAGACAGGTGGATGCTTAGAGAGTTATTAGCATCTTTAATGAGTAATTCTAGTCTTCTTTTCTATGAATCCTAATAGAAAATGGCACTGCATATGAATATTATAGAAACTTCAGAGTTGCATTGCAGAATTTTATTGCATTTTCAACTTTGTTCTTGTGGACAAGAAAAAAAAACTTGATAATTACCTTCTTTCAGATGAAAGGTCCAGCTGCTGATACATAACCATCTAAAAATGTTTAGTTCCTTTGCGTGTTTGAGTACATGGATGCCAGTATTCCTCAGTTTTTCTTCCAGTGGTATTGCTAGGGTAAAGAAATAGACATACCTAAACACGTACGGATGTGCACAGGGGAGCGTGCACCATACT
>VXAL01004744.1:237154-254801 GCA_013399475.1 Chauna torquata
AAAAAAAAAAGAAAAGAAAAAAAAGGATAAAAAAGTAACCTCTTCAGAGGTTCAAAGGATTGTCCAGGTAGATGCTTGTGTTTTGGACAACTTCAAGCATTGTTGTCTACCAGGTTTTAGGATGCTTTATGCTGGGTTTTGGAATCCCTTCAGGCAAACAAATTTCTGCACTGCTTCATTAAACAAATAGGCATTCCTAAGTAGCTCTGCAAAGCAGTGCTTTAGAAGTCATCGGAGTTTTAATGATACCTTAATAGCTCCAGAAAGAGTTTAATTCTCAGGGCTTGGATCTGTCACGGATTTGGTGAGCTATAGTAAAGATCAGAAATGTGCCTTTATGAACAGATGGAAGAAGAGATGGTTTGCTCCAGGTTTACACTGTTGTCTCATTTTGGGACTGTGCAAATACAGGGTTTGTTTCTGGGAACTCGGTTTGATTCTGTAGGTAGGATGACCTCAGCTCTTCTAGAACCTGTATGTTAGAGAAGACAAAAGACATTTCAGCTAGAGATAGAATTCTTATCCATCTGAACCATGATTTGAGCTGTAAACCCTCCTCCCTCTTGGGGTTTAGATCCTTATTTACAATAAGGGGGATAGCTCCAGTGAGAGAATTGGACCTAAAGAAACGTGTGAAAAGTTTGTTTTTCAGTGAACAGTGAAAATTATCAGAGATGAAGATTCATCGAATGAAACAGCTTTGCTGTTAAACCAGAACATCCCAGAACAGGCATGACTAAAGTAGCTGTAGCAGAGTGCTGTTTAGTGAAGACAGGCTGCAGGATTTTCAGTGGGGCATGATATAACCTGTAAGAACTGTGAGTGAAAATGTCCAAGTACTAGAACTGCCACGGAGAATTTCAGCGTACAATCTGTCCTACTGCGGGTATTTCATTTGCAAGGGGAGGAACCAAAGAAGAGAGATGTTATTTTCTACAGGAAATTGTCAGTGACAAACCAGGATATGTTCTGGACAAGAGTTCCTGTGTTTGTGTCGCCACTGAGCAGGGGCTCTGGGATGTCAGCTCACTGATGCAAATTTCGTATCAGGAGCTGCCTTTTTCCTTAGTTATTTGGAAGGAAGAGGATAGCTTATCAGAAGATGCTGAAGAAATTTTCTGTTGATGCAGAAAGGGCGTGAATTTTGCAGCAAAAATAACTGAACCAAGCAAGTAGCGCATTTCTCAAGCAGTGTTCTGAAGCCCGTGCCAGCAGTAGTCTGGCATGGGAATTGACCTAGATTTGTAGATTGTTTGAACAATGGTGAAATTGGTGTAATCAAGAGGAAGATAAGTAGTATCTGAAAGAAGAAAGAACAACCTTCATGAATTCCAGACAAAGAAGCAGGATAAGATTGTATTTTCTTATTTAACAATAATTCCTAGAATCGCCCGGAGTAGATTCCAGACTTGTGCGCCTGAGATCCCTTTAACATTTTGCATGGGACAGGAAGCAGGTATTCCTTTTTTCTTGAGGTAGAGCTGCTGGTAATAGGATCATTAAAACAAGCAAACAAAAATAACAACAACAAAAATAAAACCCGTGTCTTGGAAAATCCAAAAATGAAGGAGGTTAATTATTTTCATGGCATATAATAAAACACATCTATCATAAACTTCTGGGGATATAGGTGAAAATGGAGTCCGAACCACTTGCCAGTTGCAACAGAACTTGAAATAAAGGGGTCAGTTCTACTTCACAGAATGATTTGTCACTCTTTCCTCTTTGGAACCAGGCAGTACTGCTTTGGGACTCCTTTCTGCTGGGGGAATGTGTTCTATATCTGCTAGCAGCAAAAGAGGCTGGTTTGCCCATGCAAAAGGATTAATTCCTAATTGGTTTTAGTACTTACGGGACCCATCTGTCTGAGGTAGCAAAAGCCTGTGTTGGAAGAAAGATTAATTTGTCTGTGAAGAGGAGGATGAATAGCATGGCTGGCTGTGGTGGAAGTGGCCTGCATTCTTCAGACAGATCTTTAGGGTATTGACACAGAACTGTATGTCTTTGAAAGTAGATACGGTGTGCTGCGATTGATTTGATGACAATGCAGATCAATTGGAGACGTGGTGGGATCTGGCATTAGTTGTGACTTGCTTGCTAGAATATCATGGTTATTTCTAAAATCTTCATGTAAAAAAAAAAAAAGAGAAATAACTGAGCAAGCAGCTTGTAGATCAGCCTCTTTTCTTTGAATCTAAAAGAAAACTTGCGGTTTTGCTACAGATCTTGTGGGAAAAGTTGTCTTTTGTCATGCTTTGTTGTAGAGTTAGTCCTTTTTGTAGTGACTGCAGCTACAAGAGAGTGTAGGTTGTTTGAACAGGAAACTAATGCGTTCTCTTGGTATAGAATTCCTATCCTTTGATCAGATGCCTCTGAAAGGAAGCTGGGTGTTGTCAGATTGTGTGGTCTGAAGGTGCTGTATTGACAAGCAGTGGCAAGATGTCAGGGGCTGATGAATGTGAAAGAAGAAAGGATCCATGGTTACCTCCAGACTGTGTAATGAGCTGGTTGTACTGGGCAAGCAGACTGCCTGATATGGGTGCATTGCTTGGTGCTGTGGATAGCCTCAAGTCAGTGATGCTGGTGATATTTCTCCCTTGTGCTCTTAAGGGGGATATACTAGGGTGCAAAACTGTTGGATGCTAACACTGCAAACCTAACCTCTACTGAGCCCCTGCAGAGATCATGGCTGTTTACTGAACTGTGTTTTTTGACTCTAGCTGTCTTTGAGGCTGTTTCCAGGACAGAAAAATATAAAAATACATGAAGTTTTTGGTCTGTTTGAAAACCAAAAAGTTGGAACCCCCGACTTTGACACCTTTCTTGCTGAGATGGTAAATGTATGAGTAGATGTCTCATAAAGGCCACAGCCAAAAGATGGATAATTCTTAAAGCCCATTGGATTTCAGTTAAAATTGTGTGGCTTCTCTTTTTGCCCGTGTAGGGAAAGGGACTCCTAACATGGTTGTGAAGAGCTGAAGCCAACAAAGCATTGTCCCTCAATTGAAGGATTCAGAAGGAAAGTAGATAATGCATTTAAATAGCAAATGCAGAGAGAAATGCTGTGGTTTAACTGAAGTGGTTGAAATGGAGGAGTATTTTCCGACCCTTTTATAGTTGTGGGCTGTATATTGGGGATAGCTCTTGGAAGGTGTTCATGCAGACAGGGTGAAATCCTCTGGCTAACAGTACTTGTATATAGCTGCATTGGTAGTTTGATATGTGTAAGCAAATGTTCAAAGGAAAAGGTAACCAGCAAGAAAATGTTTAAAAAAAAAAAANAAACAACTTTCATATGCTGTATATCGGATGAGGAAAAATCCCTGTGGTGAAGGGGAATACTTGAAGGCCCAAGAAGAGAGCAGTCTTTCCTGGGAAAGGACTACCTGGTCTGAATAAACGGGGGCTGGGGATTTGCTGTCAGGAGCGAGGGGCTTTTGCCTGTGGTCATTCCTCTGGCATTTACAAGATTTCCAGCAAATGCTGTTCATGTAAGTATTTCTGCATAGCAGTAGTCTAGGAGGCCATGATGCATGTGAACGTTGCTGGCTACAGGGACATGAGTGACAACCAGGAAGCAACCTTTTGACCCGAGATGTGTATATATCTTGGGTCAAGGAATGTTCTGGCATAGGTTCTGAAATGAAGGTCTAGTGCTGCAGGTATATTTGTAAAGCTCTTTGTGGCCTAAAGTCAGTTGTGCTCTCTTCTTGCTCTTTGTTTACCTTTAAACCTCGCTGGGAACCTTTGGGTAGTTGGAGGTATTCATCCAGTCAAGGAAGTATGATTGCCTTTGGAGCTCTCTCTGTTGTGTTGGTACCAGAATTGTTTCTGGGTGGTTCTTTCATTGGCAAGGATGTTTGAAGGAGTAGGAAAAAGCCAAGAACAGCCTTGGGATCTAGCATCTGTCATAGAAGGCCTATTCAAGGGGCTAGCCTATAGGAAGCTTGTGAGAGGGGTTTCTGTGCCACTCCTAGCTCTCCACCAAGGTGTGTGTGCACCACAGATGTGGGTCTCAACAACAAAGGTGTATCCGCTGAGCTTGGCCAAAATGGGATGTAGCTGGAGACCTTGGATATAGCAAAGTGGAATAGTGTAAGTGAACGGTAAGGAGTGAGCATTGTTAGTGTCAGCCAAAGAACGTACGTTAAATGCAGATATGCACCAAGGAGAGATGACAGAATTAGAGGCTGTTTTAAAATAGTGGCAGTTCCGGAGAACTAGGGTCAGGAAAGAAGAAATGAGGGCTCTGACTCCACCTGGACAGCTCAGAGGAGTAAGGTGGTGCCAGGGTGCGGTCTGCCCTTTGTTGACTGTATCGTGGCCCTGCTTTGTACCACATGGGCATCCTGGTGCACTGCTGAGTCTTCAGCTTAAAAACTTTGTGCGCCATGTGCTTCATGTGAATAGCCAGGTTAGCAGTCAGTCATAGATCAGGATCTGCTTTATGCTTACCATTTTTGGCAAAACAGAACAGTTTTGTCATCTCTACAGTGACCACCAATATCTGCTTGTTTAAATGACCAAACCTGTCAGTAATAAAAGTTAAATGCCCCATCCCATCTAAATTGTTCGAAGGTGCCGGCAAGAAATAAATGCTTGCTGATTCAGAGAATCTGTGTTTTTACCCATAATTTGGAGTTGCTGTGAAGAAGCCTTCTCCAGTTGAGAGGACTCTCATGGCCACATACACTGCCAGCAAATGCATAGAGGACAACATAAATTCTGGAGATTGCTCCTCTAACTTACAGGCCATATAGTCATTATCAGCTGTTGCTCATCTGATACGGCATTATTTGTTAAAGGCATATTTCAGTGTGATAGCTAATTGAAGACCTTAAACATTTTAAACCCTCTTAGTTGGGCAAAACTGATGGCATATTTACTGGAAGTATGCAGTTTGCACTATCAGTTGTAAGGTACAAGACAATGCATGTTGGAACCTTGTATGAAGTTGCTGGGTTGAGTTGTTGGCTTTTGCTTCTCCTAAGACTTCAAGCTTTTCTTTTAAGAGGTCTTTGGTTTTACTGTAAAGGCAGAATATATGGATTTTTACATCTTGCCACAACTAACACTTGCTACTGCTAGCAGGCCAAGTCTCAAATTAGTTTTGAATTGGTCATTGATTTGGATGTTCTCTTTGTCTATGCCTTCATTAACATATTTGAGTTATCATTGTAACAACTGGTCTCCAGTTGGCCATAAAATTTTGCTTTTCTGTGTTGCCAGTCTGCCATGGTGCGGATGCCACCCAAATGACATACAGGTGGCATAAAACTTAATCTTGGACCTCAGCATCGGTGATAGGAGTGTTGAGGGCACACGTTGGCTACATGTTACTCATATTTTATTCTTCAAACTATTGTTACATTAGGAAAGAAAAATCCCTGCCTAATCAGTGGTCCTTGGAAATCAATTCATAATTTGAGACTTGTGCAGTGTATAGAGCATGATGTTTGGCATGGTGCTCAGTTGTATGATTTATTTCAGTCACGTATATTTGCACAATTGTTCCAACCTAATGCCTTGAGTTAGGATTTATAAGGCTGGAAGATGTTTGTTCTTGAAATGAGGAGGAAGTTGTGTTTTATTGACAACAAAAATCTTTCTTTTCAGGGCACAGGTGCAGCAAGTTTTGATGAATTTGGGAATTCAAAGTACCAAAATCGTAGAACTATGAGTAGCTCCGATCGTGCAATGATGAACGCTTTTAAAGAAATTACGAACATGGCAGACAGAATCAACCTCCCTAGAAATATAGTTGTAAGTTCATGTCTCTCTTTCTTTAATTGTTCTGGCATTGACTTAGTTAGCATAATATAATGAGCACATGAATTTTTGATATTGCTGCTAATTAAATGGCCTACAGTTAATTAAATTTAGTCTTCTTGCTTTGAAGGATCGAACAAATAATTTATTCAAGCAAGTGTATGAGCAGAAGAGCCTGAAGGGAAGGAGTAATGATGCTATTGCTTCTGCTTGTCTCTACATAGCCTGTAGGCAAGAGGGTGTTCCAAGAACATTTAAAGGTAAGCTTTCAGTAATACAGATTCAATTTTGCTATAAAGTATCTAGTTATTGTTACTGTGGGAAGTTGGTTTTCTCATTTCTGAACTTTGCTGAGTTGGTTGTTCTCAGCTGTAGCCCACAGTGTTTGTGTCCAGGGAGGAGTAGAGGGGAGTCTGGAAAAAAATTGCTACACTTATAATGTGAGTTGGCTCTCAGGCATGGGATTTTTGGTGATAATACATTTAAAAAATGGCATTTGAGTGTTGTTTTGAGTGTTGGTGAAATTTAAGATATTGCTTGATCTGAGAACACTGGGGACTCTTCTAACTGCATTTGAGCTGACAGCTCTGCAGTAAGTATGTGCATCCTTTCCCTGATGGGGATACAACTTCGGCATTGAGTATCAAATCTCCCTTACTAAGCAACCTGTATTTCTTAGCTCCTCGTGAAAAGCTTGCACTGGCTTAAGTGATTTTGCAGTTTCATAAATGTGCAAAGCTTGTTTAGTGGTGGTGGCTGTCATCACATTGGCCTGCTTTGTGGTGTTAATGCCATAGAGAATCAAACTTGTGTATTGTGGGGGAGAAAATGCTGGCACGCCTATAGTTAATTTTTTCTTTTTGTTTAGAAATATGTGCAGTATCCAGGATTTCAAAGAAGGAAATAGGCCGGTGTTTTAAACTAATTTTGAAAGCTCTTGAAACCAGTGTTGATCTGATTACAACTGGAGACTTCATGTCAAGATTCTGTTCAAATCTGGGTCTTCCCAAACAAGTACAAATGGCAGCAACACACATTGCCCGTAAAGCTGTGGAATTAGATTTGGTTCCTGGGAGAAGCCCCATCTCTGTAGCAGCTGCAGCTATTTATATGGCATCACAAGCTTCTGCGGAGAAAAGGACACAAAAAGGTAAAACTTCGTTTTATTTAATGTCTTACTGCTTGAAAGAGAATTCAAGGTTACTGTAGAACTTGGGTGAAGTCGCTGGAGGTAGAGGTAAGCTGCCGTTCTAATGGCATGTAGCAGAGACCACACCGNCTGGCACTAGGAGTTGGCTTCTTAAATGCAGTTGGCCAATGCATTCAAATGAGCATAATTTTAACTTCACCCATGCTGACATTTGCATGTGTACGTTCTGCTGCTCTAAAATACTCCAAATGCAAGCTTGGTGGCAGTTATAGCTAGTATTATGGCTTTAGCTTACAGTTGTAGTCTTAAATTGTTCTGGCAGCCCCAAATCACCTAAATTACGGGACAGCAGGCTTGGCCATAGATCAGATCACCTTTAGCATTACTCTCCTCTGGTAGGGTAGCCCTTAGAAAGCCCGTGAAGAGTTTGAGACTGTTCTCGAGTGTCAGTACAGCAGGGATCAGGCTCTGGGTTCTGAGAGAATTGGGCCTATGTGAGGGCGGTGCGTGGGGAAGGCAGGCAGTGAAGGCTGCCTTGGTTAGGACTTGGTGTGGCAAATGGATCCAAGTGCCTATAGCTGGCTATAGAAGCTCAGTTGATTTGTCTGGTCCAGTTCAGGTCAGAAATGTTAAAAATCTAGCAGTTTCTTAGAGGAGAGCTTCTTTTAGGTAAATAATAGACTTTATCTGTCAGGTTATGGTGCTTTGTTCTGCATTAAGTAGTGCTTATTCTGTCCCTGGAACTTTCATCATGTTGGCAGTTTCCTGGGCACGTGAGCGATCTAGAACCCAAGCACTACTGTGCCTTCATCCTTGCTCACCTTGAGCTATTTGAATCTCTCTCTTAAGAGAGTCTTTGTTAAAACAAAATAGAGCTGCCTGCAGTTGATAAATACATGCCTTGTACTCCTTCAGTGTCCTTGGACAATGCCGAGGCTTTCGTGCATTTCAAGGTTTGAAATTCCAACCTTTGTTAAATCTTGAATCAATTTGAGTTCCTTTGCATCTCAAAAAGTATTTCCTTTGCTTGTTAAACAGTAGTTTGCTCTGTACTTCTGACATATTTGTTTTTGCATTTTAAGGTAAATGTATTTCCTGTTCAGCTAAAGGTGTCACTTTTTGCCTGTGCCTAAGTCTTCTGCTGTTTTTGCTTATATTTAATTAAAGCACAAAAATGAAGAGCTTGATGTTGACAATGATTTATTAGAGTATTGCTGGGTATATATAGACTTTGCAGTAGATGTTTTTAATGAGTTTTGCACTCTTGGCCCTCTGTCAATTTGAAACTGATTTTAGTCCAAGATGGATAGCGTAAGTTGAATTATGGCATATGAGAAAAGCAGCTTTGTTATATGCGAAATATTAGTCACTGTGGCTAAAACAGTTTTTTTCCAGGCTTTTGGGAGAGTTATGACCAAAGCTAAGTGTGTAGCATTCCTTTATAAATGATGCTTGGTGTTTTCTTCAATAGAAATTGCAAAAATAAAACCTGTAATCCTTTGTCTGCTTTTTGTCTTAGAAATCGGTGATATTGCTGGTGTGGCTGATGTTACGATCAGACAATCGTACAGGCTGATCTATCCTCGGGCTCCTGATCTCTTCCCAGCAGACTTCAAGTTTGATACCCCAGTAGACAAACTACCACAGCTGTGAAATTGCTGAAGGTTGCTTTAATTTCTATTAACAACAAAACAACAAAAAAAACTTTTGATTTTTGCCTATAATAAAGGATGTACAAAGTGTTAATATTGAGTCTTCATGTTGTGGAACTGGAGGATTTGAGCATGACTGCTGTAGCGCAGCACACATTCCAAGGGTAAACAAGCTCATTGTGTGGCATTTTGTATGTATATATTAGTGGAAGTAAATATTTAATGACGTTTGCAACAAACTTAATTTCATATTGTTGTACTTATTTAGATTTCTTTTGTAGGGATCTAGTAAAATGTATTTTGGAAAATTGAAAATATTATGTAATTCCCAAATAAACTGTTTTCCAAAAACACTCACCGTCTTGTGAATATCACTACAAGTTGACGTGCACGTATTGTTCCACATAATGAGAACTGGAATGCAGTCCATGGAATGGCAGAGTTAGCTTCATACTTACAGACTTAGTCACAAGGCTTAGCTTCTTGACAACTTTGAGTCTCTATGGTGGCTTTAATATTTGTAGTTAGCTGCAATTTACAATATGGAAGACTTAACCTAGAATGCAAACAGTTGGTGAAAAGCAGTTTGAATATTTGTACAACTGCTGCGGAAGATCTCCAAACTTGTTCTGAAAAGATCAGTCACATCCTTGGCACAGTCTCGCCTTGATTTGCACTGATGTCTCTGTGCTTTGCTTCTCTGAATTTGATGTAGTGACAAAACAGCTAAAGACTTACTTCAGTTGAATTCCTGGCAACTTTATGGTGCTTGGTACTGTACAGAGGAGGATCACAAAATATTTCTGATACTGCTGTTAAATGTTCTGACGTGTCTTTCCACCCTGCAGTCTGGCTGGCCAGCGGTTAAACTTTTGGCGCTGTTATGTTCTATACGAGCACTTAACTCATTTGAAGTGATGCACCAGATGCTAAGAAGTGAAGGCCAGAGGTTGTTCAGCCCTTTCCAAAGTGTAATAGCTTTGAAAACTGGCTGCCTCCTGACAGTGTTCCTTTTCTGTGCAAAGCAACAAGTGTACTTAACTGGGAGTCTTCTGGTTCCTGAACTAATTTTGCATCACAGGTGCAAATTCATTTTAACTTCCAAAATTAACAGCTGAGGGGTCAGCTTGCTACACACCTGGTCCTGTGCCATCCAGAGGGAGGGCTTTGTGTCCAATGCTGACAGCACTAATTGTCAATAGCCTTCACTGTTTTCTTGGCGGTTTAGTTTTAATCCTATTCTACCAATCAAGACTATTGAAATGTGGCAGCTCAACGTTTTTTCTTTAAACAAATAACAAAGGCTGTACAGTTCTTTTATACCACTGAAGCTGTTTGGTTGCAGTCATGAAAAATGATTGTGGTGCAGATGTTCAAGGTGGTGGTCTTGGTAGCTTGGAGGGATTGTGTTCTAAGGTTATGTATTTCCTTAAACTCGGTTGCAACTTTTTCTGTTACCTGAGCTTTCCCTGTATTGCTTCGAGCTACTTCTGCTACCTCCTTTTTGGGAGTAGGCATGATGCTTTGAATCGACAGGGTCCTACCATAAATATACAGTTACAGTTTGGAAATGCAGAGGTGAAAGTCCTCTTACAGCCAATGTACTTTTTGGCATACATCAGTATGTTAAAACTACTACATGCACTTTAGAAATGGCTGAAACCTTACATTTGTGATAATGCTCTTATTTTAAATGCTTTCAGGCATTATGAATTAGCACTTTATGTGAGTGGTGAGTGTTTGCAGTTTGAATTTGTTACATACAGCAAAAGCTGTCTGGATTGGTATTTAAAAGGAACTTTGCAAAGCTCTGGAGTGTAGCAGATAGAGGCAGGGATGTGCTATCCTGGCTGGACCCTGCTGCTTCCTGCAATTCTGCAAGCAGTTCATGTACCTCCTGTGCTGTGGAGATGGTGCTGATTGTGCAGCCCAAAGAGGTGTAATGAGGAATATGCTTGAAAGGGCTGCGTACTCTGAAAAACGGTTACTTCTGGTCCAAGTAGGCTGTGGTTAATGTAAAGCGTTCCTGGGAAAAAAATCATACAACTTTGAGTTCATTTTTGGGCATTTTGAACATTTTAGTAAGCTGCTTGGCATTAAAGAAATTTGGCTTTTCTCACAAAAGCTTCTTCAGAAATGAGCTCTCTGTGTTCCTGGCTGGACACTTCTCAGCGCTGTGTATGGTACAGCAGCAGTTCTCAGTGCAGGGATAGGTGCGAGTTGCTGGAGACAAGGTTTTTATACAGTAAAGAAGCTCGATGGCTTCTAGGAGCTCTGCTGCACTCTTGTAGCCATTGTAATTGCCTCTGGAGACGTGACATTTTGCGCTGCAGTCACAGGCCCTCGTACTGACTGGTGAGACTTCCTTTTGTTGAGTTTTGGACAATGCAGCGCTTCAGGATGCTCCGTGGACAAGTTTCTCCAAGTTCTTGAGGTGGAGAACATGCCGAAGTTGCAACTGTTGGTGAAAGGGAGGTGTGCTTGTACCTCATGTCAATTGGAAATTGCGTAAAGCAAAGAGTGATGATCAAGGCTGTACCACCAGAAGCTGAGAACGGTTTTGGCTGAGCAGTGACAGCTGTTCACGGTTACAGATTGGAAGCCTCCAAGCACTTAAAGGCAGCTTTGGTCTGGGCAGAAGTCAGAAATCCTTGAAAAAGCAGCCTCTGAATGTCTGGCATCCTAAATCTACTTAAAGTCACAAGCGATAACTGTCTCTCTTTGGTTGAGTTTAAACTTTATATATGTACCCGAAGCTACCAGACTTTCTCGGTGCCTGTCACACTTGTGTAGATAGGCATGAAGGTGAAACTCCAGCACTTTACTTTGAAGAGACGCTGCTCTGTGGGACGTTTTCTCCTGAGACTTGAGCCTGGTTGTGGTGTGACTTGGAGAATAACCTGTCCTGGTAGCTCAGTGTCCTCTCAGGCTGAGGTGCAGCATGGGAGGCAGCTGGCTGTACGTGGTGATTTGATAGATGGAGAAAGGCACGTTTGCTTGTCTTCCTTTTGCTGTTAATGGCAGGGCCAGGCCAGAACATCTTCCTCTAGGAATTGCAAGCAGTAACACTGCTTTTAAAGAGCAGCAAGAAGAGCCTATTGAGGTGCCAGAGACTTCTTGATGGACAATCTGAGTAGTGAGTAAATACAGAAGACCACCACTTGCTAGATGATGAGAGGCTGCTTTCTCCCTATTTACTAAATTAAAGTATCAAGGGAAAAGGATGGGGTGAGTGGCAGGAAGAGCCACTATACGATGGCATAGAGGGAGCGAAGACAGTATTTTTGGCCGTTTCCAAAGGTATGTCTGTGTGCTTCTAAGCTGGGTGTTTTACTGCTAATGGGAAGAGGCATGACACCTCAGCAGCGTGGTTTTGGGAGCATTTACGGGTGAGAAGAGGGCTCTGACCATTACTCCCAGCCTACTAGCTAACTACCTGCTTGCATTACTGAAGCTAAGCTGCAGCAAAGCCTGTAGGATGAGCAGAGCCTGAAGTGCAAGCAAGGAGAGACCGGCCACGGTTCAGGGTGCGGATAGGTTTTGGGCTCTCTGCTAAGAAATGTATGTTGTCTCTGGGAGCTGGTTCTGCAGGGAGCCTGGGACAAGACAGGTGAGCCGAAGGACTGCATTCAGCACAGACAACAAAGGATGGGGCACGGTATCT
Organism: Chauna torquata; assembly: GCA_013399475.1. Classification (NCBI taxonomy): domain Eukaryota; kingdom Metazoa; phylum Chordata; class Aves; order Anseriformes; family Anhimidae; genus Chauna; species Chauna torquata. The sequence goes on from VXAL01004744.1 coordinate 249,390, forward strand.
TCCTACAGGTGCTTCCTATGTTAATTTAACTGCAGTTTGGACTAGATATTTAAAACTGTCTGTATCTTCACTTGGATCCAGACCTTTCTGGAATGCCTACTGACTTAGCTACTGAAGGTAGGTGGCTCTAAGCAACGACCTCATGAAAGCTGAGCTTGTTCTTAAGAATAGTAAGAAAAGATTTATTTTCTAAATGTACTCAGAAAAGAAAGCTTCATTCTTGCTTAAAGAACAGGTTTACTGTGTGTTACGTGCAGGTTTTCGTTTGTTTACAGAGCTGTCCTGCATAATGGGGGAAAGAAGACTAATGAAGAACTACCCGGAGGGGGGGTGTTGTCTCCTCTCCCCTGTCCTCAAAGGAAGCTTGTGAGGGGAGAAGGCCGAGGCACGCTGGCCCCACTAACGTACGTGATCTTTTCCCGCTCCCTTCAGAAGGGCTGCTCACCTAAACAAGAGACTGCTTTCCTTCAACTTGAAAGAAGGTATGTTCAAGAGCTGGTTATTTATTTGGACTGGGCCGGGGGAGAGTACACTGAACTACCACTAAGAGACTGGTTTTCTGTAAGTCCCCTCCTGACTGCAAGTTCTTTTCTGAAGTTGCCTGTGGAAAAAACATGATGTCACTTCAAGAAACAGCAAAATCATGTTTGGGACACAATTTACAAATTACTCTATTTAAAACTTTAATTTGTGGTATTAATGACTGCAAAACACTTAGAATGACATTGTTAAAGGCACATTTCATTTTAATGCATAGTGTACCATTCTAAAATATCCTAATTTCCTTACAAAGTGCTTGAGCAGCCACATACAGATAAAGTATAGCAAAATATATTTACAATCTAGGGTTTAAAATCTTAATCTGCCTAAAAATATTTAAAAAACTACAGAGATAAAATTAGTGCTTTCTTTCAGCTTAACTGGGTGAACATACCCTGCCCTCTAATTTTTTTTTCTTTTTTTTTTTTTTTAGTGATTTACTTAGATTAAAAAAAGATTTCTGTACAAGATGTAGTTACAAAAAGGTATTTTTCAGGATACTTTCATAAGTGTTAAGCACCCTGTCAGATGCTCATATATATATTTGGGAACCCAAAAGGTGTAAGCTGACTGTACCTCAAAAGTATTTAGCATTTAGTTTCAGCTAGATACAGCAACATAATCAGTTTCTTATTTATTAGAATCTGGAAACAAGTAATGCTGAAAAGTTCACTCACTCTTCCTAACATGATCTGTAGAGCTGGTAAAGATGCCTTTCCCACTTCCTGGGCTGGGGGATGCCTGATTTAGAACTACTAACCATTTTTTCTTGAAGCCTTTCCGCTGCCTGGCCCTGCAGGTCTGTCCAGCATCATCATTTTAAACAACCACCTTCGTGTTGCACACTCAAGTGGCTTCCATTTTTTCTTTGAATGAATAAAATTACAAGTTTTGAATTCGAGTGCTGATTCCCACTGTCTTAGCCCACCAACAGCAACTTCTTGGCTAAGATGCACCTGTGAGATTGAATACACAAACTCTGAAAGGTGCTAGAGCTAAGGACAGCACGGGAATTTTATTTTCTAAGAATTAATATTCGCCTGCAGAACAGCAGGTGCCAAAAACAGGTCTTGGTTTACAAGTACACAGTGTCTGGTCTAAATTATTTTTCAACTTTTGAGGTACAGCTTTTAGTGTTAGGAGGTTTATAAAATATACAGTTTTTATCAAAAATATTTATACATTCTGTTACATCATATTGCTTTTACCCTTGGTAACTGCCAATCTAAGTTCTGGAGTTCAGTGGCCTAAAGGTATACAAATATTTTTTCACACAGTTCTATGTTGTTTACATGGCCACTGTGCAAAATTAATGAAGTGGTATAATTAAATTATTTGCCTGGACATAAGAATACATTACAACTTCCAAATATACATGTTCACAGCATGTATACATTGAAAATCCTTATGTTTTCTAAAGGTAATATGATTTGTACAGCAGATACAAGATGATCTAGGCGGTTAAATACAGAATGGTTAAGTTATCTGTCCACTCTGAGAGCGGAAAAGGCATGAGTTTGAGTATAGAAGTGGATGGGCTCAGGAAAGGGGTATGCTTTGCTCTTTGTGGTTAGACTGAGCAACATCCATGTTACATTCTTCACTTCAACCAGGGTTTTGAGCCATGCTTAAAAAGCTTGAAGGCAAAGCTGTTTGGCAAGTGGCTTTGGTAAACTTCCTGGGTTTTTCTGGATTTTTCTTTTTAATGGAAGCACTTACACTGTTATCTCAAAGGCAAGGCATTCAACATTTTTCCTAATAAATACCATAGAAAATTTAAAAAAACAAGGCATATCTGTTCTCAATACCATTATTTTAAGAACACAAGAGGAAGTGTACATAGAAATGTGTAGTTTTATAGACTGCACAAGATATTTAACTGAAATCATTTGCCTTCTCCAGATAGAACCACGTTCTGTGTAAGTGTCATCAGTATCCCAAATTTCTATTTCATGTGGCTGAGTAGAATTAAGTGATTACCTAGCTCAAAGTCTGCTTTTCCCACTTAAGGCAGATGCTTAAAAAACAACGTAATCTGCTGTAGAAGAGCGAGAGAAACAGTACAGATCCAAATGTGCCCATGTGTGGGAAGCTTAATACAGCCTGGATTCACCCATTCAGCTTAAGAACTCCATAGAACTGCTTTCCAGTGCTCAGATAAAAAACAATATACAAAGAGGCCACTCTTCACAAGAGTGTTAAAACAGTACTTAAAATGATCTTCATGTGATTTAAAAAAAAAAAAAAAAAAACCAAAAAACAAAAACAAAAAAACCAGAAGCTACAGGTGGCACAGAGAGCAACTGAAGGGTCAGTATTCTTCTGAGAGAGGCATTCTTGTGAGCCAGTCAGCTAGGATTTCACAGTGTCTGGAAGTTAACACCAATCAGCAATGTAATCAAAATCTCTGAACATTTCCTGCTCTTCTTCTGAAAGTATCCTTGGTTCCCGAGGTGGAGTGAGGATAGGTGCTTCAGAGGTAAATTCATCATCAAAATTACTAACATCTTCTCTTCCTCTAATGGTGGGTACAAAAGGAGGCTTCACTTTCTTGGCCAGTAAAGCACTCCAATCTATTAGCTGTAAAATAAACCAACTGATGTTTACTTTCCTGTCTCTACTCCTTAATGCTCTTAGAAATAATACTAGCTTGTACTCACCCGGAAGAAGTGATGCTTTTTCACATCCTCAGCATCTTTCTCTCCAGCTCCAAGACGCCGCTCTGGATTTCTTCGTAGCAGCTGACAAAACATGTGACATTTTAGTGTGAAAATTCAGGGTTAGTGGGAGGAATGAGGTATGATGTCTAAGAGTCAACACCAAGACTAGAAGGACAATGAAGTTCATATTGCCTGACCCATAGAAAACTCTTGTCCTCAAAGAAAGGTAAAGACAAAGCCTCAGATATATGTAGACAAGAGACAGATAGCAGTGCTCTTTTAGAGACACCTGAATCTCATAGCAAGATTCCACTAGCAGCCTAGCTATAAGCATGTCCTGAGCAGACTCACCTGTCTTACTCTGCAAATCTGCTGTACCACATCTTAGTACCTGAGGTAATTTGTGGGGCTAGTGTTCAGCATAAAGATATTAAAAAGTGAGCTTTCTGCAGGAGAGGACATAGAATTTACGTACGCTAGTATTTCTGCTTGCTTGGCTCAGAAGAGAGATTACTCCGTTGTCCCGTGTCCTGCTATTTCACAGCAGTTGATTTACCAAGCGGGCTGGACGCTGCTCTACACACCCAGCCAGATATAAGTTTTCTAGTTAACACTGGAAGTCAGATAGTTCCACTTGTGGATCATGCTGCTGTAAGATCACCATTCCAGGCAGAGCACCCAGTATCAGGGTGAGTTGATGCATTTGTGATGTGGCCATCAAAAATAATATCTATGATATCATACATGATAAGAATTCCTGTTCAATTTTTATTAATACTAGGTTATCTAAATAGGATCGGTATCAGTCAAGCAGGTAACTGCAATAAGAACTAAGTGTAGATTTGTGTAATTTGTATTGTGGCTTGCTCACTATATTGGCATAAAAAACCAACATACAGAGTTCTGGAAATACATTTCAACCACCTGATGGGGGGTACTTTAACAGTCATTAGATTCCTTTGTTTTTGCTCATTATTTGATGGCAAAAGTATCTTGCCCTTCAAAAGGCTGAGGTCAAATGGAGACCTTCTTCTTATGAACATCATGTCTTGCTTTTCCTGGAATGAATTGAGGGATGATGTCTGAGCTGCCTGGTCACATCAGGGTTGAGGCTACACTGTCACAGTGGTCTTTCTCCAGAATAGAATCAAAGCAACTTGAAGTTCTAGACTAAGGCGTGACTGAAAGCACGCTATTTGAGAGTATAGGATTGACTCAGATGGAAACAGCACACACAACAGGTGCAACTAGTAAATTGCAAACACAAAGTTCACTGTATGCATACACTGCACTGTATGGGTGCAGTGTAGCAGTCCTCTCTCCACATGCCAATGTGGATATTGCCATGATAAATTTCACAATAAAAATACCTTCCTCTGGTACTGCCTTAAAACTGTATTGTTTTTCTAGGGGAAGGAAAAAATCTGGGAGGAAGCATTCATTTTGAGCTATAAAATATTTATGCTGTAACTTAAATAATAAGCAACAGTAGTTACTGTGACATGCTTTACCTTACATGCTGCTGCACATTGCTAAACTGGGTGCTAGACTAATGATATTCAGTGTCAGACACAAGTGGAGAAGAGGCTGCTTCTCAAGACTTTGAACTATCTCCAGGAAACGCCTTTTCATCAACTGAGATGAACCTCTAACTTAGACATCTAAAGATGTCTGAAGATAAGCAGAGGCATTACAATAAGGAATAGCACTAAGAAAAAATCAGAATCAGCTTTCTTTGTGAAGAATGGGGCTGTAGATGGCCATGTGTATGGTGTTCCCTGCCCCAGTTGGAATGAAACCAAAAAGAGTTAGAAGTCTTGAATTAAAATATTCATGTGACTATGTTAATCCACCAAGTAAGTCAATGCAGCAGTGTTGTGCTAGAAAATGAAACTAGAACTTCTCTAGTTAGATATGACTATGAAACAGTTCAAAATAGAGCTCTAGTGTTTCACATTTCAAAATGAAAAACTTGCTGCTGAATAGTTAAGTGAAATGGCATTGAGAGTTTTCATTTAAGGTGAAAATAGTGATAGGCAGCATGGCACAGCATAACTGAAGCAAGTCTGAAATTTAACTGTAGAAAAAATTATCAAGTGTAGGTTCTTAAAAGTATTTTGTTCTTCATAAAAGTGATTCATTTCCTTAACGTAGGACAGGAAACAGGGTAAGAGGGGAATACTGTAATATTTTTTATTACTTTCTTACCCGT